>CM021100.1:365116286-365679428 GCA_007115665.2 Sequoiadendron giganteum | reverse complement strand
AGATTTTATACGTGGAAACCTTGTTAGGGGAAAAACCATAGTGGATGTGAGTCCACAATATTATACCCTATTAAAATTATAATGATGAATAATGGGAATGCACATGCATTCAAGCACACTACCTTGAGACCACTGATCAAATACAAGAGGGCTCACCACCCAAGGAAGACACACTATCTTACAAAAAATTGGATTAGATCTGCAAGGTATTGAACTAAGAAATTAACTTCTGCAAAAGCCTGATTATAGTTTTGGTTAAGTACATAGACACTTCTTCACACTCTACTCTACAATCTAATGATTAGAACACTATTTGGACACTTTAACTTTCTTTGGAACTCTTTCAGACTTGAATTCACTCAAACAATTTCTCTTATATATCTACTAAATGGAATTACATCAAAAACATCATTGGCCAAAAATAATGTAATAGATGAATACAAACTGTCATCCCAGTTCATGATCAAATCTCAATGCACACCAATTGAAGTCGGCCACAACATAATGAAGACTTAAAGAAACATCCTGAAACATGAAACACCTTCAAACATTATTCCATGGAGATCCACGACATGTTACAACCACCATGTCAGCCAAGAACAAGAAAAACATGAACATGCAAGGGAAAAATCTTCGACCATGAGCACACTGATCAACACAGATGTTCAACAAAGATAGAGCACGATCTAGAAACATCAAAAAACATCACAGGAGCATACGCAAGAACTCAAATTACTATAATCACATTCTCTTCTTCCAAAAACACCAACTATAGTAACAAAATAATTGTAGCAATACATAAACTCATAACTTGCTCAAATCTTGATGTGCACCTCTGAAAACTTTTTAGATTAACTAGATAGGCTCAGTAATAAACCCTTTAATCGACAATTTTTTATCACAAACATAATGAAATTTTCATCACACTGAACTTCACAACTTCACAAACAACCTCCAACATATTTATTATAATTTTCTCAATATCCTCGACATATATAGCCTTAAATGCATCAATGCTAATAGTGTTGATATCAGTGAAAGCGACATATCAGAAATATAATCACAACATCTAATATATACACTTATAAAGCAAGAAACTAACACTCCATTCTATCACTATTGATGAAGCACTATACCACACTAATTATTAGCCATTGATTCTCATCTTAGTTGTTGACAACCTCATTCTTGTTGACTAAGGGGTTTAAATGAAATATCAAATATCATCTCCCCCTCACTTCACACTACCTTTTTTATGCACTTGGGGATTCCTTTTGTGAATAAAGCATAGGCATATGTTCTTTCTATTTTTGTTCATGTTTCCTCCTCCAAAATTTATTAGGCTCTTTCCTTTTCAAACTCTTCCTTTTTCTTGTTTGACATGTTTTACCTCTTATCATGATTAGGTGGACTCACTAAAATTATTCTACAAAAGTGTTCTATATGTCCAAAGTTGGTACATTTATAGCAAACTACATTCATATTTCTATAAAGTGCAAATTGAATTCTTCTTTGACAATCGATTGATTTACATGTCCATAATCATTACAAGAGTAACAATAACCATTGAAACATGAATAATTATACCTGATTTGTCTTGTTGATGACTTTCTCAGAATTTGTTTAGGATTATGAATTCTTCTATATCCTTTTTCATAATTATTCTAATTTACAGGATTTTTGGGAGAAAACTTGATTCTCCTTGTTCATATTCTACTCCTTTTGATAGGCTTGTCAATTTTATTGGCTTCTTTGATATTGTAGCAACTTTGTTACTCATTTCTCCTTCATATCCTATCCCATATTTTTTTGGAAAAGATCTTTGGCTAAGAAAAAATTTCTCAAACAACTGAGTACTCTACTCATTTTGTAGACTTCTTTTCAAATCTTGATTTAACTTCTCTAATAGCTTCTTTAGGTACAACATTTCAGTCTCTAACTTTTGGTAATATTGTACTTTGGTTTGCAACTTCATACAAGTGGCTTCTTAAACTTTTCTAGACTCTTCCAATTGCAACTTTAGTTTCTAAATAATCTGATCAGATTCTAGACACTTCTTTAGTTCCTCAAAAAGTTGATTAGATTCTTTGAACTTCATTTTTAGTTCTTTTTCTCTTCTTTCTCTCTTCAATTCATCTAAAGCAACAATCAATTCATCTTCAAGATAAATTTTTCCTTCCTCTTCATAATTTTCATCAGATGACTCATTTGCAACCTCCATGAACTATAACTCATCTCCTCCATGACATTATTTAGATCCAAGAACATTGGAAACAATAGAAATTCCTCCATGACATTCTTTAGATCCAAGAACATTGGAAACATGATCAAATTTTGTAATAGTCTTCTCTTTATTTTTAGAAGCTTTATTTCTATAGCTCTTTCCCATAGTATTCGACCTCCACAATCTAGTCAAGTTTACTAGACTTCTTCAGGTAACATACTACTCTAATACCAATTTTTGGAATACTAAGGATCACTGAAAGGGAGGAGGGTGAATTAGTAGTCCAATAAAATAAATCACATAAACATAATTTTATTGATTTCACAAAAACCTTAAATATTATATTTCATGAGAAAACAAAAAGATGTACAAGTCACAACATCACATGTGAATCAATAAAACAAAACATCACCAAAAAAATATGAGACACATTATTTATGAGTGGAAAACCCTATACAAGGAGAAAAAACAACTCTGAAAGTTTATTTAATTAGGCCTCACTAGCACAACAATAATCTCATTGATTACAACTTGATTGGAAATATCAAATCTCACTAATCAAAGCTTCATTGGCTAAAAAATAATCTTGTTGATCACAATTAATGTCTCACTAACAACTACCTCACTGGAAAAACAAAAATAATATGGGTACCAAATCCTTATCACTCCAACTCCATGGTCCTAATTACCAATCTCCAATGAAAGAAAAGATACAATTTCAAGGGGTTACATTGTTTCCATACAATCCATTTCTTAGTCTCTGCATCAACAACTCTTCATCTCCATTGCTCACATAAAAATGTTCAATAGGAGACTCTTCTTGCATAAATTACCAAACTATTACAATATTTATCCTTCTACAAACATCATGAGAAAATGAATACAAATAGTTAATAATGATCTCTATACACACCTTCTACTGTTACATTCTTTGAATAATCAATTACATATCACTAACATGTCTCTTACACAATAATTTGTTACATGGAAATTTTGAACATTCTTTGCTCACACCTTAAGTTCAGACCAAACTGCATATACCTTGTGATCTTTGCATAATAATATCAAAAAATGAACACTAAAACATTCTCAGATCATCCCTTAACTTTAGATCGGCCTACATATACCTATGGCTTCATTCATATCATGCTTGTATGTGCATAAAAGAAAAATAAAAAACTCATTTTATGCATACCTCCCTTTACACCTCTAGAGAATTGTCATACAAATCCACCATATTGTCCCTTACACACTCAAGGAATTGTCATGTAAATTTACCATATTGTCCCTTAAAAGAGATCATACACAGTTCATGAATTGTTTATATTTTCTCCTCTATATTTGATCCTATCAAAACCATGGTGTCAAAAACCTAAAAATATTTACATAGGGCCCAAACCTCTGTTCAAAATCTCTTAGATGCATTAGCTAAGATATCTAATCCATTTTTGTCCAAAACAATTACAAAACTATATTCAAGCTTAATAAAAGTCAATGAATCTCCATATTCCTATCAAAATGCAAAATATAAAGAAAACCGTTATCAAATTTAAAAATCATCTATCGATCCTTTAATACCTATAAAAATACATTTGAACAATAGCTATCGCTTTTATTTTAAATACAATGCTAAGTGACTTTGAATTGCATAACTGAGAGACCCTAGATGTAGGGGTCGGTAGCAAATCAAAAAACAACCCTTGCTAAGTCACTCAAGTAACTTTTAACTGATGATTCTAAGTCACCTTGAAAATATAACATAAAATGAATACTACCTTTAAAAAGCCCTTAAAAGACTTAAACCCTGGCTTTTTATGATATGCAAAGATCTTAGGTTTTAAGATGCTTTAATTGAAAGATATAGAAATGTCAACAACCTAAGCCTTTTAAAATTTTGCATCAATAAGAACAGCATGAACTGAGAAAAACCAATGAACATCAACACTAGGGATTGAACAATGTCCACAATACCTTTAGTCACTTGAGCATCAACAATGAATGAAGAAGATCTTTTCCTCAATAAGAAACATAACTCCTGAAATTGAATGAATAAACTGAACAAAAAAGTTCATGCCCCTGTCACTTATATCAACACACGCTCAAGCTCCTTTTGTCTTGATTCTTGATACTATTGAAGCTTCGATGGTCTTCGATGAAAATTGATGAGAGAAATATCAACTACCACCATAAGATGAAGCAACCCATTTAAATCAATATGCAATAAATATGAATCAATAGAATGACTAGAAAATACTTCAATACCCCTGTTTGAGTGAAGAAATACCTTTGAAAAATCACTCAACATAAAATAAAACTTCTTTGTATACTTTTATTATGAGCTTTGAATGAATTCTATTTGTAAGAGAGGGAGACCAACCACTGCAAGGCCCCAGGTCATGAAAGGCCAAGAGAAATATGGCTGCCCTAACTCACCTCAATTTAATGAATTGTTGGGATGAACAGGATGAGAATGATTAGGATTATAAAGTAGTACTTTGATCACTCTACCAGCCTGAGAGTTGAAGGGAGACTAGGCGAGTCAATTTGTAAAGTCAACTCTACATCTTAGGTAGCGCTCTGTCAAAGGACAAAATCATAGTTATGGGATGATAGCATGACACACTGGCATCTCACAAGTGCACTATTGTTCGTACGACCAAAAAACTAGAGAGACAAGGTTTAAGCTCTAAGAAAGTTCTATCAACCTAGTTGAGAAGTCTTTAGAATGAAAAAATGAGATTAAAAAGAGTGAAACATAAAGATCAATGTGATAAAGGAAATAGATTACTGCAAAGGTGATGAAAATGATCTCACACAACAATATTCTCACCAGCTTTCTCCAAGATCTCTCCACCTACACACACAAAAGAGGGAAAATGTTGGGGTTTTTTTAGGGGTCTACCTCAGTCATACCCCTATTTTGGTGTTTCCACCTCCATGAATAGCCAAGTTTGGAATGATAGAGATAATGATAAAGAAGGGAATACAAGCTATGTAAAAAAAAGACACTACAAAATAGTATGTGATTACTCAACCAAAATTATAGAGAAGATAAGAGGAGCTTGCCACCTCCATATAAAGCACCCAAGGCTAGTGGAGGAGAAGATGAGAGGAACTCAAGCCTTTGTTGCAATCGTGTTTTTCCTACACTTGCACTATCAGACTGATGGAGTGGTAGATTTCTGCTATGGAGTGTGAAATGCTGCTACAAATCTTGAAAATGGATGCTTGAATGCTTGTGGATGAGTGAATGAATGGTCAAGAGATGAATATGAATGATAGAATGAGGAATATGAAGGAAGAAGATGAAAAATGGCCATATTCATGTTGGTCGGTCGAAGGGAGGCGTTACATTTAAACTTCCAGTAGGAAGTGTAATGTCTCCATAGACTCCAACCACAGGAATCTGCCATGGATGTAAGCACACCATGTAGACATAAGCGTTTTGTGTGGACGTCTTCACGTCATGCAGTCATACCTAAAAAAAAAGGCCTCCACTAACACACAAATAGGTCGCCAAGTGTGATATGAGCAACTAGTTTAAGTGAAATTAAGCACTTGCCTTAGGTTTTCTAAAGTGTAAGGGGGTAAAGGGGAATTTGTGTTAAGGGTACAAATTTACACCTATACACTATGATCAACTTATGACAAGTATCAATCAATATCATTGAATGATTTCCTTGTGCTATACTACTATTACTGCCAACATACTCCATGTGTATCAAGAATCTTGTGACAAAGAATGCATTAATCGGGTGATCCCACAATAGTGGTTTACAATTTTTGGCCAAACTGGACACTGAAATTATTATTTTTAACCATATCTTCACATTCGGGCACCTATAGAAGCTAAACCGTGAGGAATTTGGAGATGATACAAACTAGAGTCTCATCACATTTTGTCTATAGATTCTAAAAGTATTTTTTTTCAAAAAAATTGGAATAAGATTGCACTTCTTTTTCCATCTCCCACAAAAATTAGTTTTTTTCAGAAAACAACATTTTTAAAAAGTGACGCTCACCGTATACAACATAACTTTTTCTGTATGAAGGATAAAATTCTATTTTTTTTGAATTTAGATTTTTAACTATGATATATAGCACTATCATTTGGTATCATAGTTTTTTATTGAATATTTTTACCTTAATAGGGTTTCAAAGTCAAACAAATTGCAATTCAGACATAGGCGGACTGTATACAACATAACATTTTTTGTATGTATCGAAATTCAATTTTAATTTTTTTAATCGATCAAGGAAATCAATACCCAGCACGAACATATTTAAAAAAATATATATTTTGATAATTCGCTATTTTTCCATGTGTGAAAAACAAAGAGCTTGATTTTCAGTGAAAAACCTATGTTTAATAAAACTAAAAAAATGCATACATAATAAAACCAAAACATATTAAAATTATATTCATGGGATAGCTCATTTCAAGGACTATCATAATCATTTGAAATAAATTTTAAATGAATTCATTTGGTCCCCCAAAAGGTAAATCAAAAGTGATTTTTTATCAGCATTTTGATAGGTGTAAAGAAGACTCATTTATATGTATGGTTTAAAACTAGTGAGGTTCTATCCAATGAGGTTTGATCAAACCCTCTTCAATTGGAATCCTTAAAATGGAAATTTTAAAGGCTTACATCATTATATTTTCTAAAAATATGTGATTTCAGCAAAAATCAGTTCCTCTCAGAAATTGTAAACCAGCTTTGTGGGATCACCCAATCACATGCAACAAGAAAGAAACTTTAGGATTATGATACTTTAACTTGAAGAAACTATGAATGGTAGACCTTAAGTGTGATATACCTTAAGACACCTTGAGATACCTGAAAACAAGCATGAAATAGAGCATGACCTTGAAGTATTGACACATCTTTGACATCTTTGACATCAATGAAAAAAACCATCACTGCCAACATAAATGTTATTTTATGTCAAAATTAACTTTATTATTTTTATAGAAGGATATTTTTGTTTAATTAAATAAGATTTATTTTGAATTGTGAGTGTATATTCAAATTATATTATTCTTATTCACAAGTTTTTTCTTTCTCTATTTATGAGAGGTGATATTTTATAGTGATGATATTATTTTTGTTTTTTTTCTAATACACTTCTTAAGCCACATTATGGATGCTCAATATCAATACTCTATCTTAGATTTAATACTATTGTAAAATATCACTTAAACAAACCGGGAATCAAACTTAAGTATATCCATTCACTACTAGGATCTTATACCTCTAAGTCATTTTCCTACTTGATTACCAATCCCTTTACCCTTTAGGTGAATTGCTTTCTTATTTTCTCTCTAAAGAATATAACATTTGAATAAAACCCTTCATAACATTTCCAAACCAAATTTATAAGTATAAATTTATTTATTTTTGTCTTATCAATTACAAGCATAAGATGAAATAAGTGAACCCTGTATATATAATGATGTGGATATATTTTTTATATGAAAAGAACATTATTCCTTGTAATTTATATAGACAATGACAACATCTTAAATAATATCTCTTAGAGATCAAGCTAAAGAACACATCACTCAAATGCTAACTTTTCCTATTTTTTTATTAGTTTGTATTTTTATGTATACTGTAGTTATTTTTGGGGGGTTGATTATTAGTTATTATTTATTTCTATAAATTATACATAATGGAAAAAATATTAATTCTCTCTAAAGTAGTTTTCTTAATTTATTATATTTTACTAATAGTTATTTATACTTAATTTTTTTAAATTAATAAAAAAGTATAATTATAATTTATTATAGTATATTCGAATTATATCTCTTATATGTAATAAATTTAAAATATTTTAGTATTATAATTTATTTTTAATAAATAATATATTAAGGGAATTGGATTAACTAACTTTATTACCTATAATATTCTTTTTATGTTTATAGTAGTTGATTCCCAATGTATATTAATAATATCATAGCATAAACTCATCAATTTTTCATATTTTTATCTTTTTATTGTATGGATATCCTATATGACATTGAATACTTGTAATGCATTGCTTAGCTCACAAATTGATTTCATATCTGATTATGCTTCATGAGATGTGTTAATAGAATGTCTTTACTTGGTCATCAACGAAAACGAAGCTCAACACAATTACCCTAATTTATATTATTTTTTCCTCTTATAAGTTACCTATATTCAAAAATTGAATCAATTCTAGTCTAGATGGTTTGGTGCCATTTTTTTAATCGGTAGAATCATACAAATTTCTACTTAATCATAATCACTTAAACCCTTCTCCTTTATTAGCTTTACCTATTTTTCAAAAAGATTATTTTTTAAAGAAAGATAATAGTGAAAAAATTCCTACACTAATTAATGGGGACAAAAATACATGTAAAATATGATGTATAAAGTTTTAAGGAAAAATATCAACAAAAAATATTACACCATATTGACAGTGTTTTTATTAGGAAAATAATTTTAGATTAAAAAATAGCCTCAAAATTTC
The DNA here is from genome assembly GCA_007115665.2 of Sequoiadendron giganteum. Lineage (NCBI taxonomy): Eukaryota > Viridiplantae > Streptophyta > Pinopsida > Cupressales > Cupressaceae > Sequoiadendron > Sequoiadendron giganteum. The sequence continues at coordinate 365,670,703 of CM021100.1, read as the reverse complement.
AAAAATATATATTCATAGTACGTATTTTTTTATAATAGATAAATAGGTCAATTTTGTCATAAGAGAAGGCATGTCAAGTCGAGATAATTCTTAGTTCCATAAAAACATATAAAATCACATTATATTGCATCTCCATCCTAGGCACATATATCTATGAGACACAAATTAGGAAAACATAAATTATAGTAGAATACCAGTTCTAAAAATCACTCCCAAATACCTATGATTAATTCCAATGTAGAAGCATCTCAAGTGTCAACAAATCAACATCAACTAAAATTAATATATATATATATATATATATGGTCTTACCTTGTGTATATACATGAAGACGAAACATTTTATTATTCAAATAGTTTAAATCTCAATATTTTCCTCACTTGTATGTTCAAATATATTTTGTCTTTTGAAATTTCACTTGATACTTGTTTATAAGCTCATGGTCTATAGTGGGGGTTGGAAGGTCACCATAATCTCATATATTCATTGAAAGAATTCAAATAACTAATTTTAATGTTGTATGGGATTACCAACTTGGTGGGGATCTTTGATATCCTTTCTTGACACACTTTTATAATTTTATGACATTTTATTAGAGCATCATTAATGAGGAGTTACAAATTACAACATGTGAGATAATACATTACAATATGTATGATGCATGATAGAGTACTTAGTTTTTGATAAAAGGGGTAAAACGGGTTTTACAGGGACTCGAAACCACAAAGTTTACAAAATAGAGAAGAGACCACCAAGGGTCCACCAAAAAAATATAGCTGCCCAATAAAAACTAGTAGCAAGTAGGCAAAAAAGACCAAGAGGGTCAAAAAGGAAAGGACAGCAGAAAAAAGAACACAAAATTACTTCAGAGACCTAAGGACAGTCTCTCTCTGTGCCTCCAAAACCTGCATATCAGTAACCCCCTTTTTGAAGCTTTGAACCATTTTTGGGGTTAAGTGGGCCTTTCACTTCGAATTGGCGTGGGTTCTTCTAGAAATGCCTCCATCTGTTTCCTGGCTTTTATCTTCAGTGTCTTCTAGATCAACCACCAAGGATCCCTGCTGGGCTTTGTCAAGAATTTCGGTCATTGCATTGATTATTATAGCATTGTGTCTTGCTATTCGGTTGTTCTATTCTGCAATGGTTCTGATGTTAATCCTTAAGCCCTCAACATCAGTATCAGTGATCCTATTACTATGCACCACATCTTTCTTACCCAATTCTGCAATCTTAACACCCATTTCCTCAATCTTACTTTGTAGGGCCTAGTTTTTAATTTTAAGCTCATTGATTTCGGAGAAGGTCCAATCCAGGAGTTTAGAATGGGACTCGGAGTTGGTTTTAGCCAGGTATAGAAAATCAAGGGAGGGCTCTTTACCAGTGTTAACAGGGGAATTATCGACATTTTGTATGTCTGGAATAGGGCCCACACATCGCTCAGAAGTGTTGGTATTAGCTTCCTCCGGCTCAGAGGAGTCTTTAGTGTAAGAGACAAGGCTTTTAGCCTGGGTAGTCTTGCGAGTAGGGCTGATCTTAGGAGGATTGGGCTCAAATGCAACCCGGATTTTACCCGGATCCCTGGAAGGGCCAACATGCAAACTAGGGGCTTTTGAGCTAGGGCTAGGGTTAGGCAAATAATCTGAGCCACTGGGCTCAGTATCATCACTATCAACATCAGTGTTGGCTTTCGAGGTAGTAGGGGCATGCACATGCAGATATTCAACAATAAGCCTAATTAACCCAGTATGGAGGATAGGAAATCTTTTGGGATTCTTTTTATTGTCCTCCAAACTTTTCTTCAGAGAGCAGAAGAGATAATAAGGGATAGAAACCCTTACCTTGTGGCAGAAATGATTGAGGAGGACAAAGTGGTACTCGTAGACTTTAGTAAAGCACTCGTCCACCGTGATATACTCCGTAATGGCCCAAAGGACCTTTCTCCATATAGATTTTATGGAGTCAACATCAAAGTAACTGTTCACAATTTTGACTAGGTTTTGCTTTTCCTTGTCATTTTTGGGGAATCTGATAACAACTTCATCAGAGTAAGCCCAATCCCTGAAAAACTTCTTCCCATCAGTGGGTAATCCCATAACTTTGGCAATTAAATCTTCGTTGAGCTCCACATTCTTTCCAAATAGAGTCAAGTTGCCATCATGCCAATTTTTGGCAAAGAGATTCGTAGCCTCTAGATCAGAACCATGAAGCTTCTCTAGAAAAGGGATAAGATCTCCACTTTTTATCTTGTTCAAAGTCTTAGCATTTTTCATGTGGGTTTCATAGCTGTCCGGCTCAGTTCACTTTCTATCCCCACCCATATTGGCCAACACAGTGAGGAAGAAACAAGCACAATCCTTTCTAAAATTGGCCCCGCCAAATCTAAGCACCCAAAAAGCGTGCAAAGTAAGCTTGCAAATTACTCCACAGAGCTCGGTCCCATACAATCTAATGATTGTGATGTGAAAGATCCAACCTATCCTCATTAAAGGGATAACACAACACCTTACCATGTGGTTTATCATAGTTTAATAGGGCACACACTTTAATATTTAGATCACTATTATTAAGCTAGGTACACACTTCTTTACTCTTGACTCCTTCATTAGCAAAAAAGTCCACAATAGCATTGGCTTCTCTATAGGCGTGTGCTATTTTAACTTTTTCAAACTTGTCCAATTTCAATTTAGCATCATCAATCCATGATTTGATGGTCCATGAGGGAGAAGACTTGCCACAGAGGCAGTCAATTATGTTTTTGGAGTCTCCTTCAAGCCATAAGTTTTTTATATTGAGACTTTGGGCTAAATTTATAATATGGTAAGCACTAGCCGCCTCCGCCAGATGATTAGTTTGAGATCCAAGAGGAGAGGCCATCACACCCATGAAATTTCCATAGGAATCCCTTATTACTCCTCCACAGCCCGCTACCCCTAGATTGCCTTTAGCCGCACCATCAAAGTTAGCTTTGATCCACCCATTAGGTAGAAAAGTCTAGCAAACTCCCTCTCTATCCTTTTTAGCCTTCATAGTAAAGCTAGAAAGAATGGGAAATATGTTCCAATCCTTAGCAATGCAAAGTTCATAGTTCGAAACTCAGCATTCAGGGTCTTCCTATCCTTTTGGCCCATGACACTGAAATTTTCCTTTACAGATATGGCAATATTATCAAAGACATGATCCACAGGGGCTTCTTTGTCCCTAAAAATTATGTTGTTGCGTTCTTTCCAGATGCCCCAGGCTATATGAGGAAAAGATAGCTCCCAAAAAAATCTAAGTAAGGGGTTCCTTGTCGAGGCTTTCCATTGAGAGAAGAGTTCTTCAATGAGCAATGGGAAGACCCAAGAGAGATTCCATAATCTATTAAAATTATCCCAAATAGAAGCAGCAAAAGAACAATGAAGGAATAAATGATTAACAGATTCAACATCCATCTTACAAAGACAACATCTATTAGGGATTTGAAATCCCCGTTTACACAAGTTGTCAATCGTAAGGAGCTTATTTTGAAGCAAGATCCAAAAGAAGATGTTAATTTTAGGTATCAAATTATTGCACCAGGCTTTAGACCAAAAGGGAGGATGATCCAGAGAAGAATTGCTTAGCAAAAGTAGAAGACATAGAAAAATTACTAGAGGGATCATCAATCCAGACCGCACGGTCCTCCAACTACTTTGAGCTAAGTCTAACAGCCAGCAGCGAAATCTGGATGGGGGCCAAAGCCTGACTAACTCTGCTTAAGTCCACCCAAATACCATTCACACTATAATCTTTCACATAAGTACCAAACCTGCCTTGCAATTCTCAGCCCAATCTTTGAAGGGATTGATATTTATCAGAGATTCCTTAGTTATCATTAAATAAATGTATATTTTAATATTTGGGAAATGAAATGCCACATTTTCATATGGATATATGCTATAGAAAACTTAACATTCTATTATACATTTTGGAGGATATTCCACTAAGTCATTTTTAGCTAGTTATGACTTGTGTTTAACAGAATGATGATTATTACATGATTTGAGTGTCATAATAAGAGTAATTATTTATTAATAAGTTACAATATGTAAAATAATAATCCACACGATTATTTTCACATCCCATGTTGGGAAAATGATGTATATATTCTATTTTAGAAAAGAAACTAAAAGAGTGACAAGGGATAATATAAGAGTAAGATAATGAGTCTATTTTTTATGGAACTATTGTGGCTAGGGAAAATCCTTATAGGAATGGTACTTGTTAAATAAATAATTGGTACCCATTTATAAATGAGATCTTGAGCCAAAAATCCTATCTATATGGAATGACTACTCATTTTTCTTTTTAGAATGGGTAAGCAATTTAAAAATAAATAGGTACCCATTTTACAATATCCATGCATTTCAAAATGAAATAGGTATATTTTAAAAATGGGTAATATTTTCTATTTATACCATATGCCTATTCCCTTTAAGAATGGGTACATATTTTATAGTGATTTGGTGTTTCATAAATTTTCAAATTTGAAACCCATTATTTTTAATATTGAAGTTTTCAAAGCCCAACCCTTATCTTTGGACCTAGTAGTACAATTTCATGTTTTTTTATTAAAGGCGAAACATGTTTTGGAGGGGCCAAAAATCCCTTAACAATGAGAACATTCTACAAAAGACAAACACAAGGATAACAAGAAGCTGAAAAAAAAAGATATTAAAGAATCAACATTGACAAACCAATAGCTAAACCATCAACAAAATAATAGCCAAATAGGCCAATAACAAAAAATAATACTATAACTTATCTAAAATCCTAGTAGATTCTAAATTATTGGAGATGCCATTCTCATTCATCTGCACCACATCATCCAAATCCTAAATAGGAATGGCATCCCTCTTCTTAGTTCTAACATATGACTGACATCCTTACTCTTCTCCATCAGATTTTTTAGCCCTCTTCAATAAAATCCTATGTGTTCTCACCAATATCAAGAGGTTTTCTAGTCCAAATGTGGTCTTTTTCATTTAGAATAGTGAGCTCCTCTAGGAAGTAGTATGGAAAGACATACTACTAACTTACACAATGGTACTCATGTCTTCAGAGATTTTATTGACTTTTTCCTTGAGGGAAACTAGCCTCCACTCATAATTCATACCTAGTTTAGCTGCATCAGCTACCACCTTGTCAAGAACAACAATCATAGTTTTAACCTTGTTGTACACATTTAATTCCTTTTTACTATTCAAAATGATGAAAATTAGGTTAGGTTGGAAGGAATGTGTGGGGTTTCACCAAATATGGACTTATTTTCAACTATTTTTTTATGAAATAAGGTCTACACAAAGAATTGACTTACAACCCTTAGGTGAGTCAAATCAATGAGGGAATCTACTAATTTCCTTATGATTGAGGATGAAGCTATTAGCCTAAATAACAATTTTGGGAGAAGAAATAAAAATAGAAAATGTAGTCAATTATGATCATTCAAACATGAAACATCAATTTAAAGATCAACACTAACAAAAATAGTAAATTTTTTGTAGATTTGAGAAGGGTTACACACTATGTACCAATCACCAAAAAGTAGTTTCAAGAGGCAACCTAGGAATAATTTGACTATAGGTGAATGGGTCCTCTATCAAGTATTTCAACTAGCTTTCGAGAGCCTCTGATGATAGTTGGTAGCTTATGTTTGGTCTGACTTTTAGTACCTGAAAGCTAAAAATCAGATCTGTAGGTGATTTTTCGTGAGTTGATGACAACTTTGACAAATTTTCCCATCTTTCTGTTCAAGAGATCTTCAATCATTCTTCAACCTAAGATCTGCAACACAAAAATAAGAGGGAAAAATGTTTCTTTTTGTCAATGGGGGTTTTCCTTGGTCAAAGCCCATTTAGGTAATTAAAGCTTGAATCAAAATAATGAAATGTGAAAGGAATTATGAATAAAAAAATTCTATATTGCAACTCACCAAACCCTTGAATAAACCTTTGGAAAACTAAAATCTTGATATTGATCTTGCATGAAAATGTCTCCAATGGATTGTATGGAAGCTAAGGTAGCAAAAAAACTTCCTACACTAATCTTGGGAGGAGAATAATACAATTTTTTTATAGATATTTAGTAGTTATAGAAAATTAAACAAAATAAAGAAAAATATCATGCATACCACAACACAATGATTTACATGGAAAAAACCCTTTCGAGAGAAAAAGCCCACTCCAAAATTCACCCAATATATTATTCAAAAAACACAAAGATTACAATATACTTGTAGCACAAGCTTCACATAGGGGTATCATGAACTGAAGATCCAAAGGCAACATGACTGCTATCAAACTCTTAGAATACCGCATACTACTCAGTTGTTATAGAATTCCCTCAGAAAAAAGGGTTTCCTTATAGGGAAAGTTGGGATAATGAAACATTTGTCATCAAATATGAGACATAATGATGAATGGTCCAAATTTTAGAGTTATGATGGAGACCCTGAGTACCCCCTCGTTGTTGTCAAGGATGAACATTACCTTATGTATCAATAATAACTTATGCAATTACAAGGTTGACACACATTTTCTCCACAAATATCCCACTTGTCAAACACTTTACAAATACAATGGGAGGGTGTATAAACATCATCATTTAATTTCTAGGTGTCAAAAGGCCCATAGTCACTAAAAACCATTTCATCTTCTTTGTGCTCATAGGTCTAGCTAAAGAATCAACAACATTCATAAAAGTCTTACCCTTAACCAGCTTTAGCCTTCCATCTTCGATCATATTTCTAACAAAATGATACTATACATCAATGTACTTGGTCCTAGCATGAAATTTTAGGTTCTTGGCTAGACATATCACACTCTAACCATCATAATAAATTGTCACTACACTTTATTTTATTCCAATATTTGAACAAAGTCTCTTAAGCCAAATGGCTTCTTTACAAGCATGAGCAGTTGCCATATAATTTACTTTAATAGTGGACAAAGCAACCATTTCCAATCACTTAGTCATCCAACTAATCGGACGACCACATAAGTAAACACATAAGCACTAGTGGATCTTCTACTATCAACATCACCTACCTAGTCTGAATCCACATAACCATGAATATCAAGGGAAATATCATCTTCAGTCATATTAATATGATAACACAAGGAATAATCTAAGGTAAAACACAAATATTTTTAGACTCTTTTAACAGCATCCCAATGAACTCTACTAGGATTAGACATATATCTGGAAAGAACTCCCATTGCTTGGGCAATGTTTGGTCTAGTACAAACCATAGCATACATCACACTTCCAACTGGACTCTGGTAAGGAACTCTACTCATATCTTCCATCTCTGATGGAGATGCTAGACAATCTAAAATAGATAACTTTTTTCTAGCTAAAATGGGAACAAACAATGGTATATAATTCTACATATCAAACTTCTATAAAATTGAATTGACAAACTTACTTTTCCAAGCCATATCTTTATGTTTAATCTATCTCTTTTAATTTCCATCACAAGAACTTTTTTAGATGTACCAAGATCTTTCATTTGAAATTTAATAGCAAGTTGAGATTTAAGTTCTAAAATCATACCTTTACCTCTACGAATAAATAACATATCATCAACATATAATGAAATAAACAAGAAACGATCACCATCAGTTTTATAATAAACACAATCATTTGATTTAGAATGCTCAAATCCCAAAATCAACACATATGTATCAAATTCATGGTACCATATTCTAGGACTCTATTTTAAGTCATACAAAGATTTCTCCAATTTGCAAAACAATTTACTTTTACCTTTCACCACGTATTGCTCTAGTTGTGTCATATAAATATCCTCCTCCAAGTTACCATGAAGGAAAGTAGTTTTCACATCCATTTTCTCAACCTCTAAATCATAAGCACTAGAAATAGAAAGAAAAATTATGATGGATTTCATTTTTTTCAACAAGAGAAAATATCTCACCATAATCAACACCCTCAACTTGAGAGTAACCTTTTGTAACCAACCTTTTCTTTGTACTTCTCAATACTTCCATTTGAACCAATATTTTTTCTTGAAAACCCATTTACAACCAGTAGGTTTTCTTCCACCAGGAAATGGTACAAGATCCCATGTATCATTATTTTTCAAAGTTGACATTTCATCATCCCTAGCAATTTTCTAGGATTTTGCAACTATGAAAAATCTGAGTTGGAGGTTCTTCCTCTTATGAAGATTTAGAGATAGATGAGCTCTCCTCAACTTCCTATCTATCCATCGGCCTCGATTCAACTTTCTAAGGTGTAGAAAGAAATTGAATCACATATTCCTATTTACTTTGTTCTGGTTGTAATGTAACATAAGAAGGCTCGGTCTCTCTAAAAATAACACTTCTGCTATGTATTACCTTTTTTGCAAGAGGATCCCAAAGCTTATATCCTTTCACACCATAACTATATCTGATGAAGATACATTTCATAGCCTGGTTCTCCAACTTGGTTCACATCTCCTTTGGAACATCTGCATATGCCTCACAACCAAAATATCTAACTTGTCTTAATGAAGGCTTATGTTCGGGCCATGCCTCTATAGGCATCTTATCAACAAGAGTTGATGTAGGAGACCTATTAATCAAGTAATGAGTAGTGGTAACAACTTCTACCCAAACCTTTGTTCTAGGCCAACACCATTCAACATACTCCTATCCTTCTCCATTAGTGTCCAGTTCATTCTTTTTATAGCTCCATTTTTTGTGGAGAATGTGGATTTGTCTTTTTTCTACGAATACAACAATATTTATAGAATCTATCAAAATCATTAGAGAAAAATTCACCACCATTATCAATCCTCAAAGAAAATATTTTATTTCTAGTTTGCAACTCAACCAGTTCTTTAAATTATTTAAATCAACTAAAAAATTCATATTTACTCTTTGGAAAGTATACAAATTTCCTTCTACAATAATCATCAATAAATAAAAAATAATATGTGAATTTACCAATTGAAGGAACATCTATATGACCAAAAAAATTAGAATGAATAAGATCCAGTAAAGCACAAGATTTATGAAAACTCAAGAAAAACTAAACACTGGTGTTTTTTGCATAAATGCAATGCTCACATAAATCAAATTCAAGTTTACAATAAGATAACCCTTCAACAAGTTTTTTATTTTTCAAGGTCTTTAGACCCTTTTCTCCATTGTGGCCATGTCTTTGGTGCCATAACATAGTTTTCTCTATAGTTAAATTTTATTTAGAAGAAATATCACCCTTGGGTACCCAAAATCCATGCCCATATGCTGAAGGTGAAACCCTTACTTCTTCCATATACTTACTTTTCACAAAATCTCTATTGAACTCAATAGTGCATGCATCAAGCTTATATAAGGTGTCATATCTATTACCTCTAGCGATCACCATAGAAATTATGAACATCTTGCATCCTTCATCATAAAATACTACCTACACACCTACATCTATTAGTTTTCTCATAGATAAAAAAAATTGTACTAAATTAGGGGTATGCAACACACCACTAATCTTTTTCATTCTACCATCAGGAAATCTATTTTTAACTTTAATATGGCCAAAAATGTCTAAATGAGAATCATTATTCAAGTACACCTTAACTCCACCAAATTATTCATATTCAGAAAACCAATCTATAGTAAGGGACAATTCATGAAGTTGGGTCGACAAAAAGATCAAAAAGTGGAAGTGTTTTTGTTGTTTTTTTAAATTTTTCACACTTCGACTGAAAATTTGAAGCACTTACACAATGAATCTTAAAAAAAATAGTAATATAAATTTTAGTATTTTGAATCTAGTTTCCAGATATATAATATATTCAAATCCATAGATGATAGAAATTAAATTTTGATAGGCATGTATAAAAACCACTTTTTAAAATATTTTTCTTTTTTACCATAGCATGCACATGTACATACACTACTTTTTTACCTAAATAAAAGTATTTTTATAATTCCTTTTGGAGAAAGATATGTAACAACATGAAGATTGATGAGGATATTTTTTTGTAATTTTTTTTAACATTTTTTTAAATTGAATTTTTATTGGACCTAATTGTTGTTTTAAAAAATCAACATCTTTAGACAACATAATTGGACCTAAAATAGACATTTCTTGAATTTTTTTTATTGTGTACAGAATTTTTTGAAGATTGATTTCATATAGTTTTTTTGGCAAAAAAAAAAACCAAAAAAAGGTTATTAAAAAACAAAAATGGCCTAATATTTCAAGTTTATGGACTAGTTTTCTTAGAAATTAATTAAAAAATAAAAAACTTAATTCAATCTTAACCAAAAATATATATTTTGAAACTAGACATCGCGTTCTATAATGGGTTTTAAATTCATAGTTAATTCAGAAGAAATATCTATCAACTATATTGCCAAAGATGGAAATTTCTCTTGAACTTATACTAGTATTTTAGTTGCAAGTCAAAGGCTAGGGGTCAAGTTTCCAAGCCTTTTTTGAGCCTAAAACTGAGGCAACATGTGGTTTGAAATTCAAAATTTTAAAATTGCATACGCATTATGAAACGTGTACACGTTCATTATTTTCTTGTTTATTTAAAAAATTAAATACCTCTTAGAAACTCATACACATTATAAAATGCATATGTGTTATAACACGTGCACATTACAAAACACATGCATTATAAAACACATATGAATTATAATGTATACATGTTATATAACGCATATGCATTTCTAAAAGGTATATAATTTTTTAAATAGATAACTCATATGTGTTATAAAATACATAGACATTATATAATTCATGTGCATTATAATGTTTACATGTTTTTTAGTACATACTTGAAGCATAACACATTCAATTTTTTTTAAGGATTGGGTACCTAAAGCATAATGCATACATATTATTTTTACTAATGCGTACATGTTTCCTACAAGATTTTTTTGGCTATAACTTCCCCTCTTCATGGACACAACTTCTTGCTTTTACCCTTGAAGGTCATATGGAAAGATGCACCTGAGTCAATTAACCATTCATCATTACTTGCACAAGTTGCTAAAGCTGCAATGAATGTGTCACCATCTTCCTTCTCACACTCAAAATCATAATAAAATTTATTCTTCTTATTTTATTCTTTTTAGTCCTTACAAACATGTCTAGGCTTGCAACAATTCTGACAAATAACTATGGACTTTCCAAGAGACTTAAATCTCCCCTTGGATTTGGAATTATCATCCTTCTCATTATTCTTTCCTTTTTTCCTTAAGTCTTCCATGAACATTTAGGACCTTCTTGGAGCTGATGGATACCTTCCTCCTCATCTCTTCAAAAAGAAAAGAAGCCACCACATCTTCAATCTTCAATATAAAAAAAGTACTCCCAATAACCATAACAGGAGAATCCCATGAATAAGGAAAATAAAAAATCAAGATATGACATTTCTCTTCATCATCCATTTTGACACCAACTCATGCCAACTAAGCCAAAACCATATTGAATGTTTCAAGGTGGTATGTAATTCATCCACCCTCTTCTATTCTCAAGGAATACAATTTCTTCCTCAAGAAAATCTTGTTCACTAAATACTTGGTTTGATACATCTCACCAAGCTTCTTCTATAGTTTTTGTGTAGAGGTCTTTTCATGTACATTGATTAAAACAAATTTTTCTAAGCACAATTTGATTAGACCCTTGGATTTACGGTCCATAACATCATATTGAGTAGCTTGATTAGGATATGTATGCCTTAAAAAATTCTCATCAATTTAAAATCAAAGATCTCGATCTATCAACAAATCCTCCATCTTCAACTTCCATATTTCAAAATTATTTCCAAAACAATTAGCCACATCTATTCTCCCTATTGAAATTGTCATCTAAATATTCCTGCAACAACATCACAACCCACAACCCACAACTGAAACCAAAGATGATCAAGCCTTGATACCAATTGTAAGGAAGTTAAGGTAGAAGAACAACTCCCTACACTAATCTTGATAGGAGAATAATGCAAAAATTTTATAGATCTTTAATAGCTATAGAAACTTAAACCAAAATCAACACAAGTATCATGCATACGACAACATGGTGATTTATGTGCAAAAAACCCTTTCAGGAGAAAAACATCACACTCCAAAAGCCACTCAATATATTATTCAAAAATCACAAAGATTGCAATATACTTGCAAAGGAAGATTCACACAGGATTATCACCAACCAAAGATCTATAGGAAACATGACGACTATTAGACTCTCAAAATACATCACACTAATTAACTACAATACAGTTCCCTCCATTATCAGATCAATCGTACCTTTTGTATCAACAATAACTTATGTAATGGAAAGGTTTAGACACATTTTGTCAACATGGATGTGGACCTTGATGCTTGAAATATGACTTGAATTATTCCTTGTATCTTTGAAACATACATCACAATGTTAGCTCCAAAAACATGCATGATTGCAAGAGACTTTGACATGATGCTTGAGATCTTTATTTCTATAATAAATCACTAACAAATTAGCTCTTGAATTCCCTTGAGCTTAATCTTTTCTCTTGTTAATTTCAAATGAATTATCTCATGAAGTTCTAGGATTTGAATTGATGAAATAACCTTTATATATAGGTATGTATCCTTAATTTTCCAAAAATTAAACATTACAAGATGATATCAAAATTTTAATTTAGGACATTAAATACTGCCAAAAACATAATTTAAGTTTAGGTTCAAAGGCCTAGGGATGACCCATTCACCCATGGTCAAATGGATCCTAGACACCTATTCATAGAACACACATTGCTCAAGGTAAAGTGTTATGTTTTGGCATTAATTATTTTTAGGTTTTCCCTACAAAAAATGTAATTTATTAGGCTTATAGATAAAATTAGTTCTTATTAAGGCATAATTAAGTCCATTTAAATTAGGGGCCCAAACAAAGTGTGAAATTGTAAATGAGTACATTTTCCTATATTACATTTATCCCCCATAGTGAGAGGATTACCTTGCATCAAACTCACATTAAAGTAGACAATCAAGAGAGGTCTAACTGTAAAATTGTTGGAAAGGTAAAATGACAAAGGTCAAGGATGATGATCAAGCCCCCAAGAACTAAGATATCATGGTGAACCAACAAAGGCACAAGGAGACACATACCTTGGTTAAATATGCAATAGAAATGACAAGATAATAAATCATACAATGTCAAAGACTAAAATAAAGGAAAAATAAAATAAAAGGGGTGGATCAAGCCTTGAATGTTTTTCCAACTTGATGTGGATCAATCCTTAGCTATTTTCCAAAAACAATTGTTGACAAGTGGAACTTGTTGTCCACTATGCAAATAACAATATTCTCACATAGGCTAGTGAAATCCGTTGTCTACTAGGTGAGCCCTAGGAGCTTGCTAGCTAATCATACCAAAGTTATAACTCCTAACAACTATGATAAGGCACCACACAATATCAACTTCAAGCTTCATAAGACTATCAAGCTATGTTATGCTAAGAAATTATGAACAAACGTGCTCCTACTAGAAATCAAGGTGTGTTATGCTTGGTGGCCATGCAAAATGGTTGTAACTTTGAGCTTCACAAGACAAGAGAGTTGTGTTATGCTATGAACTCATGAAAAAACATGAAAATAAGTTATTCAAATGGGTTTTTCTTAGTTCATGAAAGGTCTCCGCTTAGGGAACATCACGCCTAATGTCTCCAAGAGAGGAAAAGTTAAGGATAAAATATTCACAACTAAGGGAATGCAATTTGTAGCATCTCCACTAAGAGGAATGTCATGTGCTTAGAAAGGTCACAATCTTGAAGTACATCAAACCCAATGACCCCATGAAGAAGAAGACATGTCACACAAAGTAAGAAAACCACACTAAGAACTATAACTTATAGTGAAAATGATAATGTCAATGTATGCCCCCACTTTAAAAAAAATGCTCAAGACCATGTTGTGAGAAACTAATTTAAAGTATCAAATGATATATGTTGAACAATAAAGAGGAAATTAAAGCTTATTTGGAAAACCCTATTCCAAAAATATATTTCCAAATGAAGTTGCATCATGAACAAGGGGCTTCCCCCAAATAAAATCCCAAACATAAAAGGGATCGAAAAATTTGGGGTCAACGTATGTCTTTTCTACAATGTTATTATAGAGCTCAAAAACATCATCATTCCCCAAATACTCATAGAACTGAATAATTTCACATAGAGAGAAAAAAAGAAAAGCTTTTAGGTCAACATGGAAGATACTTTAATGTCTTGATTCCTTGCATCATCCCTAAAAGGAAAACACAAGACAAAAGAAAAGAAAGGATAGATGGCATATAGAATAACGTAGGTACAAATAGAGGAATGGACATTAAGATAGATCAAATAGAACAATACGAGGGATCAAATTATGCACATGTAATCACACAAAAAGAACATGAAAGGAAAAAAAATAAAAGGCTAGTAAGGTACATACGAGTCAACCTATAGTAGGTCATCCATATCTTAATCTTGTTCAATACATGCAAAAGGTGGCTAACTAGGCAAAGGGACAACAATAAGTGTTTTACTAGGAATATTGCCAGGTTCAACATGTGGTGAGTCACTCTTTTCAGGAGGATCATCATGGTTGCTATTATCTAATATCATAGTAGAGGAAAACAATAAATTCATCTCATTATGAACTTCATCATCAATCTCAGTAGTCTCATCATCGTCATCCAAGTTAATCACAACAGAAGGTCTAATGATAATATCCATGGAAGGTGATTGTTCTTATTATGGTCAAGATATAGGATTTTCTTGTTGTGGACAAGGTGGAGAGTCATCATGCATTTCTTGAGTTGTCATTTTATTTTGGGTTGTTGATTCATTTATTCTTGTATCACATGAGCAATAGAAATTTTTTTACATGATCTACGCTATCTAGCATTTCAATTTCTCTTTGTTTGGTTTTCAAGTTGCAATTATGTAGGAGAAATTTTATCAACTATAGGTTTATTTTCTTCCCACAATGGAGGAACAAAATGAATCATGGAAGGTTGTTCAACCACTTTCTCTTTAAATTTATCAACTTATTTGAATTTAGGAAACACAATGAGACTTATTTGGTTCTCTTATGGTCTCTTGTAGGAAACAAGTGAAGGATTTATCATGGTTTGTTCTTGGTTACTTGGAAGAGATTTTGGTTCAATCATGGTTTCATCAAGGATAGAAGGCTCAATTGTGGGTTGAGGCATATTGCTAAGGGATAGTTTTCCTACATGTTTTTCCTTAAAATTTTGATAAGATTTGAAAAAGAATTCCTCAGAAGGCCTAATAGGTTCCATAGGTTCAAAGAAAAAGAAATCCAATGAGAAATTCCCATGAGAAGCCATTGAATTAAAGCCACTATGATGCACAATAAAGATCTATTTTCCAATGGACACTTTAAAAATTTATACACTACTGATGAGACAAATTTCATGGAGTGAATCCATGGGTACCCTAGATTCACATGAAATTGATCTAACATCAAGATGGTGGAGAATAAGGCATTCAATATTTTTGGTCCAACTTGTAAAGGAAGAGTTATTGAAACTATCGTAGTGAAAGAAAAACCATTATGAATTTTGATCCATGCTTTCAGTTGTTCATAAGTATCTTGATAAATTTAATGCACAAACAAGAATTATTTAGTTATCATATTGTATAGACAGATGGGATCAACAAGTATCCCATTATTAGGCTTGTCATTGATTCTTCTGAAAATATAAAGAAGACCATTGAGTGCATGTTTAAGTATGTTGTTTTGTGAGAAAGCAATGTCAAGGGACATATTGGTTAGGCCTTTATGAGGTTGAACTTCAATGATTCCAATCATACAACCCATAGGTTTTTCCTCATTATCATTCATGTTGTTATCATTTGTGTCAACATTCATCACATCATTCTTGTTTTTACTGGCTTTGAAAAATGAGATGTTATTTTTTTTTTATAAAATGGGGTAAAAACTTTATTGAAATCGAAAGATTAATAGTACATTAAAAAAGAGGGATTCCATTGGCTCCCACTAGGGAAAACCCAGAACATCAAGCACCAACAAGACCACTAGACCACCAACCAACATCAACTTATCCCTCCATATCATCCGCAGTGACCCTCTCGAGTTCAAGAACATACTCAGGAGATAACTGACTCCACCCTTTGATCCTCCAATCATCCTCATGCTCAGACGCCCACTTGGCCAAACAATCAGCCACCCTATTCCACTCACGCAGAATATGGACAAAAGACACCGCTTCCAAAGTAGAGCATCTTTGCAAAATTTGTCTAACCACCAACACAATCTGCCAATTAACATCAACAACCCTTTTCCCAAGCAAAAGATTCACAATAATCTGCAAGTTAGATTCAAAGATAACCTTATGCCAACCCAAGGTGCAAGCACGCTCAATAGCCTAGAGACTCGCCAACCCTTCCATAAGGTTGCTAGAATTCCACCCCTTATGGATGGAGAAAAGAAAGATGACTGAACCATTTCCATCTCTACCAAGTCCACCAATACCAGCAAGCCTTGGGTTGCCTCTAGATGAACCGTTAGTATTAATCTTCAGAAACCCCATTGGAGGAGGCAACCATCTACCAACCCTTTGAACCTTATTTTTTGCTCTCCTCCCTCTTCTAACACAGGCAGAGACTGGATTCAACCCCTGCACCCCCAATCTATTCACAATCTCATCATCACTTCTTTCCAGTGGAAGAGCCACTTCACATTTGGCTTCCACAGTCTCCCGGATCATACCAATAATTTTGTGCCAAACCTGTTGAGCCATCATCTTTTCTCCCCGAAAGATCCTACGATTCCTCTCCAACCAAATTTTCCAAAGGATGAAGGTAGGACCAATGCACCACAAAATCTGAAGAAAAGAGGCCTGGGAGGGGGGCCTTCCCAGATTACTCCAAAACTCCACAAGAGAAGACGCATGAACACACATATGTTTCCAAGCACCCCACCACCAATGCCTGAGAAATATAGAATAAGAACACTAAAAAAAAAGATGGGGAGAATCCTCCTCACTGCAACCACACAACACACACATAAAGGGGCCCTCGAATCCCTGCTTATGAAGATTCTCCCAAGTCAAACATCTATTCCATGCCAAAGTCCAAATGAAACAATTACACTTGGGCCAAGAAAACTTGTTCCACACTTGTTTCCACCAAGGGACCTCCACCCCCCCAAACATATGAGAGAGCAAATCCTGATAGCCACTAGCCACGGTAAAGAAACCCTTAGGGTTTAGGCTCCATGCTAGAATATCCTTTTTCTTGAGGGAGTTGCATTGTCTAGCAGCCAAGATATTCTGAAGCATAATACCTTCCTCCTCCAACCCAAGAATCGACCATTCACTATGGTCCTTCCACCTAGCTACCTTCACCTGTCCACTAGTGTCAAATTTCTTAAAATCACTCACTCTAGACCAACCAACCTCCAAAAAGCGTTGAGACAGACCCACCAAATTAGGGTACTGACATAGGATGGGTGCATAACCATCCCAAGAATCCAACCAAAACATAGCCTCAGCCCCCTTATTACAAATCCAGAACAGGCCCTCCTTGATAAGCACAACCCCTTTCTTAAGAGTTCCCCAAACCACCGAGCCTTTCCCTTCCAGAGGAAACCTAGGAAGCTCCTCCTTACCAATCCCCAAAAGATACTTGTGTGATAAGATCCTAGCCTAGCTATGATCTTGCTCCACACACCACCTCCAATAAAGCTTAACAGCCAATGCCAACCCAAACCAAGTTGCCTTCCACAAACCAAGACCTCCCATCTGCCTCGGGCTACAAACAACATCCCACTTAACTAGGCTCCATTTAGATGAGGACAAGCTACCCACCCATAGGAATTGTTGAGCCAGTGAGTCCATATCCTTCACAAACCCAGCAAGAGCCACCTATAACATGTACCTATAAATAGGAAGAGCCTGAACCAAAAATTTCAGCAACAGAACACGCTCGGAAAAGGACAGCCATCGATGAGTCCAATGACTAGCCTTCACCTGAAACTTATCCAAGATATTCTGCCAAGACTCTTTGGGGAGTCTACCGATAGAGATAGGAATACCTAGATAGGTTAAAGGGAGGGAACCAATCTGGAATCTCAAGATATGAGCAATACTATGCTGAATAGGCTATAGAGTATTAAATAAGAAAATAGAGGATTTGTCTTCATTAATCCTTTGGCCAGTAGCCACAAGATAGATATCCAAGGCCTTGCACATATTCAAAGCTTGTATGATTCAGGCCAGACCCATCAGAGCCGTATCATCCACAAATTGCAGGTGTCACTATGGAGGCCAGTCGTTTCCCCATTGCCACCCCTGAATCAAACCCAGCTCCACAGTACGTTTCACAAGTCTACCCAAACCTTCAACTAGGAGAATAAATAAGTAAGGAGAGAAAGGATCCCCATGACGAAGACCCCTAGAAGCACTAAAGAGAGTTGTAGGCTCCCCATTAATCAACACGGAGAATGAAGTGGACGTAACACAACTCATCACCCACTAGATCCATTCCGCATCAAATCCAAAGGCAGCCATAATTTTGAGCAAAAAGGACTACCTCACTCTATCATAAGCTTTTGCCATGTCAAGCTTGATGAACATAGCCTTTTCTTTCGAGGAATCCATCGAATGAATGGTCTCCATAGCAATAATCACCCCATGCAAAATTTGGTGGTCCTTCACAAAACCACTTTGTTCCTTAGAGATAAGCCCACTAAGCCATCGCTTCAACCTTTCCGCTATCAGCTTGGAAATAATTTTATACACCACATTACAAAGAGAAATTGGCCAAAATTGATTCAGATGAATTGATTTGGGAATGAGTGCCAAGAAAGTAGAGTTTAAAGCTTGAAGCATCTACTTGTTATTCTGAGACTCACGTACCACTGCCAGCAAGTCCAACTTAATGATGTCCCAAAATTCTTGATAAAATTCAGCTAGAAATCCATCAGAACCTGGGGCTTTTCCTTTCTTCATCTGAAAAACAATACCCTCTAATTCCTCCCATGAGATATCTCGCAAAAGATACTCATTCATCTCCCTCGTGACCAAAGAGGGAATACATAAAACTTGGTTTTCTTCCTCCGAGACATCCTGAGAGTCTTCATGAAATAAAGAGGCATAGAACTCTGAATCTTCTCTAGAAATATCCTGGCAGGACGATAGATGCTCACCCCTACCATTCACCAGAACGTGCATGGAGTTACCATATCTCCTAGCCTTTACCGAGTTGAAGAAAAAAGTAGTGTTTCTGTCCCCCTCCTGCAACCACTCAACTCTAGCCTTCTGCTTCAAAAAAAATTCTTCATGTAGCTCCCACTCCTCCAAATCTCTCTGAGCCCAGGCTTCCTCCCTGAGTAAATCCTCAGAAAGACCACACTCCCTTATCTCATGAGCGATGACATCCAAGATAGCTTGAGCATCATCCTTAGCATGAAAAATATTGCGAAAGTAATGCCTATTCCACCTTTTAAGTTTATATGTCACAAATTGCAACAACTTAGAAAAGGAATACACAGCAGTGCCAAAAGCAGGTCTTCCTCTTGCCCACCAATCCACCATATGCACCTGCAAGGAGGAATATCTTAACCACATAAGCTGGAACTTAAAAGAAGGGGACCGAGCCACCCTAGTAGAAGAGGCTAAGAACTTAATAGGCCAATGATCCAAGCCCCGCCAGTCCAAAATCTCAGAGCCAAAAGACAACCTTTCACCAACCCAGAAACAAGACACCAAAAAATGATCAAGTCTCTCAGCAATACAATTCTTCCCTAATCTCCTATTGTTCCATGTAAACTTTCGATTCCAAGGCTTAATATCAACCAAGTTCAAAGCAGAGATGCTATCACGAAAAAGGAAGGTTGAGGGATCCAGTCTTGCAACACCACCCATCTTCTCATCTGTCTCAATAATAGCATTGAAATCCCCAACAACAATCCAAGGGAACAAAGGAGCTAGACTCTAAACATAACTAATATGGGACCACAATAACTTCTTACCAGGGAGATCAGTAGGCACGTAGATGTTTGAGAGAAGAATAGTTTCCCCCAATTCCAGATTTAAGACAACCACAGAGATGGAAGACTTGGAGGACACCCACCAAAGAGGACAAATATTTAATGGATTCCACAGGCAAGCCACCCCACCAGCATTACCATGAGCCGCAATACACTGACAACAGTTGGGCACCCACAACTTGGCCACCACACCCAACATACCTTCAACTGATAAATTAGTTTCTTGAAGGAAAAGAACATCAGGAGAATGAGAATGCACCAAATCTCGAACAACTTTTGGTCTAGGGCCACTGTTCAAGCCCCTTACATTCCAAGAGAGGACATTCATTTTGGAGAGGTATAGAAATGTGAATCAAGAGTCTTTACAGACCCAACCTCCATGAGAGCCTCACCCATCAACTTTAATTTCTCCAAATCCTTTTTTTGCCCCGCTTTAGAAGATTTCTCCACCACCCCTTTCTTTAGGTCCTTCTAAAGAATTCCCAATGAGTCAGAAGCCTTATTACCTTTTACCAAGCCTGCCCCCACTTTCTCCAATGGGTTGGAGAGCCCCCCTTCCCCCTGCTTTGCTTCAACTGATGGCTCCACCCTCTCATGAACCACCATACTCAGGACCGGTTCCACCTGAGTAGCCTCAATCTCATGAGAAGATTCATTGCACTCTAGGAAAATTCCTTCCTGAACTACTTCTGAAACACCCTGATCCACAATCAACATTCCCGGATTTATCTCCTAATGACCAAGATCATCAAGCACCTCAAATCTGTTACAAGAGTCTGCATCTTGTTGATCCTTAATAGTCTTCTTATGGCCCTGGTTCCTATTACGAGCTTGGGCCGAGAGAAAACCTTCAGCATCCATAGCCTCACCCGACAGGTGCTCCTTCCCCTTGTCAACCTTTGAGGGATAACGAGAAGATTGAGTTGTCGACTTCTCTAGAGATTTAAACTTCAGGCATCTTCTCTACAAATGCCCATATTCACTATAGAGACGACAACGAAAAGGTAAAGTCTCGTAGTCAAGCTGCTACACCCAAGAGCATGAACCCACCCATATTTCCAAAGAATTTGGGATAGTGTTATTTAAATCCATTTGAAAAAAAATACGAGCAAAAGTCATTACCTTTCTGTCTTGAGTTTGTTGAGACGAGCCTACCAGTTTTCCAAGCAATGAGCCAACTCGATTGAAAATGTCATTGCACCAAAATTCCACTAGAAATCTAGGGAGGCGAACCCAAACCGGCACCTGATTCGGTAGCTCCTCTGAAGGATCAAACCTTGCATGCCATGGCTTAATGAATAGACCAACCTGGTTGTAGAAGTAAGGCCCACCTTCAAAAACTCTATTGCGATCCACCATGCAATTAAAAGTCACCATGAAGTAGTTGTTTCCTAGTAACATTATTTCCAATTCCCCCTCTGGGGACCAAGAATGATGAGCCCATGATTCCAAAAATTGGAGAAAAACCATCATTCCCAAAAATTTGCAGAGCAAAGCATGTCTTGAGTAATACTCGATATCCTCTGCAATTGATTCAGGTTGAATAACCAACACTGGCCTTTCCTTGGATCGTTCAAGGCACACATTCATCTTTGGAATACAAGAACCGCCAGCATGGACAAACCCATCATTACTTGGGTCATTTGAAAATAAGCTATTATTAAAAACTTTCGGAGAACTATTTGGAGGCGAATCCCCAAAGGCAGCACGAAAATCCAAAGGGCATTTGACCCCTGATGACTCCCCCTGAGCCATGCAAACACAAGTCCCAAGACCTTGTGAAGAAAATGAAAAAAAACCCACCCGCAAATTCCGAACAAGAATGGATCCGACCAAAGGAAAGCCAAATCCCCTTCAAGAGTGGTGGCCAACAAAGGGCGCACCTGTAGCAAAGAGTCTCCACCAACCAGTAGACTTCCACTGCAGCCAGAACCCCATGCCAGGAGGAGCGCACACCAAGAATAGACTCCCCCCTTACCTCCAAAACCAACGCCTCTTGCAGGAGAGTAGATCCCAGACGCGAGCAACAGTCAAGAAACTGGAATGCAAAGAGGTTAGATCGTGCATGTCGTGGGCTCACGCAGGGAAGCGCAACCCGCAACACCATCACCCGTAAGGAAAAAAAAATCGAAAAAAAAAGGAGATGTTATGATTTCGCATAGGATTGGTGAATATTTTCAAATTTTGGTTAGGAGGTGAAAAAAACTTATTACCATGATGATTAACACCACCAATTTGAGTGTTATTAGAATCAATGAGGTCTTGCACAATATGTTTAATATTATTACAATGTTATTTATCATATCCATTTTGTCAGTGATAATGTCAATAGGAACTTTATCTATAGTTTTGAGGTAGAGGCTTAGTAAGATTGGGAGCTCGAATATGAGGTAAATAAATTAATTTCTTATTTAAGAGTTGAAACATGATGGAATGAAGGGTATCAAGTAGAGGGGTAAATTATCCATTATTCTCCCTAAATGTATATGGATTTTTCATCTTTATATCAACCACTTGAGTGTCAACATGTTAAGTTGGTTGAGGGAAATTGAGCTCTATAATGACCTTATTTTGTTTCTTGAATTATTTTTAGCTGATTTGAGGCATGGATTCAAAATTTTCAAGATGGTTAGGGGGATTTTTCAGTTCATGACTACTAACTAAATTTTGGTAATCACGTAGGGTTGTATATAATTGTGTGAAGGATGGAAATTTTATCATCCCCATCTTATCTTGAATCTTATTTTGTAAATTTTCAATAAAAAATCATTGAAGATTAGGATCGATAATTATAATGTTGATTTGTGAGTGAATAAATTGATAATGGGTGATAAAGTTAGTGAAATTTTCATCATCATTTTTATTACATTTCATTAAATATACTAAGGTCATCTCAAGACTCATGTACGATTGGAAATAATTAATGAAGGCATCAAAAAGTTCATTAAATGAATGTATTGAGTTATTTAGTAAGGAAGAAAACCATTTCACGATAGTGTCTTCCAAGGATCTAGGGAAGAGTTTAGTGAAGAATTTATCCTAAAAAATTAAGTCACTACATAAGGTTGTCTATGTAGAAAGATCGATAACAGGATCTCCCTTCCCATCATATTTCTCAAATCTAAGAATCTCTATACCTTGTGGCATTTTTGTTCTCAATATCTCCAAGAATAAGGGGTTTCTTTCGACATATTTTGAAGGTTGGCCATTTTTCTTTGGATTAAATGTAGCAATTTCTTGTTGGGGGGATGAAAAACCTTGCAAGATTTGGTTAAGCACTAGACCATTGTCAAGGTGGAAATAGGGTGGAGGGGTATTTGTGTGTGGAGGACATGTGAATTTTAATTTTATGAGGGGAGATGGATTAGGAGATATAATATTTTAATGCACAAATCTACAAGGATACGTAGTGGAAATACCTAAGGTAGTATTGACATTGCTAGTGGGTTGTATCAAGTTGTAGTAATAGTAGGATTAGTTGAAACTTAGAAAAATGGGGTTCATCATCAAGGTGAATGGATCAAGATGATGAACCACTGATTTTCACAATGAAAAATTCAATTATGAAGGTCAAACCATGCAAATAACAACAAAAAACTAATCCTAACTTCTATAGAAACTATGAGGGAAGTTTTGAGAGCTTAAAATGATGTGTACCTTACTGCAAGAAGGCTATTTTTAGGGCACCAAGGACTCATTCTCCTTTAGTGGTGAATGGATCCATGGTAGGGTTTCTGAAACTAAGATCTGGGTTAGTTTCCTTGATGTTTGAACTCTCATATCCCTAGTTGTTAGCTCTCAAAAGTCTAAAACAAATTTTGTACCCTTCTTTTTGTCTTCTTGCACTATAAATGACAATCTTGCAACTTGACAAATTTCGTAATTTTGCTTCAAACTTCTCCTCCACTTGACCTTCAACTTGTAAATATGAAAGCACACATTCAAGAGGAGAAAAACTTGCTATTTTTTAGTGAATATGGGTTTTCCTTGGTCAAACCCCATTTAGGTAATTAAACCAAATGACAAGATAAAACAATTAAAGTATAAAACATGAAATATGCAATGTTCATACCTTGGAAGTTGTCTTGGAATGTAAATCCACAAACTAAGATGAAGTGGCCATGAAGAATATAGATCTTGATCCTTGAATAATATGTGAAAAAATTCTTGCAAGTATAATTTCAGTGCTACATCAACTATCTTAGGTCAACCACATGCTTGAATGCACTATTCCTTAGACATGATGAAATTAACTTGAATTATTGTAATAGACTCTTGATAATCTACCTTAGAATGCCTTTGAAATGCTCTTGGAATACTCTAATGTTTGAAAATTTGAATTCTTAGGCCTCTTGTAAATTTTCTAGCTAGGAGAAACAATGTGAATTAATCTTTTATTGATACTAAATCTAGAGAATAACCCCAAAATTCAAACAATTCAAGCTAACACTAGATTTGAAAATGAAAATTATTAAAATCCCACCAGAATTAGAAAAAGGGGGTCCTTATTAAGGGAGGACCCATTCGCCACCTAGGCTGAATGGGTCCTAGCACAAATTTCCAATACCTTGCTCCGGGAGGGTGAAATAAAATCAAAAACCCATGTCAAAATATGCAAAGAAAGGGGGGTCCTATCTAGAGGGAGGATCCATTCGCCAACAAAAGTGAGTGGGTCCTAACAAAATTTTCTAGGACCTCAAATTTTCTAAATTAAATCTTTTACAATTTGAATATTGAGTGTCGAGATTGATCCTTCATACATGTGTCATAAATAAGACTTAAATTTCAATTAAAGGGGCTATTTAACTCTAATTAACCATAATTAATTAATGATACCCTAGATAAGTGTAAAAGTGTGTTACAACAATTTACAACACCTTAAATAATGTACATTTTATTTAAAAATGGCCCTAGAATAATGTGAATGTGTACAACACATTACAACATTAAACGTAGGAATTATTAGGGTAATTAAATGTCAATTATTTCCAAATCAAGCAAGGAAAATGGATACTTTTTCTTTTACTAAATTTTGTTGCCACTTTAGTGAGAGGATGACCACATGTCAAAATCACACTAGAGTAGACATTCAAGACACTTAAGTATGAAGAAATAACAAAGATACATAATCATACCCTGTCAAAGGACAAGAAATAAAGAAAAACAAAAAGATGAAGAACAACTATTTCAACGCGATGTGGAAGAGGGCTATTTGTCCATAATAAGTATTGCTCACTCTGGTGTAGTGGAACCTCAGTTTTTCCACTAGGTGAGTTGTCCCAAAATATGTGTTGCTCACTTTGGGGTAGTGGAACCTCAGTCTATCCACTAGGTGAGTTATCCCAATGAGGTGGTTTAGTGAGAAAGGCATGCCAGTGTGTCAACTTTCAATTGTATAATGAGAAATTTATGCCAGTGTGTCAGCTTATCACCATATAAACCATACCAAAGCTATCCCCTTGATAACCTCAATAAGGAACCACAATGTAATGCTTTTTATTATTGTTTTTGAATGTATATAAAATTTTGTTAAAGGGGATTTTTCTTTTCTCATGTAAGGTCTTCTTCTAAGGGAAGATTGTACCTAATGTCTCCAAGAGGGGACAAGTCAAGGATATTAGATCTCCAATTATAGGATGCCTCATTCACATTATATCATGAAGGGAGATCATATGCTCAGAAATATAACACTCTTGGAGGACATCCAACCCAATGACACCAACATGAAAATGACATGTCATAAGAAAAATGAAACTCTTGCCATGAAATATGCCAAAAGATGTCATCTATGTATTCCCCCTCTTTAAAGTGGATGCTACACAATTTTTGTGATAAATTTATTTAAAGTAGCCAATGTTTTATCCTAAGACATGAAAGCCTTCCTTGAAAAAACCTATGCCAATTCATATGTTTCCAAAATAGGTTGTGTCATGAAATAGGAAGGAAGGATTGCCCCCTGAAATATATAAGGGATCTATGGATCTTCGAGGTCAGTATGTATTTACTATAATATTGGTATAGAGAATGGAACTATCATCATTCCCCAAATACTCCAAGAACTAGAAAAATGACACAAAGAGAGTGAAAACAAAGATAAATCCTTTTGTGTCAACATGGAAGAGACCTAAATTTTTTGACGCCTTGTGTCATCCCCAAAAGGAAAACAGAAGACAAATGAAAAAGATAAGAGAAAAGATCTTAGGTCAACATGGAAGAGACCTAAATGTCTCTATGCCTTGTGTCATTCCCAAAAGGAAAACAAAAGACAAATTAAAAAGATAAGAGAAATGATTTTTGGTCAACATGGAGGAGACCTAAATGTCTCAATGCCTTGCATCATTCCCAAAAAGAAAACAAAAGACAAATGAAGGTACATATAGATGAATACACAAAAATAGAGATACAACAAATGGAACATCCCGAGGGATCAAATTACACACATGCAATCACATAAAGAAACATGAAAAAGAAAAAGACTAGCAAGCACATGCAATTCAACCTAAAGCAATTCTTCCACATCCCAATCTCAATTTGTATAAACGAAAGGAAAAAAACTAGCCAAAGGGACAATAACAAGTGTAGTACTAGGAAAAATATATCTAATTATTTCCCTCAATGTGTGCAAGACAAGAATAAGTTGAGGTAGGTAATCAGAACAAGCTCCTTGCATCAGATAAAATGATTTTCAATAAGTGTAGGACATGTAATAGTAAGAATGTTTAAGATCCTACAAATATTACATGGAAAGAAGTAGGATGCATGCTTTAAGGGAATATTTCTATGATATCAACTTGTTTAAATATTCATTGTAAAGCACAAAAATCATTAGTGCTATGTCCAAGGGTTATATGGTATCGACAATGTGCAACATTTTCATCTTTAGGATATAGTTTTGGAATTTATTGCATGGGTGGTAATTTTATAAGTCCATGGTGTAGAAGTATCTATAAATTCCTTTGAATTATAGTTGGTGGATAAGGAAATTTTAGTTTCTTTAATTTTTAAGGCCTATTGTGCTTGCTAGATTCACCAATTTCCCTAGGTGGATATAGGGCAGAAGGACCTGAGGTGACCTTGTCTTCTTTATCATTGTCATTAGGATGTATTGGTTGCTCTTTAGGAAAGAGGACACTTATGTCAAGAGGAGGACCTAAGAAAATCCTACCATAATTATGAAACATTTGTTTCTCTTTAGGTATTAGAGCACTTATGTCGAGAGGAGGACTATGATATCCTAACCCTTTTTTATATTAAATAGTTGGTATCTATTATAAGAGTTGATGAATTTCATGTTCACTTTTTGTATCACATCCTTGTTTACTTAAGATCATGAATCCTTTTCCATATGTTTCCTCAAGGTTAATTGATGTGTTGGTTACTTTATTCACAAAATATGGTTGAGTGTTTTCTTGACTAGAGGACCTAGGCTCACCTATTGTAGGGAACTTAGGCTCAACTTGTATCTTAGTTTCAAGGTGTAAAAGACCAAACTCCTCAATTTATGGGATGCTAGGGGGTGTTGGTTGTTTCAATGAAGGGTAGAAGGATGCATTTGTCTGAAGATTGTTAAGGAAATCATTTATGAATGCAATAATTCTAGCATTATCTTCTCCAATGATATCAACATAACAAGGAGGCCATGCATTAGGGGTTGTGTGAGCATGAGTTGGTTCAATTTAATTAGGATCATTTCCAAAAATACAACTTGAAACATCAACCAAAGAGAAAAAGGAATTACACACATTGCTTAAACACTTGTCCATTTTCAGAATTTCATATCTAAACATAGGGGTATGTGCAGGATCATCATCGAAAAAACAAGCCCCTAAGTGGCAATAAAAATTCAAAAAATTAGAGTTAGGCAACTTGACATAAAAATATGAATAAGTTATCTATATTATATGAAAAATATGTAAGAATAGAGTTTGTATAAAATTGAATGTAGTTTCTAAACTACTAGGTTTATTTAAAAAAAATAAAAATCTATTTGGTGAAAATTTGAAATTTCAATGCAACAGTACTTAAATTTCAGGGAAAAAATAAGAAGTAGGTGTTTGTCTGACCACCCTAACCACAGTAAAATGATAATATTTTTTTACAATATTTTAGATATAAGTAGAGGACTCATGTCTCGATGTGATGCATATTTTTTTGTAATTTGTTTCAAAGTAAATAATTCATTATGAATTTTTTATTACAAATTTTAAAAAATATAAAAAATCGTATGTTTGACCACCTTAACTTGGTCAAAACTTCATGAAATTCATTTTTTTTTTTTTTAATCCTATATTATGCGAAGCATTGAATGTGACACATGTTTTAGGTTCAAAAAATATGATACCGTTTGAAAGATATAGATATTTTTCAATCAACATATCTATCAGTACTTTAGTCATAATTCAAATAAAAAATGAATAATATTTATTTATTAAATTCAAAGTAAAGCATAATTTATATTGGTGGAAAGTTGAGAATCTCCTTTAAAAACCCTTTTCGTTTCATAAAATTTGGGTAAAAAAAAAGTCGCCAACCACATGGACCATCATATCACTTACATATCGTCACTTTTTGGCCCATCGTGATCCTGAACATACCCATAGTAGTTTGTTGATTACACAATACAATAAGCTGAAAATGAAATGTTGTAAACGCAAATTTTGAATTTGAAAATATACTAAATGATTCAATTTAAACTATATGCAATGAATTTGGTGAAGCAAAAAATCAAGAAAGCAACAACAACAAACAAAAGCTTAAAACTGAGATGTCAATTTCCAAAAAAAGTAGATCAGGATCTAATAGGGACTCATTCGCTAGTAAGGGAAAATGGGTCATGGTAAGGTATTTTTTAGATGTTTTTACTAATTTCAGAGTGATTTTTATTACTTTTTCAGATATTAAAGAGTTCAGGCTTTACTTGATCAAGGAATCCTTCGCTAGTAAAGGAGAATGGGTCCTTGATTAGGGTTTTGAAATTTTTTTTGAATGATTTGCAAGCTTTTAGTAATGTCCTTCAGCTCCAAGTCTGAGATAGTAAATTTAAGTTTCAGATTTTCTAGAAATGCAATGTGAAAATGCAATAAAATGATGAATGCATAGGCCTAGGTTGAAATGCAATTTGTTTTTACTTTCAAATAAAAATATATGAGATCTAAATAATATGCAAAATGACTGATTTGTTTTTGTATTTTTTTTGATTTAGAGAGATGCAAAATAATGGAAATCTAAACCCTAGACGAGATGCAAGTTTTGAATGCAAAGAAAGAAACCCTAAATGAGATCTTATTTCCATGAAAATGAGATGCAAATAAATGCAAGATATAACCTAGGATGTAATGAAAGACTTCAAAATTATAATATTGCAATATTCAATGTGTCAGAATCACCAAAATGAAACATAGAAAAATGGGGTTCATCATCAAGGTGAATGGATCAAGATGAATAGCCAATAATTTTCACTATGAAACATTCAATTATGAGGGTCAAAACATGCAAATAACAATAAAAAATGGCGATATGTAAGTGATATGATGGCCCATGGGGTTGACGACTTTTTTTTACCCAAAATTGATGAAATGAAAAGGGTATTTAGAGGAGATTCTCATATTTCCACCAATATAATTATGTTTAACTTTGAATTTAATAAATAATTATTATTCATTTTCTATTTGAATTACGACTAAAGTCCTAATTGATAGGTTGATTGAAAAAATGTATAGCTTTCAAACTGTATCACATTTTTTGAATCTAAAACAGGTGTCACATTCTATGCTTCACATACTATAGGATTAAAAAAAAAAATTAATTTCATGAAGTTTTGATCAAGTTAAAGTGGTCAGACATACAATTTTTTATATTTTTTAAACGTTGTAATAAAAAAATCATAATTAATTATTTACATAAAAAAAAATTACAAAAAAATATGCATCACATTGGGACATTAGTCCTCTACTTATATCTAAAATCTTATCAAAAAATATTATCATTTTATTGTGGCTAGGGTGGTTAGATAGACACCTACTTCTTATTTTGTCCCTGAAATTTAAGTACCACTGCATTGAAATTTCAAATTTTCACCAAATAATTTTTATTAAAAAAAAAAAACCTAGTATTTTAGAAACTACATTCAATTTTCTATAGATTCTATTCTTACATATTTTGAAATAATATAGATAACTTATTCAAATATTTACATCAAGTTGCCTAACTTTGATTTTCTGAATTTTCATTGCCACTTAAGGGACTATTTTTTCCATGATGATCCTGCACATACCCAAAACTAATCTGAATTGTTATAGCAACAAGGAGGGATGTTTTGAGAGCTTAAAATTATGTATACCTTGCTGCAAGAATCCTATTATTATGGCACCAAATAATTATTTTCCTTTAGTGGAAAAGGGGTCCTTGTTAGGGTTTTTGAAATTGAGAACTGGGTTATTTTCCTTGATGTCTTCATTCTCAGATCCCTGGTTATCAAATTTTGAAAGTTTGAAACAAATTTTGTAGCCTTCTTTCCATCTTCTTGTATTGTAAATGATAATATTGCAACTTGACAACTTTTGTAATTTTCCTTAGAACTTCTCCACTTGATCTTCAACCTATAAATCTTCGAGGACACATTCAAGAGGAGAATTTTTATATTTTTAGTGAATAGGGGTTTTCCTTTGTCAAATTCCTTTTGGGTAACTAAGCCAAATGATGAGATAATGAAATTGAAGCATGAAACATTAAATTTGCAATGTTGATACCTTGGAAGTTTGCTTGGAGTTTATATCTACAAACTAACATGACATGGGCATGAAGAGTTTAGATCTTGATCCTTGAATAAGATGTGAAACAATTCTTGCAAGTACATCTTCAATGTTACATCAACTATCTTAGCTATACCGCATGCTTGAATGCGCTATGCCTTAGACATAATGAAATGAACTTGAATTGCTGCGATAAACTCTTTATAATCTACCTTAGAATGCCTTTGAAATTATCTTGGAATGCTCCAATGGTTGAAAACTTGAATGCTTATGCCTCTTGTAAATTTTCTAGCTAGGAGAAACAATGTGAATTAACCCTTTATTTATACTAAATCTAGAGATTAACCTCGAAATTGAAATAATTCAAGCCAACACTAGATCTGGAAATGAAAATTGTTAAAATCGCACTAAAATTTTAAAAAAGGGGGTCATTATTAAGGGAGGAACCATTCACCACCTAGGGCGAATGGGTCCTATCACCATTTTCTAAGACCACAAATTTTCCAAATTAAATGTTTTATAATTTGAATATTGAGTATTGGGATTGATCCTTTGGAAGGTGTCATAAATAAGGCTTAAATTTGAATTAAAAGGGATAATTAACTCTAATTAACCGCAATTAATTAATGGGACCCTAGATAAGTGTGAAAGAGGGTTACAATACTTTACAACACCTTAAATAAGGTACATTTTACTTACCTTTTATTCGAAAAGGTCCCTAGAATAATGTGAATGTGTACAACACATTACAACATTAAACCTAGGCATTATTAGGATAATTCAATATCAATTATTTACAAATCAAGTAAGGAAAAGGGATAATGTTTTTATTACTACATTAGTGTATATTAGAATAGAGGTCACAATTATGGAAGGAGAAATTGGATTTCCATCATGAATTTGTGTATACCCAAAAGTTTGAGCATAGCTAGTCATTGTAGGGAAATTTTTATCAATGATATGAGGTAGGGTACACATAAATTCTATTCATAGCTCATTATCTATCATTCTTCTCATGTTATCTATGACAAGAATCAAAATACCAACGATGCGCTAAAAACTCACAAAGTTTTGTAATTTTTCTAATTCTTAATCCATTTTTCTTAGGTTCTCTCGAGGGAGGTTAGCAACCATTGATTCAATATTACTTACTTAGTTTTTGGTAAAATGATCATAGGGAATGAGGTGTCAAGTGTATGGTCCATAGTGGGTTGACTAGTGTTAGCACTATGAGTGAAAGAGTTGGAAAACCCAAGATCCATAGTGAGTGATGTATCACTGGATGACATGAGTCTCAAACTACATCTCACAATATTATTAGCAATAGGAAACAAAGTTGTGAAGCTCATAAAAGTTTCAACAAACCTTAGGTGCACCCAAAATGGATAATAGGAAATAAAAAATCAATAAAAGGTAATGGAATGAAAGTATGTAAAAATAGATCTGCAATTTCCATATTTTAAACAAGATAATTTTTTTATTATGCTATGCAAAACTTGAAAATGATGTCTTTTAAGTCCAAATTTTAATTTGAAATACACTTGAATTAATCAATTAACGTTAATGTGAATAATTGTAGAAAATAAAAACTTTTGGAAATTGAAATAGAAGGATGAATTTAGAAACACAAAATGCAGATAGAGATATTTTAATGCCCAAAAATTCAGAGACAAGAATGATAAGGGAATCATTCACCCATGTGCAAATGAGTCTTGTGTCAGGGTTTTGAAAAATTAAATTAATTTTTTTTGAGACGATGTTTATGTTTTCAAATTCTGGTTGCAAATAGGTAGTTAAATTTTTAGATTTTTTGCAAATTAGATCTAAATGCAACTGTGAAATGATGTTAAATGACAAGAAAAAATACCTAACTTGACATGCACTTTTGCTTCATTTTTTTTAATTTAAGTGAGTGAGCATGGAATGTTATGTAAACACTCTACAAAATGAAAGAGATTTTTGAATTTTTCAGATTTTGAAGAATCCAAAATGTAAACCTAAAACCCTAAATAAGATGCAAAATAATGCAAGTTAAAAACCTCATATGAGATGCAAATCAATGGAATATAATGAAAAGTAATGAAAATCAACGATCTAGCATTTGAATGGACTCCAAATTTAGAAAGTTTATAGTGCAAGATTGTGAGGCTCACCAAAATGAAAGGATACAAAATACATTAGGTTAGAAGTTATGTAACGCCCCGCCACACAAAGCTAGAGGAAGTTGCAAACAACAACTTAAACAAACTAATTTTTTTTTTTTTTTCTAAAAGTATAAATAATAAGTAAGTTTGCTAACTAATGCCAACAACCTCTAAGGTTACGAGACAAAGGTTATATAGAACCTCAACAAAAAACATGAATTAAACCATGTCATTTAATTTAGACAATAATTAACCACAAAAATTCCAATTAAGATAGTTTACAAGAAGCATAAGATAACTATCCAATCCATTTATCCATAATTTAAATATTACAATTACAACTCTCATTCCCCGAATGAGGCATGTCCAATAATAAGGTTACAGTTACAGATTTCCACCTCGATAACCAGTGAGGGGTAAAATAATACAAGATCAACATGAAATGAAATAAAGCAAGAACTAAAACCGAATCCAACGAGCTCTCCAACTAGAAGTCTCGTTCACAAGAACATGAAGATAGCCCAACCGGATTTAGGTGCATGCCACCCAACCAAGTGGAACCCAAAGGCCAACAACCAGTGTTAGGAGATAGTAACCAGGAATCCTAGTCCAGACCATCTACCTCTAGACACAGGCTAACATAAACTGAACCAAACTAAAACAACCAATCACATGAACCTCACAAGAAACTCATAAGATCAACACATGAACAACTCAAGTACAACTCATATACCATGCAAGTACAACTCTACATGGTTACATTGCTTCCAGAATAAAGCACAACAAGTTTGTTAAGATAACCATACACATAATAGTTGAATACCAACTATGGTCACATTAGGTATGTTAAGGAAACCATACCCACAATAAACAATAGTCAACTATTGTCCTAGATAGAGTGTCATGACACAGTTCATCATGGGTTGTCCTCTAGGAATCTTCATAGGCTCCGGTTCCCTGTTAAGGGTTGTCTTGCTGGCCTCAACCGAATCCCGACCATCATACTCACTCATGCGGAGCCAAATACCTTTCATACATAAAAGATAGATGACCTTGCCATTCCAAGCCTTCCCACTCATCCCGAGTCTAAACGAGCCCTCATGTCTATGAGCGAGGTAAAATTATCTTGATTAGTGTGAAGTATGACCTAATTTTCTAAGTTTTATTTTAGTTATGACTTGATTAAATCACCCATGTAGGTTTTCTAGTTTACCTCTTCTGGGCTCTGGCCCCTATGGAAGCCACTCTTCTACTAGACAACACACATACCATCCAAACACCAAGGGTACAAAGTGCTACACATAAGATATCAGAACCACTCCTTTTTCAAGAGGCGACATCAAATAAACCATCTCCAAACACTGGAGGTAAGAACAAAAATTAAACCACTCTTGACAAAGAGGCACTCATTACAAAATCCACTCCTTTCACAGGAGGCACAAAACATTCTCGTTTGTGGAAACCGGGTTATAACAAATTACTTCACATGCACTTCCCAAGGCAAACTCTAGGTTGACTGACACATTACGATAACCCACAAAATTGAAACCCCAACTGGGAGCTTGACAAATGCAATGACCCACATTTCCCATAAGAATGAACACCAAGAAAATAGTCACGTCAGGCAAATGCGAGGGAAATAAACTAATTTGGATATGTTAAACCCATTTTCCTTGTTAGAATACATCATTTCATTATGCTAATAAGATTGATAAAAGAAAATGTCTCTTCTAGATGAGGGATGAAATTTTAAACAAATATCTAACCCCTTATTGAATAAAAGTCATGATAAGGTATAACAATTACTTCACTAATTCATAAGGAATGGTTTAAAATAATTATTTCTTTTTTCCAAAACTATAACATTTTAATAATCCGACAATTTGCTACAAAGTCACAAAATCCTTCAATTCAAAAAATTGCCCTTTCCAAATTAAGTTCTCCAAAGAATTTGATATGATTTACTATTACACTTGGCCTAGAACTTTCACCCTTACAGTTAAAAATAACAAGAAATTATTCACTCATCCCTTTTAAATCTATTTCCATTTACATATAAACATATTTAATTATACTTCAACCTATCCATATAATATTATAATATTATACAATATAATATTAATTATTAATATTATATTATAATAAAAGAGTATTATATAAAAATACATTTAAAAAAAAATAAAAATATTAATACCTATATTAATATTATAATATAATAATAAAATATTATTTATATTATAATATGAATATAAATATAATATTTATTTAAATTATAAATATATATATATATATATTTTAAAACAAAGGCAAGAGCCAAAAGTTTTCGGGCCGCGCGCCAGGTCTTGCGTCGGTTTCAGGCGGTGTGCTTGACTGGGCACCACGTGCCAAAGGGTGGGCATCGACTGTACCCACAATCGACCCCCACAGCTGGGCGCGGCGGTGTAAACACCGCTGACCTAGCTGTGGTGTCGGCTGTGTGTACAGCCGACCCACAGCTCGATCGAGGGAGACCACGCTGGGCGCAACTTTCTCCCTACACGCCTTCCATGGGGGCGCAGTGGGGAGGTGAGCCCCCAGCGCCTCCAAAAAAAATTACCAGTCCCTTAAAATTTGAACTTGGAAATTTTTTTTTGTTTTAATTTTGTCAGAATAACCTTAAGAAGGAAAATTATAAAACATATACACAAGTAAATGTATATATCAATATGTATAAACATGAACACCATTATTTTCATTCACTCATGATTGAAATTTTAAATAGATTGAAGAACAAAACAAACACCATATTTTTCACATGAGATTTCATTTCCATTTGCCAAAAATCTTTTCCCAAAGAGTGATGTTCTCCAAGTTTTGCAAGCAAGCTTTCAAGTAATTCGCCCATCAACCAAATGCCATTAAATATAAAATAATTCACTAATTATAAGATGAGAACCTGATTTTTTTTGGAGTGTGATGAAGAACCTGATGGTGCTTTGAAACCCTTTTGAACTCCATGGATTCTTTGAGCTTCTTCTCCAAACCCACAAAATTCAGCAATCCTTCCTCTTCTCAATCTTCTCTCCAAAACTCCATTCTTGATTTTTGTGAAGAAATTCAATAATATGCAAAATTCTCTCCAAAAATCCTACAACCACCCTCATAAATTCAAGAAAACGGAAAATAGGAAATATCTATTTTTCAATATTTGAATTTTTAAATTCCCAATTTGACTTTTAATTCATTTTCTTAATTTTAAATTCCAACTCAAAACGCATGCATTTGCAAAATAGATAATGTAAATCATTTCAATCATAAATAATTTTAATAATTAATTAATATAATTGATCTACAACGAGATTAAATTATATGAATTAAATTAAATTAATCAATAAATTAAATTTCATTTCAACCATATAACCAGATTAATTCACTCAGCCACACAACTACAAAACATACTTTAACACCTTTGTAACTTCCATAATAAATTGAAACAAAGTAAATTGAACAAAATAACACAACAGGACCACTCCATAACTGACACCACACTAGGACTAGGGTGATGACTCGGCATGGAAATCCTAGCTACTATCTCCCAATTGAATACCATTGGCCATTGGGCACACTCGAACCTGTGAAACCAGGTGGAGTCGATGTCATGTACCTGTCAACCTACAGCCAAAGAGTACATCCACATGCATATATATGTCCTAATCAAAACACACCGTGAAGAGGGAATCACGCAATCGTAGGGCACTCATAAGCAAGTGATGCAATGTCATCCCCTTCACCAATATAGTAGTACTAACTGACAAATCTAACATATTAATATAATCCAAAGCATAACATATCTTTAATTCGAACATCCATAATGCTAATCCCAAACATGCCGTAAAGATAACATCATATAAAAATACCATCAGATCAAAAGATAACATTAACGTCGCTTTATAGATAGCGAACCAATACAGTCGAGTATCATAGTCAAGGTACAAATAAAAAGTACAACCTAAGAGAATAGAACACTGTTCGATCAAAAGGGCAAAATGGAGGGGTATTACATCCTCCCCCCCTAGGGTCAGGCTTACTCCTAGAAGCCTACAACTATCCCTAGTGCAAACTCCATACAATCACATAACCAAGGGTTCCAAAATAAACCACTCATACCTCAACACATAGACAATAGCAACCCGTGCCATAAACAACTCAGCCAAGAACAATGCCAATCCAAACAAGACAACATGGTGGAGCAACCACCAACCAAGTCTCCAAACACATAACCAAGGGCTATCACACATAATACACATATGTACAAATACACATCACTCAGAGAGTGACATACCAAACTAGGATAGAAGAATCCAAGAACCAAGAACAACTAACCAGCTCCAACGAATCAACACCCAACCAGTAACTGGATGGTGTTAGGTCATACACAGAGTGAGACCATCAAACAGGACCACAATGACCTGTCTCTTGCTGTATAAGGTGATCAGCCTCCAAGAGATAGTCCTCACACCAAGGTGAGTAGTGGTTCCTAGCTGCAAAACAACCTCACATACCCTCATCCTCAACATTTCCTACATCTACTTCCTCGTACACACTCACCAAGTCTGTATCATACATCCTTGGAGAGGAATTACAATACAACACATAATCGAGATTAAAAACAACAAAGATAACTAGCTTAGCCACCATGTTCATAAAGGAGATAGAATTAAAGTTCCATTGTAACAATAAATAAATAAATACGCATAATTTCAACACTGAATCAAATTTATAACCACTAGGGTTATAAGAAAATAAGATGACAAGTTGTGGCTAAACCTTCACAATCAAATATAAACAAAGTGTCGATCCTCACAATCACCCAAAAAGAATCATCAATAACCGAAAGAAAGTTCACAATATTTAAATTTCACCATACAACAACTGTGTGACTAGATACTAGCCACAAAACGAGGAAGGAGGAAACAACATCTGACAAGAATGATAACAACCCTCATGTGATGCGGAATGATCACACAATCCACATGACCCAGAGTGTAACCACCACTCTCAACTAGGATACAATTATTGGTTTCTTATATTTACAAGGGTACAACAACATACATAATCCCATAGGAGCATTCAATTCCAAACTCATGGGATACGTATCAAAACTTCCCAACCAAAACCTTTATTAAGGTTTCTTTCACGCTACTCTTTTCCACATAGTACATCATGCTAAAGTAGAAGCCATGAATATGTGAACACTTAACCACTCCACTAACAATTCGCAGGGACAACACAGTGGGCACAAATGTACCCAGAGAACCTAGTGTTTAAACATAGGCTCTGATACCATGTGTAACGCCCCGCAACGCAACCCTAGAGGAAGTTGCAAACAACAACTTAAATAGACTAATTTTTTTAATTTTTTTTTAAAGTATAAATAATAAGTAAGTTTTCTAACTAATGCCAACAACCTCTAGGTTACGAGACAGAGGTTATATAGAACCTCAACAAAAAACATGAATTAAACCATGTCATTTAATTTAGACAATAATTAACCACAAACATTCCAATTAAGATAGTTTACAACAAGCATAAGATAATTGTCCAATCCATTTATCCATAATTTAAATATTACAATTACAACTCTCATTCCCCGAATGAGGCAAGTCCAATAATAAGGTTACAGTTACAAATTTCTACCTCGATAACCAGTGAGGGGTAAAATAATACAAGATCAACATGAAATGAAATAAACCAAGAACTGAAACCAAATCCAATGAGCTCTCCAACTAGAAGTCTCATTCATAAGAACATGAAGATAGCCCAACGGATTTAGGTGCACGCCACCCAACCAAGTGGAATCCAAAGGCCCACCCCCCATGCTAGGAGATAGTAACCAGGAATCCTAGTCAAGACCATCTACCTCTAGACACAGGCTAACATAAACTGAACCAAACTAAAACAACCAATCACATGAACCTCACAAGAACCTCATAAGATCAACACATGAACAACTCAAGTACAACTCATATACCATGCAAGTACAACACAAGTACAACTCAAGAGCATCATGAGTAACACACAAGGACAACTCTACATGGTCACATTGCTTCCATAATAAAGCAGAACAAGTATGTTAAGATAACAATACACATAATAGTCGAATACCAACTATGGTCACATCAGGTATGTTAAGGAAAGCATACCCACAATAAACAAGAGCCAACTATTGTCCTATATAGAGTGTCATCACATAGTTCATCATGGGTTGTCCTTTGGGAATCTTCATCGGCTCCGGCTCCCCGTTAAGGGTTGTCCTAGTGACCTCCACCGAATCCCGGCCCCCATACTCACTCATGTAGAGCCAAATACCTTTTGTACATAAAAGATAGATGACCTTACCATTCCAAGCCTTCCCACTCATCCCAATTCTAAATGAGCCCTTGTGTCTATGAGCGAGGTAAAATTATCTTGATTAGTGTGAAGTACCACCTAATTTTCTAAGATTTATTTTAGTTATCACTTGATTAAATCACCCACGTGGGTTGTCCAGTTTACCTCTTTCGAGCTCAAGCCCCTATGGAATCCTCTCTTCTACTTGACAACACACATACCATCAAAACACCAAGGGTACAAAGTGCAACACATAAGATATCACGACCACTCCTTTCTCAGGAGGCGACATAAAATAAGCCATCTTCAAACATTGGAGGTAACAACAAAAATTAAACCACTCCTGAAAAGGAGGCATTCATTACAAAATCCACTCCTTTCACAGGATGCACAAAACATTCCCGTTTGTGGAAACCGGGTTATAACAAATTACTTCACATGCACTTCCCAAGGCAAACTCTAGGTTGACTGACACATTACAACAACCTGTCAAATTGAAACCCTAACTAGGAGCTTGAGAAATG
The DNA here is from genome assembly GCA_007115665.2 of Sequoiadendron giganteum. Taxonomy (NCBI): domain Eukaryota; kingdom Viridiplantae; phylum Streptophyta; class Pinopsida; order Cupressales; family Cupressaceae; genus Sequoiadendron; species Sequoiadendron giganteum. Next base: position 365,630,876 of record CM021100.1, on the reverse strand, counting down.
CAATGACCCACATTTCCCATAAGAATGAACACTAAGAAAATAGTCACGTCAGGCAAACGCGAGGGAAATAAACTAATTTGGATATGTTAAACCCATTTAGCTTGTTAGAATATGTCAATTCGTTATGCTAATAAGATTGATAAAACAAAATGGCTCTTCTAGATGAAAGATGAAATTTTAAACAAATATCTAACCCCTTATTGAATAAAAGTCATGATAAGGTATAACAGTTACTTTACTAATTCATAAGGAATGGTTTAAAATAATTTATTTTTTTTGCCAAAACTATAACATTTTAATAATCTCACAATTTACTACAAAGTCACAAAATCCTTCAATCCAAAAAATTTTCCTTTCCGAATTAAGTTCTCCCAAGAATCTGATATGATTTACTATTACACTTGGCCTAGAACTTTCACTCTTACATTTAAAAATAATAAGAAATTATTCACTCATCCCTTTTAAATCTATTTCCATTTACATATAAACATATTTAATTATACTACAACTTACCCATATAATATTATAATATTATACAATATAATATTAATTATTAATATTATATTATAATAAAATAATATTATATAAAAATACATTTAGAAAAAATAAAAAAATATTAATACCTATATTAATATTATAATATAATAATAAAATATTATTTATTTAAATTATAATTATATATATATTTTTTGTTTAAAACAAAGGCAAGAGCCAAAAAATTTTGGGCCACCCGCCAGGTCGTGCGTCGGTTTCGGGCTACGTGCTTGACTAGGCACCACACGCCAAAGGGTGGGCACCGACTATGCCCATAGTCGGCCCCCACAGCTGGGCATGGCAGTGTAAACATCGTCGACCCAACTGTGGTGTCGGTTGTGTGTACAACCGACCCATGACTCGGCTGGGGGAGACCGCGCTGGGCGTGGCTATCTCCCCACGCGCCTTCCATGGGGGTGCGGTGGGGAGGTGAGCCCCTAGTGCCTCCCCAATTTTTTTATTGTTATATTTTTTTTTCATTTTTTTTTACTGTGTTTTTTTTTTTTTGAATGGAAAAAAAAAAACAATTTCCACAACCCCAAAAAAAATAACCAGTCCCTTAAAATTTGAACTTGGAAATTTGTTTTTATTTTAATTTTTCCAGCATAACCTTAAGAAGGAAAATTATAAAACATATACACAAGTAAATGTATATATCAAGATATATGAATATGAACACCATTATTTTCATTCACTCATAATTGAAATTTTAAATAGATTGAAGAACAAAACAAACACCATATTTTGCACATGAGATTTCATTTCCATTTTCCAACAATCTTTTCCCAAAGAGTGATGTTCTCCAAGTTTTGGAAGTAAGTTTTCAAGTAATTTGCCCATCAACCAAACGACATTAAATATAAAATAATTCACTAATTATAAGATGAGAACCTGATGGTGCTTTGAAACCCTTTTGAGCTCCACAAATTCTTTGAGCTTCTTCTCCAAACCCACAAAATTCAGCAATCCTTCCTCTTCTCAATTTTCTCTCCAAAACTCCATTCTTGATTTTTCTAAAGAAATTCAATAATATGCAAAATTCTCTCAAAAAATCCTACAACCACCCTCATAAATTCCAGAAAACAAAATATAGGAAATATTTATTTTTGAATATTTGAATTTTCAAATTCCCAATTTGACTTTTAATTCATTTTCTTAATTTTAAATTCCAACTCAAAATGCATGAATTTCCAAAATAGATAATGTAAATCATTTCAATCCTAAATACTTTTAATAATTAATTAATATAATTGATCTACAACGAGATTAAATTATATTAATTAAATTAAATTAATCAATAAATTAAATTTCATTTCAACCATATAACCAAATTAATTCACTCACCCACATAACTACAAAACATACTTTAACACCTTTCTAACTTCCATAATAAACTGAAACAAGGTAAATCGAACAAAATAACACAACTGGATCACTCCATGATCGACGACACACTAGGACTAGGGTGAAAACTCGGTATGGAAATCCTAGCTACTATCTCTCAATTGAATACCATTGGGCATTGGACACGCTTGAACCTGTGAAACCAGGTGGAGTCGATGTCCTGTACCTATCAACCTATAGCCAAAGAGTACATCCACATGCATATATATGTCCTAATGAAAACACACCGTGAAGAGGGAATCACAGAATTTTAGGGCACTTGCAAGTGAGTGATGCAATGTCATCCCCTTCACCATTACAGTAGTACTAACTGACAAATCTAACATATTAATATAATCCAAAGCATAAAGCATCTTTAATTCAAACATGCATAATGCTAATCCCAAACATGCCATAAAGATAACATCATATAAAAATACCACCAGATCAAAACATAACATTAGTGTCGCTTTATAGATAGCGAACCAATACAGTCGAGTACCATAGTCAAGGTACAAACAGAAAGTATAACCTAAGAGAACAGAACACTGTTCGATCAAAAGGGAAAAATGGAGGGCTATTACAAGTTATGTGTGGGGGTTCACCAGATATGGACCTATTTTCCACTATTTCATTAAGAAATTAGATCCAGACAAAGAATTAACTTACAACCCTTAGGTGAGGCAACTCAATGAGGGAATCTAATAATTTCCTTATGCTTGAGGATGGGGGTATCAACTTGAACAAAACTTATGGGAGATGAACTAAAAATAGAAAAAATACTTAATTACGCTCATTCAAACTTTAAACATCAATTTAAAGCTCAATACTAATAGAAGCAATAAAATTTCTATAGATATAAGGGGTTCAAAACTATGTACTAGTCACCAAAAAGAAGTTTTGAGGGGAAAACTATGACTAATTCACCTACAAGTGAATGGGTGTTTTTTTAGGGATTTCAACTAGCTTTTGAGAGACTCTGATGACATTCTATAGCTTCTATTTTATCAATGTTTTAATTTCAAAAAGTTGGAAATCTGATTTGTAGGTGATATTCTATGAATTGACGATAACTTTGACAACTTTTGTAACTTTGATAACTTTTCCAATATTTCTCTTCAAGAGATCTTAAATCCTTCTTGAACCTAAGATTTTTAGTTCACAAACACAAGAGGGAAAAATTGTTTTTTTTTGGTGAATGGGGATTTCCCTTGGTCAAACCCCATTTGGGTAGTTAAACCTTGAATTGAAATAATGAAATTTGAAAGGAATGATGAATAAAAAATGCTATGTTTCAACTCACCAAACCCTTGAATAAACCTTTGGAAATCTAAAATCTTGATCTTGATCTTGCATGAAAATGGCTTCAATAAATGTGGATCTTGATGCTTGAAACATGACTTGAATGCTTGCTTGGACCCTTGAAATCTACATCACAATGTTATCTCAAAAAACATGCATGATTGCAAGAGAGTTTGACATGATTCTTGAGATCTTGATCGCTGCAATAAATCACTGATAAATCTTCTCTTGAATGTCCTTGGTCACAATATTTGATATTGTAAAGTTTGAATGAATGCTCTCATGAAGTTCTAGGATTTGAATTGATGAAATAACCTTGCATTTATAGGTATGTATCCTTAATTTACCAAAAATTAAACAATACAAGCTAACATAAAAATTTGAAATTAGGACATGAAAATACTACTAAAAACAAAATTTAAATTTAGGTTGAAAGGCCTAGGGACGACCCATTCTCCCATGGGTGAATGGGTCATAGCACCTATTCCTAGAACACACATTGCTCAAGGTTAAAGTGTTATTTGTTGGCAATAATTACTGTCAGATTTCCCCTTGAGAAAATGCAATTTATTATGCTTGTAGATGAAAAATATGGCTTATTAAAGAATAATTAAGTGAAATTTAATTCAGGGGCCCAAACAAAGTGTGAAAATGTAAAGGACTACATTTTCCTACAGTACATTATTATTGACCAAATTCATATTGATATTATACATAGTATTCATTTTGATGTTAATTTATTTGACCTTCGAAATAAACCATCTGAACATAGAAAGGATGTTTCATGTTCCATCCTTAACCAGTGTAAACATAATATCCAGTTTAAGCTTCTCCTAATTGAGAGTCTCTTCCTTAAGACTAGTCGATGTCTCAGGCTAGTCCTTAGACATCATGAATTTTCCCTTCGAATCACAACAAAGTGGACAATCATCCAAGTCAACCATATCAATCTCAACCTTCTTAGATTAAACAATGGTGACCTCCAACAATTCCAACTTACCTTTCCCATCTTCAACAACACCCTACACATTACCTCGCCCACTAGGAGCAACAATCTGAGTATGATTGTGGGATTTGCTCCCAACCCCTTCCCTTTTCATGCCTTTACCTTTCCCATGAGATATATTAGCCTCCTTTTTACTCCCTTTCTTCCCCTTAGCCACACTCTTAATTCTAGTAGAAGGAACCTCCTCCATGTAATAACCTCCATAGATTAAAACTTAATTAACAAAATTAAATTTTCCAATTACACATCATCAGACATATAAGGATGACACGTGCACAAAAAATAAGAATAGAAATAAGAAATTATATTAAATAAATAATTTGGAGTACATGTGTCATTTACAAGGTAATTTATATGGGAACATTTCTCTTACAATAGATCACTTGGTCGATAGTAATACTATACAATCAACAAGAACTTGAGCCTTCCTGATAGGATCCTTGCGGCCTTTGATACTCGTTTGACCATCTAGAGGGTGAGAAAATTGTGGGAGCATTTCTCTACCCTACCACGAAGTGAAACACTTCCCCAAAATTCTTTAGTCCATCGAAGAATACCCAACTGAGCATGAGGAAAACTAGCAATGCAACAGTGAATAGGAGTAATGGAATATGTGTAGCTAGTCATAGCAACATATAGTGATCACCACAAGATTATACCAAAAATGTCATCATGCTTGACGTTCATGCACATATATAGTCAATGATGAAGGCAACATGATATTTTACCATATACATTGCTAATTGTAATGTAGGAAATAAGGTGATGCACATTGGAGGAGATGAAGCACAAGGGGGATGAGACCCACCTATTTCGCTAACATCACATTCAAATAGACCCCTAAAGATCTCAAAATATGAATGAAATGAAAAAGAGAGATTTGCAATAAGGGTGTCCTAAGGTATGAAAAATTATTAGAGAAGGGGTTCACCACCAAGCTAGGGTTTGGAAGGACTAATGAAATGTAAGACATAATGCTTAAACCTAATGCAATAAAAAACTTCACTAAATGACCTAAAAAAGTATGTAAATCAAAACATAAAGCTAAGAAATGAAAGGTGTGCACCTAGAAACCTAAAGAGGACATGAAGACTTGAAATGCTGAAAACACTAAAATTAATGCAGGTTGGGACTCACATGTCAGTCTAGGTGATTTAGTCCAAGACTACGATTTCTATGCGAAAACAAGATTTTTTTAGTGTATGACTTGAATCCCCTGAAATCTGGAAAAATTCATATACTATGACTCAAATGCCAGAAGTGGTGTATCAATCCCACTTAGTGTTTTTGAAGGGTTAAGGCCTAAATCTAGTCTTCAAACTCTAATACTCCTTTCACAATTTGTTTCCAGATCTAAAACCCTGATTTGAAACCTACAGGTGACTTCTGGTGAAGATAACAAACTTGTGATGACTTGATGACTTTCTTCAACCTTACAATTTAATATCCAAAGGATCTTCAAACTCCAAGATACCTAGATTTGTAATCACACATGTAGAGAGAGAATTTAAACTTGTTGATTTTTAGAGAATGGGGATTTTCCTTGGTCAAACACTTTTTAGGTAATTAAACCAAATGATGAAACAATGAATTATGAAGCATGAACAATGATACCTTGAATAATGTTGTGGGATGTAAATCAGAAACCTAACATGAAATATCCATGAAGGATGTCGATCTTGATCTTGAACATGGATATGAAACTAAGTTTGCAAATGGATCTTGAATGCTACATCACAACACTAGCTCAACAACATGCTTGATTCTTAATGATCTTGACTTGATGATGGATATTGAATTGCTGCAATAGTTGTTGAATAAATCTACCCTTAAATGCTTGAGGAATTCTCTTGAGTACTCTTGTGAATTCTTGTAAACTCTTGTAATCATAAACATGCTATTAGGAATTATCTCTTGAACCTATCTTAGGTGAAAATGAGTGAAATAACCTTGTATTTATACTTATTTATGCTAAATTTCCCAAAATTACAACACTACAAGTCAACATCAGATATAGGAGGATAAAATCCCACCAAAAATTTGAATTAAATTTTATTTTTGGCGACATAAGACTCATATTCCACAAGTTATGTATGAGTCCCATTAGGCTTAACTATGGGACACACTTTTAAAAAACTCTTAGAATGATGTAAAATCCAAATCGGGACCCTAAAACGTAGGTGTAATTCATATGCCCAAGGTGGAATATGAATCCCAAATCACCAAATTTAGGCCACATAACCTAAAAACACCTGAATTATGATTGGTGTTTGGTTTATGCCAAGATTATCCTCAGAAAGATGCATTAATTAAGGCTTGTGGATGCAAAATAAGGCCAAATAAGGCATAAAGAAGCCTAATTATTTAATGAAACCCTAGATTAGTGTGAAACCATTATGATACACTTTGTAACACACTAAATAAGGCATAATTAAGTCCATTTAGTTTATAAGGGCCCAAAAATTAATGTGAAGGTGTAAATAAATACACTTTACAACATCAAATTAAGGAAAAATTAGGTCAATTTAGCTTAAAATGTCATCAATCCAATGTGAATGTGGAAAAAACATTGCAAAACTAGATCAAGAAAAAATTAGGTCCATTTTAATGTTAATCATTCCCAAATTAAGATAAATTATAACATCTCCAAGAAGGGAGTATAATTTTCATTGTTACATCTAGCCCCCACTTTAGTGAGAGGATGAACTTGCTTCAAACTCACACTAAAGTAGACATTCAAGAGGTATCCCCATGTACTGATGCAAATGGTCTAGGATAAAAAGAATCAAAGGAGGTGGTCATGCCCCTAGGATTTAAGATCCTATGTCAAACCAACATAAGCACAAAAGGACACACACAATGTGTATAATATGCAACATCAAGATACACAAACATGCAATGTCAAAGACTAAAAGGAAGAAAAACAAAAACAAAAACAAGTGAAAAATAAAAAGAGGTGGATCAAGGCTCGACCATTTTTCCAGCACATTGTGCATTGGATCTAAGTTGTTTATCCAAAAATGCATGCTCACTTTGAGCCAACAAAACTTTAGGCTATCCACTAGGTGAGTATCCAAAAAGGGTGGCTTAGTGAGGAAGCCATGCCTCTGTATCGACTTCTCATCATATGTTAACCATACCAAAGCTATACCTCCAAATAAATTTAACAAGGTGTCACATAACAATGAACTTCAAACTTCATGAAGCAAGAAAAGCTTCGTATTCTTGAAACTCATTAATGAACAAGATGGCTCTACATGCATGCAAAGTGTATTATGCAAGTTGGCCATATAATAGTATTGTAAATGTGAAATAGTTTAAGGTACATTCAAAGGGATTTTTCTTAGTTCATGTAAGGTATCTTCTTAGGGAACATTGTGCCTAATGTCTCCAAGAGAGGACAAATCAAAGAAATATTACACTCTCGGAGGAAATCAAACCCAATGACATCACCAAGAAAAAGGATGCATCACAAGAATAAAGAAAATTACACAGTGAAAGATGAGTTTCAATGTATTCCCCCACTTTCCAATTATTTCATTGAAGGATAACCTTATAGATCTCAATGCAATGGAGCAAGAGATCTTACAATAGGGCTATCCTAGGGGTTGAATGTGAACTAATGAGGGGTTTACCACCAAGTTAAGACTTGGAAATAAAAATGAAATGCAAACCAAAATGCATAACCATAATATGATGTAATTCTTCACTAAATGACTTAAATATTTAAATGAAACAAAACAAAAAGCTACATGATGGAATATTTACACCTAAAAATATGAAGATGAATAGATGGGGCTCTAAAATGATAGAAATTCTTACCACGGAACATACACCAAGTTGGGTGAATCAGTCCCAAACCTCGGTTTTTGTGTAGAAATAGGAATGGGGCAAATAGGTATATGAATATCTAAAAATCTGAATTTTTACCTAAACTAGGACTCATTCACGAGAAGTGGTGAATTAGTCCAATTAGGGTTTTTTGAAACTTCAAGGTGTAAATATGATCTTCAAGGTCTTCTCTGTGCTTCCCAACTGATTTCCAGATCCGAAACCCCAATTTGCAACTTGTAGAAGTTCTCCAAGTACCTTCAATGCAAGGTGACAACTTTCTCCAACTTTGCTCCTTAATGTATCCTCAACTTAAACTTGAAAATCTCACACTAAAGAGAGGGAAAAATGTTTTTTTTTTATTGAATAAGAGATTTCCTTGGTCAAACCCCTTTTTGGTAATCAAACCTTGAAATTCAATGAAATAGGAATGGAAAATGATGAATGAGTAAAATATGATGTTGCCACTCACCAAAACCTAGCAATAAGAGGATGCAAACATGTATGAGATGGATCTAATGGATGTATATATTGACTCTTTCTTGAATAGGATAGATCTTGAATGAAATGCTAGCTTGAATCAAGAAAACTCTACATCAGACTTGTTAGCTCAAAAAAAAAACATGGTGCATGAAATCTTGGACATGATACTTGATGCTTGAATAATGCTCTAAAATTCTTGATAATATGCTCTTGAAGATAATTGGATTCTCTTATAGAAACTTGAATGCTCTTGTGAACTCAACTTGCTATAAGGATGAATACTTGAATGTTTGGGGTGAAAATGAGTGAAAGAACCTTGTATTTATACCTAATTATGCAAGAATTCCTAAAATTACAACACTACAAGCCGACATTAGATCTAGGAGGATAAAATCCCACCAAGAATTTCAATTAATTTTAATTTTTGAGCCACACGAGACTCATTCACCGAAGGTGGCGAATGAGTCCCATTACGCATAATTTATGGGAGCATTTTAAAAAATGAGTAGAAAGGTGTGAAACCAGGTTTGGGACCCAAAAACCTAGGTGGGATTCATTTTCCGAAAGTGGAAAATGAGTCCCAAATCACTAAATCTAGGCCATACAACCTGAAAACACCTTAATTATGATTGGATGTTGATTTGTATCGAGATTATCCTCAAAAAGATGCATTAATTAAGGCTCGTGGATGCAAAATAAGGATAATTAAAGCATAACAAGGTCTAATTATTAATGAAAACCCTAGAAAAGTGTGAAAGTGTGTTACAACACTTATCAATACTCTAAATAAGGCATCATTAGGTTTAAAAAGAGATTTATTAGGTTTAATTAATTAATAAAACCTTAGAAAAGTGTGAAAGTGTGTTACAACACCTCACAACAATTTAGCAAGGTACCATTTATGTTCATTAGTTCACAAGTGCCCAAGACCTAATGTGAATGTGTCAAACACATTACAACCCTAAATCAAGGCAACATTAAGCCTAGTTAACAAGGATGAGCCAAACAAGAAAGGAAAAAGGATACTTTTTTCATTGTCACAGTTGCTAACACCATTGGTGTGAGTAATTGCTTTAGACTAGAAGAAGACATGAGAGCTTATTCAGAAATCCCTATGCCAAGTCATATGTTTCTAAATTTAACTACATAAGTATGCCACATGTGATTCAACTTAAGGCATGTCCTCCACATCCCAATCTTGTTCTTATATGTACATGAGAGGTAGTCAAATAGCCAAAAGAGACAACCACAAGTGATATACAAGGAAAAGGCTACCTAACCCCTTGCCCCCACTTAGTGTAGCACAAGGATGAGCTGAAATGAAAAGAGGAACTAGGTGCCTCAACATAAGGAATAGCACCACAATCCTTAAAATGTTGAATTTGATTAGTCAAAGCCTTACATTTGTTAGTAGAATGACCATGAACTCTATGATATGCACAAAATGGAGTCTTGTAGTAGAATTTATTTCATGTTCTTGCAGGAAGAGATATGAAATGATCTTGGAGAAGTCTCAACAAGATACTCTCTTGATCAATAGTAGATGTTCCTTTATTTTGTGACAAAGATATCTCTTGCTTATTACAAGATATCATGCTTACACAAGACTCTTTAGATTATGATATTTTGTATTCTTCTATAATGGAAGATGTAAAGTCTAATGAACTCGAACCATTAGTGTTTTGTGTGATGAGATTGATATTAAGCGAAGACTTATTTGCTTCTTTCATTTCTTTCAAAGGATAACAATCAATATCACTACTGTCTATCAGTTCAAGATACACTAATGTTAAATTTGGCTTAAAGGAATCATTTGTAATAGTGTTGATATTAAGTGAAGGCTTCCTTGTTGCTTTTGAGGGAAAATAACCAAGACCACTAGTCTTTCCTTGTGTGTGAGGCTCTATAGGGACACAAATACATTGTTATCTAGGACCACATCCTTTTCCACTATATCCAAGTTGTTTCATAATTTCATAACCTTTTCCATAAACTTGTTTCATTTCTTTCGGATTTGGTGGTTGCTGGTAGTCTATCTCAGCAAATTTTGTTGTGTAACTTTCTTATCTTCTAAAGTGGTTGAGGTGGATTCTTTCGAAGGGTCTTCCAAATTTTGTGTTGAAATTACTGCTTTCTTTTTTTCCTTTTCAGAGTCTTTTTCTATGATCTTGTATTTCCCCTAAATGATCTAAAATCTAACGAATCCCAGTCATCTTCTAATAGCTTCGTGACTTTGTTAATATGTTTTTATTTGTCTTTTTTTTGCATAGGTTCTACTTGCATTGTTTGTGTCATTGTTTCCAAAGGATTGTTTTTTTCTTTCTCAATGTTTAAATAGTTCTATTTGGTTCAAGATCAACTTCAAGTATGTACACTTTGTTGTTGTAGACATACTTCATTATATGATGAAGAGTAGAAGGCACCCCATTCATTGCATGAATCCATAGTCTCCCTAAAAGAAGATTATATGAAAGATCATGAGGTATAACATGGATTGATGTTTCTAATGTGGCCTTTCTAACTTTAATAGGTAAAGTGATCACACCAAGCAATTTTTTCCTCTATTGTCAAATCCATTAATAGATAAAGAGTCGGGTTGAATTTTTTATTTATCCATACTTAGCCTATCCAAAAGGTTTACATTACACACATTAAGAGTGGAGCCATTGTCAAAAAGGGTTCACTTTATCCCTATGCTATTATATCTAACTATTATCATGAAAGCATCATTCTTTTTTTGCACTTCCAAAGGAGGGAGCTCGCTTTGGTGGAAAGAATGTCAGTGTTCATTTCCTGAATCATGGCTACTATGCCATTCAGTTTTGCATTAGAAGAGATATGAACTTGTTGTAAAGAACTTTGAATCATTTTATGGTAATGAGGGGAGGCTTTAATAAAATCCTATAAAAATATCTTATCAGGAGCATTCTTAAGTTGTTCAACCATATTGGATGCCTTAGAGAAATCTAACACTCATTTTATTGAATGAAATGCCCACCAAGATAAGATAATGATGTGAATAAAAACCGTCCACTACACTGAATGACCAAATTAATTTTGTTAGACGTTAAAAAAAAGAAACACCATCACTGAAATCGCCTAGGTAAAAGAGTCCCATTCAATATATATATATTGTATGGTCACATCAAGCTTATTATCAAATGGGATAGACGAAAGTCCCCAAGGTGAGAATTCAATTAACCATTTAGCTTCAATGAAGTGACATTCACCTTGTTTCATTTCTACAATGTAGTTGTTTTGATCATGATCAATTCTTTTTTTTTTGTCTGCAGATCTGTGTAGAAGGCATATTCTGCACTCTTTGGATTGGAATTTCAGTAAGGCTTTAACTACAGGTATTTATTCTCAAATCCATATCAAAATATATAAATGTCGAAAGTCATTGTAATATAGATAAATATAAATATCACAGTAGAATTCCTTAAAGTGTTTAAGAAGACACTATAAGTAATTCTACTGCAATATTTATCTTTATTTTCTAAATTGCATATTGTTAAAATATCTCTATCTCTAGTAGCAAAAGTATCTGTGTATTTATTGTAAATCTATGTAGAAGCTTTTATTTTAAATGTGTATTATAGCCAATATATGTTATTGTAAGGAAATATACTAGATAATCATGTTGTAAAGTTGGCATTAACTGCTCTTTCCTTTAGCTGCAATATAGTTAGGATTGGGTATAGTTTCCTTCCCTTTATCCAACGAACAAAGACTATTCCACTCTCTACTATTGCTCCTGCTAATATTCTGTAATTCTTCTTGCCATGTGTGGTATTGTGGAAGCGCTATTTTCTAGATTTTCTTTGCATAAACATTCATATATGTATTAATCTTTGAATTCCTACGTTTTCCCATAATGTATACACAATCGGTAAATTCCTTTAAATAAAATAGTGTTTCTAGGTTTATTCTTTAGTATGCTCAATGGAAGATAATATACATATAAATTCCCTCCATTCAACAATGAAGCTCATTTAGTTACCTAAGACTATATTTAGGAAGACTTTAGCAACATTTAAGTTCAAGCGTTATTTATCTTTGGAGCATTTCATTTGTTAATTTTAAATTTAAATGCATATTAGACCTTGCTTTGTGCTAATCAAATACAATGTAACAAACGTTTGAATCTACATTAACCTCATTTTCCCTCACTCATTTTCCCCTACGCCATTAAATATATATATGGTACCCTGAACAATTCGTTTTTCTTCAATAAACTAGTTCTCGTTACTGTGGCTTTCAATATACTTTAAAAATCTCTTAAAGTATAAATCTCCACCATTTCAATTAGAATGGTTTAGGTTGATTTTTATTGGCTTGGATTAGATTGTATATGTGTTTGTGTTTAGATAAAAGTGCATTTGTATTATGATTTTTAATTAAAATTCGTATTTACTTTATTTAATGGTAATTTTTTTATTAGATTAGATTATTATTGTGGGTTTGTATGCTAAATTATTTGATCATAACATTTAGAATATCTTATTTAAAGGTAATATTATTAGATTAAGAAAATAATATCATGATAGTTATGGCTTTATTTTCTTCTACATTTTATTACTACTTTGAGTTTTTTTTTTCCTAAATTATGATGATTGAAAATATATATATCATTCAATTGTCTTTGCTTTATTTGCTCTTAAAACTACATATGTAAAATATGTTATGGTTTTTTGATGTTATATTTTAGTATAATTCTAAAACTAAAATGATTTGAAAGAAAATAAAAAAACTAGACATTTAGTCTATGGAGATGTTTCTATATATATTTATATACTATAAACATTTTATGATTTTTAGAAATTAGAATCTACTTGAACTCAAAAATATAAAAGGTTATTTTCATGATTTTAATTAAAATCTCGACTCAATCAGTTTATTAGATGTGTAATAGTAAAAGAATCTTAATCTCCATTCAATGAGTTGCAATAAATAAAATTTCCACTAAATATCTTAAGCATTAGATTTGAAATAAATATTTTTTAATATAGAATTATTTTATTGTGGAAATGATTTTTTTGAAAAAATGTAAGTTATTTTAAAATAAAACATATTTATTGTATAGAAAAAAAATCAAGTATTCTCCATATGATTATTATTTTAAAGAGTTTTAAAAATTTATTTTTTGTGACTATATTAGAACTTAATTCAATTTTAGAAAATTTAAGTATAGTAAATTTATGAAACTTCACAATTTAGAAATTTACACTAAATTTATGATTTGTAATGAATTACAAACTTATAGCAATTGAGATTTTTTTAACAATTAAGAAACTTTTAGAAACCTATAGCAACTTATAAACTTAAAACTTTTCTAATATATAAACTAAAAGAAATAATAATAGAAAGGTTACTTTAATATTTAAAAATATACATATTTAATTTAGATAATTCATTTTTATTATAATATTACTTTAATTAATTATTTAATAATTAGATAATAATATTTTTTTTAAATATTTATAGTAAAATAATACATAATTAACATTATTATATTCCTAAAAGCTATCTCTAAGTAATTGGTCATTTTTAAGCTTAGTCGAACCTATCTAATCTTTAAAAGATTTCAAGTTAGTTCTACTTATTCCAAGTTCTTTTTGATACATTTAGTTGATTTCATTCCAAGTGTTGATTTATTTTCAAATTATTTTTATATTTTCCTTTGGAATCTTATAGTACTTTAGAAATTTTTAGCAATTAATAATTTTTTAGAAACCTATAGAAAACAATAGTTAAAAAAGAATTGAAATATTTAAAATCTCTACTAAATCCTTTAAGCATTGAATTTGAAATTAATATTTATCTAATTTTAGAAACCTATAGCAATTAAGAATCTTTTGGAAACCTATAGAAAATTAAAGTTCTTTATTTAGAATTTTTAGCAATTATGAATTTTTTAGAAATCTATAGCGAATTAAAGTTCTTTTTTAGAATTTTTAGCAATTAAGAATTTTTTAGAAACCTATAGCAAACTATAGTTATTTTTTTAGAACTTGCAATAATTAAAATCTCCACTAAATCCTTTAAGCATTGAATTTGAAATTAGTATTTTTTAATATAGATTTATTTTGTTGTGGAAATGATTTAAAAAAAATTATTATAGTAAAATAATATATAATTAACATTATTATATTCCTAAAATCTATCTCTAAGTAATTGGTCATTTCTAAGCTTAGTCGAACCTAGCTAATCTTTAAAAGATTTCAAATTAGTTCTACTTATTCCAAGTTATTTTTGATACATTTAGTTTATTTCATTCCAGGTGTTGATTTATTTTTAAATCATTTTTATATTTTCCTTTGGAAAATTATAATACTTTAGAAATTTTTAGCAATTAAGAAGTTTTTAGAAACCTATAGCAAATTAATTTTTTTTTTTAGAATTTTTAGCAATTAAGAATTTTTTAGAAACCTATAGCAAACTATAGTTAAAAAGAACTTGCAATAATTAAAGTCTCCACTAAATCCTTTAAGCATTGAATTTGAAATTAATATTTATAGTAATTTTAGAAACCTATAGAAAATTAAAGTTCTTTATTTAGAATTTTTTAGAAACCTATAGCAAATTAAAGATCTTTTTTTAGAATTTTTAGCAGTTAAGAATTTTTTAGAAACCTATAGCAAACTATAGTTTTTTTTTCTAGGATTTTTTTAGTAAGTTTTTTGGAAACTTCTTAATTCAATAGAATTTCTTTCCTTTTTCTCACATTGGGGTAATTTTGCACAATAAGAAAATAAAATTCATCCACTTTTTTTACAGAATGGATTTTGATAAGATGATTGAGAGATTTGATGCAAATGAAAGTCATATTCATGAGGATTCACAATCTTTAGTAATACAAAGAATGAAAGAGCTTCCAGAAGAATGCTAGATAAATATTTTGGAAGATTATTTCTTTCATAATCATTATCCTATATTTACATACGTTGGATGGGGATATATTGAGCCAATTCCACAAAGGAAAAAATTTGTATTCTATCTCCATTAGTGACAAGAGGGGAATTGATTGTTCTAAAACATATTGTAAGGTAATATAAAGAAGCTCACATCATTTTCCCTTGCCAATCCATTGTTACATTTTCCCCTTTGGACAACATAGCATAAAAGAACTCATTAGTATATTCAATCCACCATGCAAAGATCTGTTATGACATCTAACACCTTTCCAAGCTTCTATTGATGAACATACTCTCATGTTCATATTGAATCTTCTGATCCATTTTCCACATCTCGCATTTGAATGGATTTTAAGACATGATAGTACATAAATTCTTAGAGAATAGTATGATAATGATACAGGAATGCTTGCATCTAAAATGATAAAACATCATTATTCATACCACTACCTATTCAACTTTGAGAATACCTATAGACAACCTAGAATCCATCTTATACCTAATATCGGTAGATGGCGAATTATTTATGGGGATTATGTTTAGAAGAATATCATGAATTTCTAAATCATTAGTTTGAATATAATTAGGTTTGTGTGTAATAAAGCATGGATTGAAACTGTCCACGAATTTGGTGTGATATTCTTCCATGCAATATTTAAAAAAAATTGCAATGTTCTAAGCCTTGTATGGCATATGATTTAAACTAAAAATATAATAATAATATTATATTTTTCTTATCTAGAAGGAATTGCCACCATATGGATGTAAAATTATAATTATCTAATTTGAATGGAAATTCTGCTATATTCATTTAATCATAGTTGTGTATGAATTTTTTAAACTTCTTATCATCACCTTGAACTCTCATCTTGCCCTTAGAGGGATAAGATCCAATATGACCATTGTCATTTTAATTTTCTTTTTTTCTGAATGATTTTATCATTTTTATCAAATAATTATGTAAAAACATTCATTCTTTATGGCTTCCTCTTTTATTTCATATAACTTATTGAAATTATTTTAGAAAACAAAATTAAAATCTTAGATATAAATTATTCAAAAATTGCAGCTATCAATCAATCAAGATTGAGTTTTGAATTAGAAGAGGAGAGGAGGCAATATCACAGAGAACATCGAAGAGAATATCAAAGAGAATATCAAAGAGAATGTAGAAGACAGAGATGGGAAAATTTGACAGATGATCAAGGGGAAGAGGAAAGAAGAAGAAACAATGAAGCTGAAAGACAAAGACATGCTTGACATAGGGAAGAAATAATAGTGCATGAATTAGAATTTCAAAATAGAGAGGAAGCTAATATGATAACAAATAGTCACCAAAGAACATATAAACAAGTCTCTCATTTTGAGAGAGAAGAAAGACAACATGTTGATCCCCATTCAAGAGGGATGGACAATCAAACATCTATTCAAAATATTGAGATGAATCTTGAAGATGAAAGTTCAAGGTCAATAGAACAAGTACCCGAGACCTCAACATAGAAATCAGATTGAAATAAATTTGGGTGTAGAAGGTGATGCACAAAATAGGCCAAATGCAAATGAAATGAATCAAGATTATTTTAGAAGAATTCAAATGCAATTTCAACTTCAGTTAGACAGCTTGAGAATACCAAACATGTGTAATATATGTCAAGAAATTTATTTAGGAATTAAAGTAGGTCGTAGTTTAGAAGGTCCTATATGTAATAGATGTCGAAAAGAGAGAGGAAATAATAGACTTTCAAATGCAAATAATATAAATCATGGGCCACAACCAGAGGAGCTTGCGAATTCGACTCAAGTAGAGGAAATATTGATTGCACGTGTCAGTCCAATACTACAAGTTACACATGCAATAGGTGGTCAATACAAATATAAAGGACACACAATAATTTTTCCACAAAATATAGAACATGTTTCAAATATTTTTCCACATACAATAGATCCTTTGCCAATAATTATTGTTTGAAGAAGGGATCAATGTGGAACAAATTATAACTTTACAGTGAATAGGGATTATGTGTACAAAGCACCTAAATACAAAGTTGAGCATGAAATTTTTTAATTTGATGTTAGAATTGATGAAAATGCTCTCAATGATCTGCCGAGAAATTTAGATGAAAATATTTTTAATAGATTGAAGACAGTGCATATGGAATTTGATTTTGATACAAATGAAATCATATTTGTGGGTCCACTTATGGAGACAGATGAAGGTAACATAATCGATCACACAACATCAATGGCATCTAGACCATCTAATGCCTAGAGAGGAATGGAGTTAATCCATGCATGGGTTAATAACCCTGATGGAAATCCAACAACATTGATGGATTGGCCAGGAATTAGTGCATCTCATGTCAATGAATATGTCACGTCAGGATAACTTGATATGGAATTTCCAACATTTTTCCCTGATAGTAGATGTGATTGGTTAGAACCACGAATGAGGTGAGTGCATCTGCATGAATTTGTGAAACATATTTTGCGGTATAGAGATCATCATTTTGGTCAACATCCCAAATTCATATATTTTATGATGAACATGATAATTAGACACAGTGCACAAAATTCATCTACAATCTTTCCAAAAAGAATATTTCAAGACATGTTGATCACCATCACTGAGCTACATCAACATATGGAAAACATGCCACAATCTCATTTGGTTGATAGGTTAATGCAGTTTGGAACAACATTGGGAGGTACAAAGTTATATTGGGATAAATTTCATGCACAATTGACAAACATGCTTCATCAAATAGGTTCTCCCAAAATATTCTTCACATTAAGTGCAATAGATATGTATTGGCCTGATTTGCATGCACTAATGCTAGGAACAACACCAACTACTCCATGAGAAGCTCAATTTTGGTGAAAACAAAATTTTATCAACTATCCTCAAATAGTCTCACATTACATTCACCTTAGACATTCAATATTTAGAAAAGAAATTCTAGAAAAAGGAATGAATGTTAAATATTTTTGGTCAAGATATGAGTGGCAACACAGGGGTTCAACTCATGTGCATGGGTTCATATGGACTAATGGAGCACACAATATGGAGAACATTGATTGGTTAAATGAGGAGCAATAAAAAAGTGCTAAACGATATTTTCATTCCATTGTTCATGTATGGAATCCTAGAGAAGATCCACATCAATGGAATATATCAGCATTTTTATAAAAAATTTGACATATATCTAATATTATATGATATAAAATATTTTATAGCTTATGATGTAACTAATATACTCATTTTTATTTTCAATTGTAGGC
This sequence comes from Sequoiadendron giganteum, assembly GCA_007115665.2. Classification (NCBI taxonomy): domain Eukaryota; kingdom Viridiplantae; phylum Streptophyta; class Pinopsida; order Cupressales; family Cupressaceae; genus Sequoiadendron; species Sequoiadendron giganteum. Next base: position 365,612,141 of record CM021100.1, on the reverse strand, counting down.
ATTCAAAAATTTTCCTCAACATCCATGTCTAAAAAACATGAGACAACTTGCAGAGATGGATATTGTCCATGACTATGAAGAGATCCTCAATTGTGTAGATCGAGATACAATGTGTAGGGAAGGTGCATGCCTACGAAAAAAAAGAGGAAGGATGGTTTGCAGGTAATTATTTTGTGAAAGAATTTTTTTATATCAACATTAAATATCATGTATAAAAAAACATAAAAAATATGTGAATTGTTGATATTAATTTTAGGTATAATGCTCCTTGGCCTTTGAATATGGGGGATCTAAATTATATGAAGACATTGAAATAGGAGAAAAAAAAATTGAACCAACAAGAAATGATGATAGAGTCAATTCATACAATTGTGTCATATTGCAATTATGGAGAGAAAATATAGTTTTGAAACATGTTATTTCCAAGCATGTAGTAATAAAGTACATTGCAAAGTATTTAGTAAAAGCAGAGAAAAGCTCAAAAGTGTATCACCTGATGTTGTTGTGGCTTTCAAACTTGGAAAAACCTTGATGATTTAGCTGCATGATAATATAGAAGGATTTTGACCAAGACAGTTATAGAAAGGGACATTGGAGGTCAACAAACATGTTACATGTTGTTAGAACTTCCATTGGTGGAGACCAGTAGAAGATTTGTTAATCTAAATGTCTCACGTGAGGTGTTCAAACCTATAACTTTACATAATGAAGATAACAATGAAGACCAAAGAAAATCTTTCAATGATGGATACAAAACAAGGCCTTCTTATATGGAAGGTGCCACATTAATTGATGTAGCTAGATCATGGATATATAATCCTAGAAGAAGAAGAGACAACAAATGGGATCCAAGGGAAAGAGCAGCAATTTTCAGAGTTTTTCCTAGGTTTCTATCTCTTCCTCCATGTGAGTCAAATAAATGGATTGACTTTTGTTTATCAGAGTTATTACTGTTGTTCATGATAATGAATCCATAATAACCAAGTGGAAGTCATTTAATTATAATCCTTGGCATGTCGAGGGAACAACTACAAAAAATGTTGAAGCCACTAGTGATTCAAAAATTAAAGAGAATGAAACTATTTAATGAAATACCACTAAGCATGAATGGGAAATTATATCTAGGTTGCATCATGGTCAAAATATGCAATTTATAGAAATAGATATGCTGGGGAGAAGAGACATTGATAGATATACAAATTGGTTTGTTGATTATCAAGGTCAAGAGTACATAGCTACAACTGTAACACCCCACCACTCAACCCTAAAGGAAGTTGCACTTAACTACTTTAACAGACTAATTTTTTTTTTAAGTATAATTAATAAGTAAGTTTGCTAACTAATGCCAACAACCTCTAAGGTTATGAGACAGAGGTTATATAGAACCTCAACAAAAAACATGAATATAAACCATGTCATTTAATTACTAAATAAATTAACTACATACATTCCAAATAAGATAAATTAAATCAAGCATAAGAAATAATTATCAATTTCATTTATCCATAATTTAAGCCATAATGTTACAACACTCATTCCTTGAATGAGGCAAGTCCAATAACATAATATTACAATTACAATTTCCACCTCGATAACAACTGAGGGGTAAAATAATACATGATCAAATGAAGTGAAATAAGCAAGAACTGATACTGAGTCGAATGAGCTCTCCAACTGGAAATCTCATCCACACGAACATGAAGAAAGAACCCAACGGATTTAGGTGCACACCACCCAACCAAGTGGAACCCAAAGGCCCACCCCCCGTGCTAGGAGATAGTAACAAGGAATCCTAGACAAGACCAACACCTCTAGACACAGGCTAACATAACTGAACCAAACTGAAACAACCAATCACATGAACCTCACAAGTACAACATAAGTTCAACACATGTACAACTCAAGAGCATCACGAGTACCACATAAGTACAACCTCATATACCACACAAGTACAACATGAGTACAACTCTACATGGTCACATTGCTTTCAAAATTAAAGTAGAACAAGTATGTTAAAAGAACCATACACATAATAATCGAGTACCAACTATGGTCACATCAAGTATGTTAAGGAAACCATACCCATAAAATAAAACCGACTATTGTCCTAGATAGAGTGTCATCACATAGCTCGTCGTGGGTTATCCTTGGAAATCTTCATAGGCTCCGACCCCCATAAGAAAAGGTTATCCTCGTGACCTTTACCGAATCCTGACCCCCATACTCACTCATGCGGATCCAAATACCTTTCGTACAGACAAGGTAGATGACCTTGCCATTCGAAACCTTCCCATCTCATCCCAAGTCTAAATGAGCACTTGAGTCTATGAGTGAGGTAAAATTATCTTGATTAGTGAGAAGTTAGTCCTAATCTTCTAAGAATTGTTTTAGTTATCATTTGATTAAAATACTTCTGAAGATTATCCTAGATACCTCTTTGGGCTCTAGCCCCTATGGAAGCCACTCTTCTATTGACAACACATAAACTATAAACACCAAGGGATTCCAAGTGCATACCATCAAAATAACATAACCACTCCAACTCTAGGAGGGTACCTATAACGAAACTCACTCCAACACTGGAGGTACAAACATAACAAAGCCCACTCTTTACAAGGAGACGTAGATCCCATAATCCACTCCTAAACCAAGAAGGTACAAGACATCCCCGTTCATGATAATCAGGTAAATACTGACTAGATTCCATTCACTACCCAAGGATCTCATACTTAGGTTGACACACGTGACACGACAACCCACATATCAGAAAATGACATCTGGAAGACTTACATAGTTAAGCCACTTGACCCATTTCCCCAAACATGCACACTGAGGACTAAACACATAAAGCAATTGCAAATGGAAATAAACTAATTTTGGATATTTTAGATCCATTTAATTTAATAATATATTGCACAACAAATTGATTCAATGTCTCTTTAAGACAAGGTATAAAATTTAAACCAACATTCTCTTCTCTAATTGCATTTTAAAATAATGTTAAATGAATGTTTACTTCTATAATACAACACATATCATTTAAAAAGGATCAATTAATTTCGCCATTAAATACCTTACTTATAATTCCAATATCTGATCAACAAAATATGACATCTTAAAATAAATTCCTTATTTTTGGCTACAACATATTGATCTAAAATTTTCTCAATTTCATTTAAAACATGACAATAATCAACTCAACCTTTTTAAAAAAATTCTATAGTCTCAACTAAACCCTAATACTTTAAAATCTTTCCATTTAAAATATACTATTATTTTACACACACATTTTAATATATACATATATTAAAATCACATTCTCACTATAAAAATATTAAATTAATTTTCTAATATTATTTACATATAATATACAATATTTAAATATATATATTAATGATTAATATATATATATATTTTAATATTATATATAATTAATATTAAAATATTAATAAAAGAAAACATGATAATTTATTTTATATTTTAAAAACAACCTACCCAAGTCACACCTCGGCCCGCATGCCAACCACTAAGGTTGGGTTGTGGCTACCTCAGGCCACGTGCCACGTTTAGGGCTGGGCAGACTAATTTTGGGTTGCGGTTTTGTTGGCCGTGCGGACCTGTTAACAATGGTGGCGACGACATTTTTAGCCGGGCGACGGCCAAAGGGAGAAGCGGCAGCATGTTTGTACGTGGGGGTGGCCTACACTGGGCGGAACCGGTAGAGATGGTCAGGCGTGGGTGGAGCGGAGGCAGGTGTGCTGCGGATGGGAGGAGGTGGTAGCGGTGTTTGCTCTGGGGTGGGGCGGAGGCGGGGGTGGCACAGGCAATGGGAGGTGCAGGGAGCACGGGGTGGCAGCGCGACCACCACTGTGTGCCGTGGGCTGCACATTCCGTGAAACCCACAGACAGGGGAGGCCACTAGGCATGCTTCCCAAGGGAGTGGTGGTGGGGTGAGCCCCAGGCCTCCATTTAATTTTTTTTTAATTTCTTTTTTTCATTTTAAAAAATATATATATATCAAAGGCCTACAGATTTTCATAAATCCGAATTATAAAAAAAAATAAACTAGGGTTTACAAAAAAACAAAAAGACATAATTTTAACCCACCACAAAGCCAATAATCTCAAAAATATATATATATATATATATATATAATGAATATATATATATATATATACATATATTTTATATTTTCAAGAGAGGATTTCCAAAATTAATCAAGATCACCATACAACAATGATCATATAAACCAAGAACACTATTTTTATTTCTAAACATGATTTTCATCATCAAGATATAAATAAATCCACATTTTTCTTCAGAAAAAACAAATTATAAAGAATGAACCTGGTTTCTTTTGAGTTGAGAAGATCCAAAATGATGCTCAACTTCCAACTTTGCTTCTCTAATCCAATTCCACAAATTTTGTACAACTTCAATCCAAAACCCACAAAATTGAAAGATTCTTTCTCAAACAAATTCAATCTTTTTCCAAAAACTCCAAGATCCCCAAAATTGAAGAAAAATTCAACAACATAAGGATAAAACCCTAAAATTCAACAACCACCCTAATAAATTCTTCAAAACAGAAATTTAGAAAATATCTAATTTCTTTCAATTTTGAATTTCAAACATTCAAATTGATGTTTAAATCATCTTTCAATTTTTCAATTCGAAATTTCTTAAAAATGCAATTTAAATCATTTTCTTTCATTTTAAATTTTAATTCCAATTTCCAATCAATAATATCAATCAATTCAAACAAGCAACTTAATTCAATTCAATTAATTTAGTTAATTCAATAAAATGAAGCTAACCCAAGATTTACTCATTTTATTAATTAAATTAAATTAATTAATTAATTACTTAAATGACATCTTCCAACATAAAAACTAAATTAATATTTATTTCCAAAATGAACAACTTAACGTAATTTCAACAACATAATTTTAAATTAATTAATAAATAGATTTAATCAATGATTAAATTATTTATTAATCAAATTAAATCAATAATAACATAAATTACATTTCAACATACACCAAGTAAAGTAATTGACAATTTAACTATAAGAGCATATATTTTAACATTTTCCCAACATGCACTGTAAACTGCAAACAAAAACAGATGACACAATTAAGGCAACTTAACCTGACTAGCACCAGACGACACACTAGGACTAGAGTGACCACTTGGCACGAAAAACCTAGCTACTATCTTCGAATTGAATACCATTGGGCATTAGACACGCTCAAACCTATGAAACCAGGTGGAATTGATGTCTTGTACCTATCAACCTGCAACAAAGAGAATATCCAAATACATAAACATGTCATAATTAAAACACACCGTGAAGAGGAGATCACAGAATCACAGGGCGCTCGCAAGCGAGTGATGCGATACCGTCCTCTTCACCAATACAGTATTACGAACTGACAAATCTAACATCATTAATTCCACTATCCACTAAGCTAATCCAAAACATGCCATAAAGATAACATCATATTAAAATACCATTACATCAAACTATAACATTAACGTCACTTTATAGATAGCGATCAAATACAACCGAGTACCATAGACAAGGTACTAATAGAAAATACAACATAATAAGATATCTGAATAACTAGAATCACATCAAAGCAACATAACAACATGAAGACATACTGTCCAACCAGAAGGCAAAACGGAGGGGTATTACAACAATAATCAATTTCATAAATAACATGAAGGAGCATGGATGTATCATATATGATGATGTACCCCAATGTGTCGACTACACATCCCTTAGTGATAAATGAAAAAAGGCAGTTGACATAATTATGACACACTACCAGAGGAATCAAAATGGAGTGCCATTATTCATGATAATTCAATGAACATCAGGAACATGAAAGTCATATCTAATTGGTGCCATTAGTCAAGCTCTCGAAAATTCCACAATGCCATCTCATTCTCCCCTTTCTATTACTTGCACCAATAGTAGCTGCAACATTTAATATAGGAGCCTCTACAATTCATTCAAAATTGAGAATCCCAATACGAGATTTTACTCAGCTAGAAGGAACAAGACTTACAAGTTTTCAAAAAGAAATGATACATATCAAGTACATTTTGATTGATGAAATTAGCTTCATTGGTTAGAACATGTTGGAAAACATAGATTCTAGACTTTGATAGGCATTCCCACAAAGTGCACACATAATATTTCCAGGTATAAAATTCAATTTTGACTAATGAAGTCAACTATTTTATATTCTAATAATACATGTTCATCAAAATTTTAATAAAAAAATAATTTACTTTTTTGAAAATAAATATTGTCATTTATCTTTCAGGTATATCTATGATTTTGGTAGGAGATTTTGCCCACTTGCCTCTAGTCAATGATAGACCAGCATATGACGGTAATAGATGAGAAAATTTACTATGGGAGGAATTTAAAACAGTAGTTACCTTAGGTACAATATTTAGACAAGATGGAGAAAACAACCAACAACAAAGATTTTGTCAACTTTTGACAAATCTAAGAGATGCAAACCCATAGATTGATGACTGGAAGTTGCTAATGATGAGAACCACTACTAATATAGATGTTGTAAACAATTTTGAGTTTGAAAATAGTGTCCATTTTTTCTCCACGAATGGTAATGTTCATATTCATAATAAATGTATGTTATATTCATTGAAGAATCATGTTGCACGTAGTGTTGCAACAAAAGCAGGAAGTGTTAATACAACATAATATTGTTCAAGTGATGAACTCGATCTATAGCTATTGATCAGTAAGAATTCAAGGGTCATGTTGACTTTGAATCTTTGGATACAATAAGGTCTTGTAGATGGAGCTTTGGGATATATTTGAAGTATTTTCTAAAAAATAGGAAATGCTCCACCTGAACCACTAACATATGTGATGGTTGAGTTTGATAATTATTCAGGAATACCATTTGAAGATCACCACCCAAATATAGTTCCAATAAAAACAATACATAAGGGTATAACACTTCAATTACCATTGATATTGACATGGTCATTAACTATACATAAATCTCAGGGATTGACTCTTTCAAAGGTGGTGATTGATATAGGACCAAGAGAAAGAACATGATTGTCATTTGTAGCAGTATGATCTCATGTAAAATCTCTAGAGGGTCTCAGAATAGTTCCACCATTCACATATGGCTATTATGATAAAATGAAAAAGGGTAGACAACTTGCCAAGCGCAAGGCTGAAGAAGACAGGCTCAAATGTTTAGAAGATAATTGATGTAATATACTTTTTGTGGAAATTTTCTTCAATGGATTTCATACATGTGTTCTTTTTGTCCACCATAATAATTTCTAATATTATATATACTATTATACATGCAAAACAATGTCTATTCAAGAAATTTTCTTCAATGGCTTTAATATATGTGTCACTTTTGGGCACCACTTAAAATATTTCATTGTATGCTTTTGTAACCTCTATTGATTAAAAATAAATGATAAAAAATTCTTATATAAATTTAAGAATCTCAAGTTATTTATTGAATTCAATTTCCAATATAACTTACATTTGAAATGTTTTTTAATATCTTTTCAACATGTGCATGTTTTCTAATTAAAGATCATGTAATCTTGCATCATTTTTTTATGGTTAATGTAAAATGAATTCCTAGATATGTGTTCTAATGGTCATTTTTGTGTTTCACTTTATACTTTAATATTTATTTCTAAAAAGTTTCTAATAATTTACTTAATATGATAACCTTCAATAAATTGTGTCTATATATATCAATTCCATTAAATCTAAAGTGAGTTACTTTGATAGTATGCATTTTTCAAATTAGTTAAGAAATTCTATTTATTTTCCTATTTAATAGTAATGTAAGAGCTAATAATAATTTTCATGTGCAACAAAAAAATGTCAGATCAAATCTGTACATCATGGGAATATAATTGGTTGTCAATGGATCACCCATATCTTTCACCCAATGTCCTCCTTCGTATAGAGGAACTGAGTGTTCGATATTGGGTGAGAGATAGGATGGTGAAGAGAATAAATAACAATGGACCACGAACTTCTTAAATAAAATTTCCAATTATGTTGTATACTTTAACTCCCTATATGAATCAAAGATCAAAATGAGATTAGATGTAAAATTTCATCATCTACTAATTGAGATTATAGATTTTTGTGATTGGTCATTTGCTCGTTACCATGAGATTCGAGATCTTTACCTCGTCGAATGCATATGGAAGATCAAAATTAGACCAAATGTAAATATCAAAAGACACACTCTATCTGATGAACTGAGTATGAGGTTCATGTGATTTCTTAAGGGACCATCAGAAATTAGTAATCACATGGGCCCACCTGAGGAATGGATTCTCGTAACTCTTAAGTTCAGGTACTCCATTAGATTCATGGTGCATCCAGTAATGCCATCATTTAGGTTGTTTCATGAAAACTATGGTATACCTACCTTGTCTACTATGAAGTCCAACTTGACAACTAAAGTTTGGTATAATCTTGATGATACTAAAAATGGAGAATGATTACCAGTGCAAGCATGGTTAATTATGTGACAAATGTTCCCACACTATATAAGCAATTATCTATGAGTATATTGAATTTTGATAATATTTTAAAAAATGTGTGTTAGATTTATTACTCATGCATAAATGTTTAGTTAAGTGTAAATATTTTAAAATCTTTATTTGACAAATGTTTGCAAAATCAATCTTTAAACATAGTATTTATGTTTGAATTCAATCAAATATAAAGTTTAATTTTCTCTTATGAAATTATTATTTTTTTGTGGTATTTCAAATGATTTTGGTGACATCCCAACATACAAAGCCATTTAATATGTTATTCAAATGGTTAAATTTTATATTCTAAAATCTATTTAAATGAAATCAAATAATCAACCGATTGCATGAAATCTTGTAAAAGTTTATTTGAAATTATTTATCAACTTATACACATAATACATTGAAATTAATATACCAAATAATGCATAAAAATAATCTAAATAATCCATAAGAAACATCTGATCAAAGCAAATCTAAAATATAAAAGAAACATATTTTATGCACAATTTGTATTACTAAAATTGTAATTTTTGAATTTTATTTTATAAAAAATTATGGATACTTTTGTTTGTAACATTCCTAAATGCTAACCTTAATTTTATTTATCTTTTATTTTTAGTGAATAATCTAATATAAAATGGGAGATTCATAGACCAAATCATAAATCATATTTGAAAGCCCAACTCCCAAGTCTATAAGGTCAAATGATTTTGGTGAAACCCCTATTGACAAATGTGCAAGAACAATTTTAGAGTATTGCAATAAGATTGTCAAAGAAATTTAAAATACAAGCTTAATGATCGATGATGTCGAAGAACTAGAAATAATGACAGTGGAAGATGTTGCAAAAAAAGTGCATGAGGCATATATTATAGTAGCTACATTTTGAAATATGCTCACAGCAGTATATTGTGATCACTATGAAAATAAAGGTCATAATACCATTCTCATTGCTGAAGAATTTGTGATTTATTTGCACCATTACAATGAGATGTTATTGGTATAATCACTTCTTATTTGACCTTCAAAACTTCTTATAGTTACAAAATTTGTACACATTGCAAGAAAGGTTTATTAATTTTGTTTTACTTATATTATAATATAAAAAAAAATACTTTAAAAAAAATTTGAAGAGGATGTGTGGCAACATATAAGTCTTCCATTTCTAATATTTTTTCTTCTGAAAACATATTTTGTGCTACTCATTATTTGTAATGTACATGGTTTTTAATATGTGTGGTATTAAATATATTTTTAAGTGGATATGTGCCAAATCTATATGAAATATTAAATGTGCCTCAAATATAAGTTAAATATTTTAAAGAAAATGTTTAATTTTTTTTACACATTTATATATTTAAGAAAATTTGATGTTGTACAAATGATAATAGCAACTAAATATACATATGAAATTTGATTTTGATCTATACAATTAAAAAATTTGAGCGCCTTGATAAATCTCCATGCTCTTTATATAAATTAAAATTTAAGATATATAACATTATAAATTTTTTTTAAATTATTTAATAAATGTTTTCTAATCAATCTTAACCTATCCCTAATCCTAACTATATCTCTTTACCCTAACCCTAACTATATCTCTAGCCCTAACCCTAAGCTTAACCCTAATCCTAACTATATCTCTTAATCTTAACCCTAACCCTATTCCTAACTATATCCCTTTACCCTAACCCTAACTATATCTCTAGCCCTAACCCTAACTATCTCTCTATCCCTAACCCTAACCTTAACCCTAACCCTAATCTTAAACGTTACCCTAACTATATCTCTTAATCTTAACCCTAACCCTATTCCTAAGTCATTGTCTAACCCTAACCCTAATTTTCATGTGAACCCTGACCCTAATTTTGATGTGAACCCTGACCCTCATTTTTATGTGAACCTTGACCCGCATCATAATGTTAATCATATTTCTAACCCTAACTATATCTCTTAACCCTAACTCTAACCCTAACTATATCTCTAGCCCTAATCCTTTCTTGAACCATAAGGCTAACTATATCTCTTAACCCCATCCCTAACCATAATCCTAACCCTAATCCTAAGCTGATCTTGATGATAACCCTAACCCTAATTTTCATGTGAACCCTGACCCTAATTTTGATCTGAACCCTAACCCTCATTTTTATGTGAACCCTGACTCTCATCATAATGTTAATCACATTTCTAACCCTAACTATATCTGTCAACCCTAAATCTAACCCTAACTATATCTCTAGCCCTAATCCTATCCTGAACCATAGGCCTAACTATATCTCTTAACCCCAACCCTAACCATAATCCTAACCCTAATCCTAAGTTGATCTTGATGATAACCCTAACCCTAACTATATCTCTATGTACCTAACCCTATCCTTAACTATTTCTCTTAAACTTAACCCCAACCCTAATCCTAACTAAATATTTTTTATTGATGATATAATATTTTTTTATTATAATATTATAAATATAATTAAAATATATTTATATATTTTAACTTAACATTTAAATATTAAATTATATATATATTTTTTTAAAATAATATATATAATATTATACTATCATATTGTAATATATTAATTACTATACTAATTTGATATAAAATATATAAATATAATTTTTTTTTAAAGATATTACATGTTTCGTCGCAACTACTACTAGCATATATATTTAATAATATATATAAAATACGCTAAGAGATATTGTTCTCGAGGTGCCTATTCAATTTTTTATGTGAAAATTTGATTAAAAATAGGTGCCTTGAGAATGATATCTCTCGGCATATTTTATATATATTATTAAATATATATATGCTAGTTCTTTGTTCTTTGTTTTAAATGCATATTTTATAACTGATATATTGAATTTCCTTTGGCATCCAAGGAGTTTCATTTGGAGTCTGAGATGATGTTCCTTTTGTTTATGTCCTCGGGAAATGCTTTGATGAGTTTCAACATAATTGTAAACTAATAATTGTTTGATTTTATGATAGTCATGATAAGGAAATGTAAGACCCCTCCATTTTGCTCCTTTTATCAAATAGTGTTATGTTTGGTTAGGCCTTATTTTATGTTAGTGCTTTAACCTTGGTACTCGGTTTCTATGTGATCACTATATTTTTCATGATTTGGTGGTGTATTATGATGTGGTGGTATTGAATCTTGATGTTATCATTATGGCATGTTTTGAATTAGCATAAGTGGATATTCGAATTAATGATCAATTATGCTTCGGATTAAATTATTATGTTAAATTTGTCAGTTAGTAATATTGTACTGGTGAAGGGGACGGATCACATCACTTGCTTGGGAGTGCCTTACGATTTCGTGATTCCCTCTTCACAATGTGTTTTAATTATGACAAATATATGCATGTGGATATACTCTTTGTTTGCAGCTTGACAAGTACAGGATATCGACTCCACCTGGTTTCACAGGTTTGAGCGTGTCCAATGCCTAATGGTATTCGATTGGGAGATAGTAGCTAGGTTTTCTGTGCCAAGTTGTCACCCTAGTCCTAGTGTGTCATCTTGTGTTAGTCGAGTTAAGTTGCCTTAATTGTGCCATCTGGCATTGATTTCAGTTTCAAGTGCAAGTTAGAAAAAATGTTAAAATATATGCTCTTTTAGTTAAATTGACGATTACCCTATTTGGTTTAGGTCGAAATGAAATTTATTTTATTATTAATTTAATTTGATTACTAAATAATTTAATCGTTGATTAAATCTATTTATTAATTAATTAAATTTATGTTATTGAAATAAGTGAAGTTGTTCATTTTGAAATATATGGATTTTATTATGTGAAATTGAAAAATGAAAGAAAACGTTTTAAATTGCATTTTTAGAAAATTGGAATTAAAAAAATTGAAATTAGAGATATTTTCCATTTCTGTTTTCTAAAATTTATGAGGGTTGGTGCATGATATTTTTTTGGAAATTTTCTTGATTATTGAATTTTCCTTCACAATTTTGGAGAGCATGAAGTTTTAAAAAAAATGAAATAGAGGAGAGGAGGAATTGTTGCATTTTTGTGGGTTTTGGCTTGGAGTTGTGCAATTCGGTGGAGCTGAAGTTGGAAGCTAAGCATCGTTTAGATCTCCTCACAAACTCAAGGAAACCAGGTTCTTTCAATTAATTTTCTTATTTTGAAAGGTTTCGTAGTTTTAGTATGATGTTTGGAAATATTTAGACATTGCTTGATTTGCAAATGAACCCATGTTAACGCCGGTGCTAAAACTTTGAAATCTTTTGTTTGGAAATGGAAATTTCTCAAAGAAAAATTTATATTCTTGGCTAGAAATTGGTTTTCAATTTGGTTCCTCAATTAATCTTGCAAATTTCAATTGTGGGTATGCAAATAATTACATATATAAGTATATATATATATATACATATGGGATATATATATATATATTATATATGTTTGAAATTGGGCTCATGGTGTTTTTTTTTCAAACTATGAAACCCTATTTAAAAAATAATTTTATTGGGGGACGGATTAAAAATCCGTAGGCCTTGTTATTGAGTTTTTTTTTTGTTTTAAATGAAAAAAAAAACATATTTGGGGGGGCTAGGGGTTCACCCCCACCGCACCCGATGGGAGGCATGTGGGGGGAGCCGCACCCAGTGCGACCCCCACGAACCCCGCGGCTGACTATGTTACACAGTCATCGCCACCATTACTGGTGGGCGGTTGTGCATAGCACAACACCACCAGTAATGGCGGTCGGTTGTGCACACAACACCGCCACCACCTCTGTCGCCGCCCCACTCACAAAACCCGTGGCTAAGGGATAAAGTGTGTGGCCCTTATCCATGCATGTGGCCCGAGACAACTGCCCCAAGACTCTTGTATGGTACATGGCTCGAGGACGCCTTTGGGTCCTTTATTTTTAATAGAATAAACTATATATAATTAATATTTAATTATTATATTTTAATAATATTAAAATATTAATATATATTAGATTAATATTTGATATTATATTTTATAATATTATAATATTATATATATATGTTAAATAAGTAATTATAGAGGTATATTTGTAATTTATATATATATATATATATACAAGTGTATATATATTTTAAAATATGGTTTATTGAAGGCATGTTTTAAGGTTAATGGAGAAAATTAGAATATTGTGTTCTTAAACAAATTATTGAATTTATTTTAAGAATAATATGTTTGAAAAGACAAATATTGGATTTAAAGGTATTATTGTTTAATAGAGAAATTAATTGTTTTTTAAAAAATGATTATTTTGAAAAGAAGAATAGATGATTTGAAAATAGGATGTTTTAAATCGATGAAGTATTATCCATTTTATTATTATTTACAAGTAATTGAGGGATTAAGTGTTTAGTTTAAAACGATTTTAGTAAGACAATAAACTATTGAATTGTAATAAAGATAATGAGTTATTTTATTAATTATTTTGTTAGGGCAATTATTTTTCCTTACTGTGAAATGAACTTTAAAAGCGAAATGGATTTAGTATATCCAAAATTAGTTTATTTCTCCGCAATTGCTTTATGTGATTATTCTCTTCATGTTCTTGTTTGGGGAATGGGTTAAGTGTCTTTAATATGTAAGTCTTCCAGAGGACCCTAGAGGTTGGGGGTTGTCATTTTGTAATAACGACCGTTTGTTATTTCCTGAGTAGTGCATGAAGTTATGTCATTGTTAGTACCCGGTTGCCACGAACGGGGATGTTTGTACCTCCACTGTTTGGAGATGGATTTATCTTATGTCGCCTCCTAAGAAAGGAGTGGTCGTGTTATCTTGGTTGTTTCACTTTGTACCCTTGTTGTTTGGATGGTATGTGTGTTGTCAATTAGAAGAGTGGCTTCCGTAGGGGCCAGAGCCCGAAAGAGGTAAACTGGGAAACCTTCGAAGGTGGTTTAATTAAGTGATAACTAAAATAATACTTAGAAGATTAGGACTAACTTCCCACTACTCAAGATAATTTTGCCTCACTCATAGACACAAGTGTTTGTTTAGGCTTGGGATGAGTGGGAAGGCCTGGAATGGCAAGGTCATTTATCTTGTCTATACGAGAGGTATTTGATTCCGCATGAGTGAGTATGGGGGCCGAGATTCGGTAGAGGCCAAGATAACCCATATTGGGGGTCAGAGCCTAGGAAGAATCCCAGAGGACAACCCATGACGAACTGTGTGATGACACTCTGTCTAGGACAATAGTTGGTATTTGATTTGGTGGGTATGGTTTCCTTAACATACCTAATGTGACCACAGTTTGTATTTCATTTGGTGTGTATGGTTTCTTTAACATACCTAATGTGACCATAGTTGGTATTTGATTTGGTGGGTATGGTTTCCTTAACATACATAATGTGACCATAGTTGGTATTTGATTTGGTGGGTATGGTTTCCTTAACATAACTTATGTGACCATGTTAGAGTTGTACTTGTGTTGTACTTGCATGGTATATGAGTTGTACTAGTGTTGTAGAGTGAAATTTTAAAGATTGTGAACTTTCTTTTGGTTATTAATGATTTTTCAGTTGATTGTGAGGGCTGACACTTTGTTTATATTAATTGTGAAGGTTTAGCCACAATTTGTGAACCTATTTTCTTATAACCCTAGTGGTTATATATATTTGATTAAGTGTTGAAATTGTGCACATTTATTGCCTTATTGTTCCAATTGGTCTTTAATTTTCTCTTCGTTATGAAATTGGTGGCTAAGCTAGTTATCTTTGTTGTTTTCAATGTCAGTTATGTGTTATGTTGTTATTTCTCTCCAAGGACATATGAGATGGACTTGGTGAGTGTGTACGAGGAAGTAGACACAAGAAACATAGAGGATGGGGTATGTGAGGTTGTTTTGCAGCTAGGACCCACTACTCACCTTTGTGGAATGACTATCTCTTGGAGGCTGATCACCTTATACAACGAGAGACAGGTCATTGTGGTCTGGTTTGGATGGTCTCACTCTTTGTATGACCTAACACCTTCAGTCACTGTTATGATGTTAGGTTTATTTGAGGATGGAGTTTTGAAAAAAAAAAGATGGAATTAGAGAGAAGAAGAATTGTGGCTTTCTTTGTGGGTTTTCTGGATTTGGTGTTTTGGGTGAAGCTGATTTGGAAATTTTGAAAGGATCTAGAATAGAGAAGAAGGCTTGGCTTCTTTATCAGCTATCAAGCTTGGTGGAATCAGGTTTTCTTTTCTTTAAATTATTTTCAATTTGTAAATATTCACAAAATTTTACTTGCTTTTTGAACATGGATATAAACTCTGTTGATTCCAAAGAAAACCCATCTTGAAACTTATGTTTGAAAGTTAAATTTCTCAAAACAAAAATAAATGTTCATGGCTGTAATTTTAATTTTATATACTTGATTTATTTCTTCAATTTCTTAAAAAAAAAGGATTTTGAATCCATGTTTATGCATATATAAATATATATATATATATATTTGGGTATGTATATATTTATATATCTACCTGTTCATCTCAAGGGGTTATGCTGTTTAAATTTCCAAAAAAAAAAAAACCCCTAAGAGGTGCTCGGATTTCAAAAAATCCATAGGCCTTAAAATTAAAAAAAAAATTATTCTGTTTAAGTAGTTAATTGCAACTCCCTCTAGGGTTGTGTGGCGGGGCGCTAAAGGAAATCAAATTAGCATTGAATGAATATTCAAGCATACTATCTAGAAGCTCACTTAGCCTTTAAATTTTCAATAAAATTTAGGCTTGCATAAAAGAGCATTAGAAGAAGCCACACAATTAGTATTTGCTTAGATATCTTTATCGTCATTACTTTTTGGAAAGTCAAAAATTTAAAGGCTTGCATAAAAGAACATTAGAAGAAGCCACACAAGTAGTATTTGGCTTGCTATCCTACTTGTCATTACTATTTTGGAAAGTATCAGAACTCCAAAATTTTGAAGCATAAGGAGATTGATAAAGTGTATTTAATAACCCATACTTCATTGAATTTAAAGAAATTAATGTCAATTCTAACATAATTTACATGGATGCAATTGGCCATAAAACAAGCGTAGTTACTCAAATAAACACTATGTTAGAGGGGAAGTAATAGGCTCCTCAGTAAAATCTTTAGTTCATCATCTTGAAGTGGATTTTTATTTCAAAAATAAATCTATTGAAAGAATTTATGAAACATTCATTAATTTTCTCATTAGATCATTTTTCACACTCATATGTTTGAAACATTAGTTTTCAAGCTCATATATGTTTGAAAATGGATAATATTTTTTATCGATACTTGATGAAAAAAATGGATAGATCTAGGAACTAAATAATAAAGCCATTAAATAGCATAGTCTATAAGAGTGCAACTGAATATTTTGTCCAAATTATTATAAAATTCATCATTTAAACATATTTAATTGGATAATTGCAAATAAATATTGGGATCAAATTTACCATAGTATAATTAAACATGAGGTGTTGAGAAGTCCATTAGTATTGGCTAGGTATTTAATTTCATTGCAAAAAGTGTGTGATTTGTAGATTATACGTGATACCATTCCCATTAGTAAAAAACTTATAAATTTATTCATCTCTATCAAAATTTAGCAATAGTGAATCTAGTATACCAATGGGCATAATGGCAGTACATGTTTCATGTGAAAGATGGATACAAAATATTCTAAAGGATGGTTTATTTAAGTCAAAAAGATATAGGAGTAGTAGAAGAATAAGTCACACCATAAGTGATAGAAGAAAGGGTAACATCAAGAATATTAGATTAAATAATAACACTTTCGTTAAAAAATTTGGTGTGGTATAGACCAAAATTAGTATAAGTGTAACGCCGCGCCACGTAACCCTAGAGAAACCTACAAATAACTACTCAAACACATTTTTTTTTTGTTTAAAGTACAATTAACATGCAAGTTGACTACCCAATCCCAACAACGTCTAAGGTTACGAGACTGAGATTACTTTTAAACCCATACATACAACATAATTGAATCCAAATATCTATCTACTTAAGAAATTAAGAACACATACATTCCATACATGATAAATTACATCATCACAATAAGAGATACAATAAGATTTCAAATAACAATAATGTAACAAAGGAGATCACATCTCTCATTCCTCAAATGAGGTCGAACCAATAAGCACATGATTACAAATTACAATCTTCCACCTCGAATTACAAATGAGGGGTAATAATTACAAGAATCAATTGAAATGAATATAAGCATGAAATGTAACTGGAACCCACGAGATCTCCAACTGTAAATCTCCTCAACACAAACAAGAAGAGAACCCAATGGAGTAAGGTGCACGTTCCACCCAACCAAGTGGTACCCGAAGGCCCACCCCCCATGCTAGGAGATAGTAATAAGGATTTCTAGACAAGACCATCTACCTCTAGACACAGGATAAAACATACTAAAATTAATCAAATATAGATACAACACTATTACAATGGTTACATTTCTTCCAGAGTTAATTAATCAATTGCATCACTGATACAAACATACTATTGACTTAGGAGAAGTGTCATCACAATGCTACATGGGATTTCCTGGTAAGTCTTACTAGGCCCCGGCCCCATCTTGGGATCTCCTGGAATCCCATAGCGACTCATGGCTCCTCATACAAACCAAAGTGGAATTAGTTGTCTCTCATAGAGGAAAGATAGTGATCATGCCATTCCAATCCTTTTTGTCCCATCCCAAGTCTAGACAAGCCTTTGCATCCATGAGCGAGACACAATTACTCTTATTAAGTGTTAAATACTACCTATTCCTCTAATAAGTTCATCTATATTATCATTGGATTAACTAACTCACAATGAGTTACCTTGGGCACCACTTTGTGTGTCGACCCTCATTGAAAGCCACTCCTCTAAGACAACACGTGGAACAACTCCACAACCCAAGGGTAAACTAGTGCACACTTAAGGATATTAAATGCTTATCCAAAACATAAAATAAACACATACCTGTTTGTGGTAACTAGGTAATTAACTGGATACAACTATATGCACTACCCAAGAAAATTCCAAAAGGTTGACTGTAATACCACTCCGTTTTGCTTTCTGGACTAAACAGTGTGTCCTTGTTTTGCTTTGATTTGTGTTTCTGGATATTCAGATACTATATTCTGTAATACCCCTCCATTTTGCTTCTTGTTCAAGTTGCTTTATGTTATGTTGGTTGTAGTTACCTTGCTTTTGGATACATTTTGTTATGATGTTTTGATCGTTACTATTGAGTGACAAATATTATTGTGGGATGTAATTATCTGATTATTGTTTCACATGTATTATGGATTAATGATGTTGTAAAGTTAACATGAAATGTTATTATGAGATTATTGGTATTATGATGGAAGTGTCAGTTTCGATGAGTGTATTGGTGAAGAGGACGGTTTCGCATCACTCGCTTGCGAGCACCCTGCGAATCCGTAATTCCTTCTTCATGGTGTGTATTATATGTTGGATATATCATATGATATTGTTTACTTTGTTGTAGGATTGCAGGTACATGACATCGACTCCACATGGTTTCACAGGTTTGAGCGTGTTGATCCAATGGTTAAGTTGAAAGGGAGATAGTAGCTAGGTAACATGTGTCAAGTTTACACCCTAGCCTTAGTGTGTCGTCAGTTGTGTGTGTCGAGTCATTGTCTGGTCTTGCTTTGATATTATTTAATTCTGAAGAATTCTTGTTTTGAAAATAGATATTTAGAATAATTGCATTTAAATCATGTTGATGGTTATTTAATTTAAATAATGCAATGTGGATAAAAGTTTATATTTAAATTAATTAATTATATTTAAATTATTTAATTAATTAAATTTAATCCAAAGGGGTTGAGTTTAGTTATTAAATAATTAAATTAATTAATTAAACGTGATACAAGAGAATGAAAGGAAATAAAAGAATTAAAATTAATTTTGGAATTTAATCTCAACGTGTGGGAATTAAATTAGAAATTGTAATTAAATGTTTATTTGGGAAATTGGTTGCAACTTTGGAAATTAATTTATTATTTGAAATTTCATTTTCAATTGAAAGTGGGTTTTTGAAAAGTGAAATTGAAATTGAAAGTGAAATTGAAATTGAAAATTGAAATTGAAATTGAAATATCTAATTTGCATGTAATGTGAATTAGGGTTGAATTAGGTATTTTTAATTTATAAGAATATATGTTTTAATTTTAGGGAGGAAAGTTTTTAGAAAAATACATTTTTACAACAAGGAAGAAATTTTGGAAAATTTGCACAAGGGTTTGAAGAAAGTTTGATTGTAAAATTGATTGAAGGAAAGATTGTTTACATTTGTTGGATTTTGGATTGGATTCATTGGAAGATTGAAGAAAATTCAGGAAATCTTTGGAGGAGGCTTGCATCAGAAATTCATCTCTTCCTGTAGCTTCTTGTACCAGGTTTTCCTCTTTGTGTTTTATTGTTCTTGATTGTTTTTCTTTAAAATAGTAATGATTAAAGATTTGTTTGTTAAATCTATTTTAGAAAATAAATTTAATATTAGAAGAAAAGAATTAAATAAAGTTACAGACTTTGCTTGTGAAAATTTTTGAGTGAAAATTGTGAAAACCTTAGTTGAATTTAAATTATCTGGAGAAATTGATTTTATTGTTATTGAAATCAAACATAGAGATTGAACAATGCTTTTAGAATGATTTTAGAAAATAAAACACTTTGTTTGTTATTAAAAATCGGATTTTAAAATCTGCAATATAGTTATATTTTCATGGTAAAATGGTCTGATTGCGTTACCTATAACTTCATTTTCACAAACTGGGTTTTCCCGAAATTTAAAGGGTTTTTGCATTTTGCAATTTTCTAACCCCTGTCCAAAAATCTCAAATATCCAGATCGTAGTTTTTGAGTTACGCTTGAAACATGAGACTATTGTTAAATTATTTTTCCATGGCTATTCTGAAAATAAAATAATAATAAATTGATATTTATAAATATTAATATTTTATGTATTGTTATTATAATATTAAAATATTATTTAATAATATTTTATATTATAAGTTATAATACTAAAGTATTATATTTATTTATATTATTTTAAATAAAATTTGTATATTAGATTAGTGAAATTAAAATTATAAACATATGGGAAAATTATTGTTTATTTTAAAATGGCATGTTAAAGTTTAAGTGAAGGAGTTAAATATTTGATTTAAAGAATGCATAATTTAAAATTGAATTGTGGAATTTAAATCCATATGTAAAGGTCCAATTATTAATTTGATTCAATTGGGAAATATATTGATATTTTGAAATATTGATGATAAAGGATATTTTATTTTGAATTAATCAATTTGATATTCTGCAAAGGATAGAAGATATGTTAATGATTAAATATATTTAAATATATTAATTTATATTTAGTATATATATAGTGAAGGTATATATCCATTTGAGAGAATAAATAATATTTTATCTTATTTTATTCTGTTGTTTGCAAATTGGGTATTATTAGTGTTTTAAAAGAGATAATTAGTATGTGTCGAAAATGTATAAAGAAATATATTTTTTTAATAGAAATAATTACTTGATTTAAAAAGGAAATGGTTATTTTGTTAATATGATTAAAGAAAATATATTGAGATGTATATATATATTCATGAGTATTTTCAATCAGTATTTACCTTGTTTTATTTAAGTGCGTGTGATTTAGTTTTGCATGAAGAATTTAAAAGATAAGTTTTGAATGTGTAGTCAAAGAGATAAGCCAAAAGATATTTTTTTATACATTGATGAAATTGCATGTTTTTAAATGGATAGTTGAATAAATATAGACTCTAGATAGAAAATTGAAAAAAGATTGTTTGCAATAGTGTTAAGTTGCATTAGAAGTAAATTTAGGAACTAACTATATTGAAAAAGGCAACTAGTTATTATGTTTTATTTAGTTCCATAGAGTAATCTAGTCATTGTGAATGAAATACTAATGGTGTCTATATAATATGGAGCATATATATATATATATTCAGTGTAAAATTCATTATCGTATTTTATTTTAATGAGATGCATGCAATGTATTATTGAATAGAGATTTAAAAATGGATTGATTAGTGTATATGGAAATTGGATAGAGAAACAATATGTTATTATATTAAAGTGATTGAATGTTTTAAATAGAAAATTGAATTAGAAGTAAGAGTTGGTTAAGAAATGGAAATAATTTACTTGCATGGATTTGTGTCGATTTAAAAGTAAATTAAGAAGTTGTTTTATTGATGAGGCAATCAATTATGTTATTTATTAATTTCTATTTAGATTAGTTGAATCATTGTGATTGGATTATGGAAAGATATGGATTTAGTATATCCAAAAGTAGTATCTTCCTCATGATTATCTTAAAGGATTTAAGTCTCTGTATACAGTAAAGGGAAGTAAGTTTAATTGTTTTAGATTTTCAATAATGAAAAGGGAAATAGGGGTTATGATTATTTTAGATGATCTAGTTATCATGACTTTGACTTTTCTACACTACCTATTGAATGAGTATGGATTTAGGAAATCCAAATATTAGATTTGATTGATGACTTGAATGCTTTTGTTGCTATGTCGTCAAGTTGCATTGTTGGTTTTGGGATTTAGTGTTAGTCCTAAATTATAAGTCTTCCAGAAGAACTTAGAGGATAAGGGTTGTTGAATCTTTATGCCATCTAGTTGTTTTTCTTTGGGTAGTGCATGTTCAGTTTTACTCGGTTTTTATGAACGGGGATGTTTGCACCTCCTTGGTTTAGGAGCAGATTATGGGATCCGTGTCTCTTTGTATGGAGTGACCTTGTTATGTGGTTTCATCTTGTTGCCTCTTGTGAAAGGAGTGGACTATGTGTTGTTGCCTCCAAAATGTTTGGAGTGAGATATTTTGTACCTCCTATGAAAGGAGTGGACTATGTGATTGTTGCCTCCAAGATGTTTGGAGTGAGTTCTATTATTTGTATCCTCCTTGTGTTGGAGTGGATTATGATGCCTAGTTGGTATACACTTGTGGTTCCCTTGGTGGATTGTTTGGGTGTGTGTTTTCGAATAGAAGAGTGGCTTCTGTTAGGCGCCAAAGCCCAAAGAGGTAAACTGGATAACTTTCAGGAGTGATTTAAACAAGTAATAATTAAAATAATGTACTTAGAAGATTAGGAATAACTTCTCACATTAATCAAGATAATTTTACCTCACTCATAGACACAAGGGCTTGTTTAGACTTGGGATGAGTGAGAAGGCCTGGAATGGCAAGATCAACTATCTAGTTCTTACGAGAGGTAGTTGATCCCGCATGAGTGAGTATGAGTGCCGGGATTCGGTTGAGGCCACCAGGATTACTTGTGTCGGAGCCTATGAAGAATGCCTAGAGGAGATCTCATGACAAACCTTGCGATGACACTCTATCTATGACAACTGTTGTTAATTATTTTATGTGTATGGTTATTTGAACATACTTGATCTACTTTATGTCTGGAAGCAATGTGACCTATGTCAGTGATGTTGGAGTTGTACTTGCATTGTACTTGATGTGTACATGTATGGTATTTATTTTGTACTTGTATTGTACTAGATTTGTACGTGCATTGTATTTGATTCATACTTGTATGGTGAATGAGTTGTATTTGATTCGTACTTGTATAGTGTATGAGTTGTACTTGTTAATTCATTTGGTTGATTATAACAGTATGAGTCAGTATGAGTCTGCCTTTGGTTAGTGGTTGTAGATCTTAGTCCATGTTACTTTGTTACTATCTCCTAGCATGGGGGGTGGGCCTTTGGGTACCACATTGGTTGGGTGGAACATGCACCAAAACCGTTGGGTCCCCATCTATCTGCAATACTTGGTGGCAAGACATCCAGATGGACAGCTCGCGGTTCTTGTGGTAATTATCTTGCATTGTAATATTTTAACTTGTATAAGTTATTTTATCCCTCTTATGTTTATGAGGTGGAATTTTGTAATTGTAATCTTATGTACTATTGCCTCATTTTGGGAATGAGTGATGTAACTATTGGTTTAAGATAATGTTTATGAGATTGTATCTCGGTTGATTATCTTATTATGTTATGTGGTACTTTTATGATGTATGATGTTTATTTCATAAAGTTCATCAGGCTACGGTTATATGTAATATGTATGTGTGGGTTTGAGTAATCCTAACCTTGTAGCCTTAGAGGTTGTTATTAACTAGTAAGTGAATGTGTATGTTAAATGCACTTTATAAAAAAAAATTGGTTCGCTTATGATGTTAATTGCAACTTCCTTTAGGGTTACTTGGCGGGGCATTACATATTCTGTGTGTGTTATTTGATCGCTATTTATAGAGTGGTGAACTATTTTATGTGATGTGATGTGGTTTATGTGATGTTTTATTTTAAATGCTTTAATTTGTGTAATGATGTTAGTGGATATAACATGCAATTGCATATGAGATTATTTGAGATATTGTGGAAGAGTTGGTTGTAATGATTGTATTGGTGAAGGGGATGGGTTCACATTACTCGCTTGTGAGTGCTCTATGATTCTGTGATTTCCTCTTCATGGTGTGTATTTTATGTTGTTTATATTATATTATGTTGGTTACTATGTTTTCAGGTTTGTAGGTACATGACATCGACTCCACCTAGTTTCACAGGTTTGACCGTGTTGATCCAACGGTTAAGTTGAACGGGAGATAGTAGCTAGGTAACTTGTGTCAAGTCTACATCCTAGCCATAGTGTGTGTTGAGTCATTGATTGCCTTGCTTTAATCTTATTTAATTCTGAAGGGATTCTTGATTTGGAAATAAATATTTAGAATTATTGCATTAAATTATGTTGATAGAAGTTATTCTTTAAATTAATTAATTAAATTTAATCCATGGGGTTGAATTTAATTATTAAATAATTAAATTAATTAATTAAATGTGATGTTAAGAAAATTAAATGAAAGAAAAGAATTTAATTCATTTTGGAATTTTATTTCAATTAAGTGGGAATTAAATTAGAATTTGGAATTAAATTTGTATTTGGAAATATTAAATTAAATAGAAATTAATTTTGGTTGTTAGAAGATATTTTAATTTAGCCAGCATGTTAGAGTTAAATTAAACGAAAGAGTTTGTTGAAAATTCATTCATGGAGAGAATTTTGAAGAGAGGAAAGCTTCTTCACGGGTGTGTGAGGATATTTTTGAGAGGAAGATATTTTTGGAAAATACACAAAGGTTTGGTTTTGGGGGAAATTCTTGGCTGTAGAATTACATTATAATTGTTCTTGTAAATTTTGTTGTGATTGTTGGTTACTTTCTTGGTTGGAATCACTAGAATTGTTGGATAGAAGCTGTGGAAGCTTTGGATGAGGCCCTGCATCAAATTTTCTATTGCCTAAAGCTTCTTGACTCAGGTTTTCTTCTGTGATATTGTATTGTTCTTTATTTACATTTAAAATTGTAGTGATTAAAGAATGGCTTGTTGAATCTATTTAAGAAAATAATTTGTTATTAGAAGAAAGAAAGAAATATATAAATTTAAAAGTTTATGTTGTTTCCGTGAAGTTTTCTTTTAAGGGAAATTATGAAATCTCTGTTGGATTTAGTTTAGTTGAGGAAATTGTTAATTTTGTTATTAAATCAAACTTATGGGTAAAAAAACACTTGGATTTGTTTTAGAAAATTTAATTCACTGTAGAAAAATGAATTTATTTTTAAAACCTCTGTAGAAATTGTGGTGGAAAAACCTAAAGGATTTGAAAGCTTCTGGATGTAACCTGGATCCCTCTTAGTTTCCTTGTTCTTTTATGTGTCTATGAATTTGAGAAAATTGATTAAAAGATTTATTTTTAAACCTCTGTGAATTTTCAATTGTTCTCTGGAAAAATTTCATATTTTCACCTGTAGGTGAATGTTTTCGAATAATTTTCCCAATTTATCTTTTATGTTGAAATTATCATTTATATATATATACGTATATATGTTGTTGCATATATATATAATATATATAAATATCATTATTATTTGAATTTTAATGATGGCTCTCTAAATTTAATTCTCCATACGATGATAATCATTAATTTTTATTAGGTGGCAAGTTTTTCATTTGCAGTTTTAAGTGAAATTTTGTTGTTGTGTATGCGGATTTTTAATTCGCAGTTGATATGCATATGGGTTCGAGGGTTGGGGAAGATATACCTCCCCACATCCACCCCATATGGGAGCGGCTGTGTGGAGGGAGACCCCTGCCACACCTTCCCTCACCCATCCTTTTGGAAGCATGGGGAAGCGGCAGATGTACAACCGTGGCTCCCCTCTTCCTTTTTGTACTTGGAACTTGCGAACAGTAAGGATATCCGCCCACCCTTCGTTTTCTTTAAAGTTAGTTGGAATTTTTATGTTGTTTGTTTTTACTATATGTTTTATAATGAATGATATATATATATATATATATATATAATGTTTATATGTGTTATTTACATAATATATATAATATATATACAATGTATATATACATATATATAATAATGAAATACATTTAATTATTCTAATTTTAAAATTATAAAATTAGTTTAATAAATTGAGGATGAGATTATTTGTGTATTTTTAAATAAATATATATTATATACAATGTATATATATATATATATATATTTAAATGTGTGCATGTTTAAGTGGTAGTGTTTATTATTTAATTTGAGAAATTGTAGGAATTAGATGTGTTACTTGAGAAACTGAAAGAATTATCTTGCATGAATTTATGCTGTTTTAAAAGTAAATTAAGGAATTGATTATATGGATTAGGCAACTATTTATTTTATTTTATTTTTTTTAATTAGAGCAATTAAATTATTGTGATTGGAATATGAAAGAGATATGGATTTAGTATATCCAAAAATAATAATTTCCTCGTGATTGCCTTAAATATTTTATTTTAAAGGGATGTAAGTTTAAATTGTTTAAGACTTCCTATAATGGAAATGGAAAAAGGGTAATATGATAATTTGAGTTAACCCAGTTATTGTGTCTTTGATTTTTTCAATGCTACCTATTGATTGAGGATGGATTTAAGAAATCCAAATATTAGATTTGATTAATGACTTGAATTCTTTTTGTAACTTTTTCTTCAAGTTGTGTTTTCGGAAATGGGATTAAGTGTTAGTCCAAAATTGTAAGTCTTCTAGAGGATCTTAGATGAGGAGAGTTGTCGATTTATTATTTCAACTAGTTGTATTTCTCTTGGGTAGTGCATGGTGTCTTTTCAGTAATTTACCCGGTTTCCATGAACGGGGATGTTTTGTGTCTCCTTTGGAAGGAGTGGACTATGTGTTTTGTTGCCTCCAATTGTTGGAGTGAGTTTCATTATTTGTTTTCTCCTAGAGATGGAGTGGTTATGATGCCTAGGTTGTATGCACTTGTGATTCCCTTGGTGATTAGTTTTTTTTGTGTGTTGTCAAATAGAAGAGTGGCTTCCATTAGGGGATAGAGCCCATAAGAGGTAAGATTGGGAAACCTTTGGAAGTTGTTTAATCAAGTGATAACTAAAATTATTCTAAAATTTTGGGGAGTACATCACAGTAAAAAGATAAGTTCTAGCCTCACTCATAGTCGCAAGTTCTTGTTTAGGCATGGAGCGAGTTCGAAGGCCTGAAATGGCAAGGTCATCTATCTTGTAAGTATGAGAGGTATATGATTCCACATTAGTAAGTATGAGGGCTAAGGGTTGGTAGAGGTTACTAGGAATACAAGAGCCTATGAAGATCTGCTGAGGGTAACTCATTATGAGTTGTGCGATGACACTCTGTCTAGGACAACAATTGGTATTTGTTTTATGTGTATGGTTTTCTGAACATACTTGATCTATTTTATGTCTGGAAGCAATGTGACCTATGTCAGTGATGTGAGAGTTGTACTTGTTTAGTTAATTTGTTTGGTTATATCAATATGAGTCAGCCTTTGGTTATTGGTTGTAGAATTTGTCCATGTTACATAATTACTATCTCCTAGCATGGGGAGTGGGCCTTTGGGTACCACATGGTTGGGAGGAAAATGCACCATACACCGTTGGGTCCCTATTTTTCTTTAGTACTTGGTGGCGAGACATCCAGTTGGACAACTCATGATTCTTGTTTTAAATTTAAGCATTGTAATATTTCTATTTGTATAAGTTATTTTATCCCTCTTATGTTTATGAGGTGAAATTCTATAATTGTAAGACATTTGTACTATTACCTCATTCTGGGAATGAGTGATGTAACTATTTTATTATGTTAATGATTATGAAAATTGTATCTTGGATGATTATCTCATTATGTTATGTTATACATTTATGTTGATTTAATACGCATTGCTTAATGTCATTTAATGCTATGGTTATATGCTGATATATGTGTGGGTTTAAGTAATCCCAACCTTGTAGCCTTAAACGTTGTTGTTAATTAGTAAGTGAAAGTGTATGGTAATTAATCTTTAAAACAAAATTGGTTCGCTTAAGTCGTTAATTAGAACTTCCTTTAGGGTTACTTGGTAGGGCATTACACTGACTATAAGAATACGACAACCCCAAAGATTGAAATACCCCATCTAGAAGAATTATTAATGCTTCTAAACAATTTCCTCCAAAATGAAAATAGAAGAAATTACATTTAAATGAGCAATTTAAATAGGAATTAAATCTATTTTTGGATTTCCTAAATCCACTTCCCTCAATAAAATACAGTAATTTATTGCTTCAATAAACTAATTTAATAATATCTTTTTCAGACAAAGAAGGGAATTTAAACTATATATTTTAATTCCTTAATTGCTTTTAAATAATAATAATAATATAAAAAGCATTTATTTCCTCTATTCCAAACATATCATTAAAAAAAAAAATTTCTTCTTTTCCAACATATATCATTTTAAATTCCAATATTTCATCTATTAAACATATTGTTTTAAAGCTCCTCTAATTTTGCATTTAAAACATGCAACAATTTAAAACATCAATTAAATATATATTTAAATGTATATACACATCAAATATATATACATAATCATATCATTATATATATATATATATTAAACATTATTATAAAAAATTCCAAAATAATAAATATAATAATATTGTAAACATATATACACAAATATACATATAAATATATATCCTTATATATTTATATATACATATATACATATATATATATATATCTTATATATTTAAATATTATAAAAATAGTATAAAAAATAGTATATTGAAAAAAAGTGAATTTAAAATGGCGAACACGCATAGGGTTTTTGGGGGTGCATGCCACATTTTTTGGGGGACTATGTTTAACATAGCTGACCCCATACATGGTGGTGCAGTTGTGTTTAACACAGCCGATCCCATACATGGTGGTGTGGTTATGTTTAACACAATCGACCCATCATATATGTGGTCGACGATGTTAAGGGGGGCACTAGGTGCGGCCTCCCCCATAGTGCCTCCCATGGGGGTGGCTTTGGGGAGGGCCCCCAGCATCCCAAAAAAAATTCAATTTTTTTTCTTATTTTATAAAATAAATTTTAACAGACCCCTGCGGATTTCAAAATCTTCCAATAAATTTTGACAAGGGTTGTTTCTTCTTCTATTACAACCATTTTTAGAATGGTAAATATATATAAATATATATATGTATGTATATGTATATATATCTTTCAAAATATATATACATATATATACATATAAATATATATATATATATATATATATATATATACAGATTTATTAAAACTAGAGATTTAGAAGAGCAAAAGATTTTAAAAAATGACCACTTACAGCAAAATACTCATTTTTTGAGAAAACAATTTGGGTATAGAGGTTTCCAGATTTCTTTTACATTTAACAAATGCAAATAAGAAGGAGAACAATGAATTTACAGAGGGTTTAATTTCTCCCTAAACAAATATTTTTTCTAGAATTTTCTACATAGATTTAACATGATTTTTCTTTCAATTTAATCAGAGTTCATTTTGGAAACAGCATATTAAATCTATGAATCTTTCTGAAATAAAATTTATTTAAATAAAAAAAACTTGGTTTCCAAATGGTTGAGAGGATGTGAAATGGTTTCAATAATCCTCCACAAATTCAAGCTCCTTCCAAGCAATCAAACAGAGCATCTCCACAATCAAATTCCAAAAACACAAACCATAATTCCTTCTTCCCTCCTTTTCTTTCTTTCTTTCTTGGACTTTCATGGTTATAGCCATTAAACTCCATGAAAATCTCTCTTTCAACCACCAACATAAATATTTTGAAACCAAAATAGAAAATATCTTTCAAATTATTTTTTATCAAATCCTCTAAATGAATTCAAAATAAAACATATAACTAATTTCAAATAAAATATCTAACATTTCAAAAATAACTTAATTCAATTAATTCAATAAAATAAATATAATCCAAAGATTAAATTATTTTACTAATTGAATTAAATTATTTAATTAATTAATTAACATCTTCCAACTTAATAAACTAGATTAATTTAATAATCAACTTAATTGTTTAATGCCATTTATTGACCTTTCTCAACTTCCAATTTAAATAATATAAAGGTGAATTTGAACAACATTAAAGCAAACAAACCCAACTTAAAACCAATGACACACTATGACCACGGTGATGACTTGACATGGGAAACCTAGCTACTATCTCCCAATAAAATACCATTGGTCAATGGACATGCTCAAACTTGTGAAACTAGTTGGAGTCGTTGTCTTGTACCTGTATACTTGTAAACAAAAAATATATTGAATATGCATATATAGATGATAATAAAACACACCATGAAGAGGGAATCATGGAATCGCAAGGCGTTAACAACCGAGTAGTGCAATTCCATCCCCTTCACCAATATAGTGTTACAAAAATGATGAATCTAACATCAATAATCTAATCAAAACATAAAACAACATTAATTCAAATATCCTCTATGCTAGTCTAAAGCATGTCATAATAATAACATCAAAATAAAATACCATCATATCAAAATGTAGCATCCATCGCTTTACAGTTAGCGATCAAATAGTCACTCAGTATCAAAGTCAAGGTATTAACAAAAAACAAAGCATAACAAAGAAGAAAACTCTTTGATTAAAAGAGAAAAATGGAGGGGTGTTACATCCTCCCCCTAGGTTCAGGCTTACTCCTAGAAGCCTGGGAACAAATAGGGATAGAGATCCCTCATCCTAGCTACATCTTCCCAAGTGGATGAAGTATCATCCCTAGGATCCCACCGGATCCTAACCAAATCAATATCTCACCCTCGAAGGTGAGCATTTTGCACTCCATTATGACCACAAGCTCCAAAGCCAGCTGCCCGTCCTCTACATATAAAACATTCCAATCAAGGACATGAGAAATATCTGGATGGTACAATCAAAGAACATAAACATGAAATACATTGTGAATACATGAGAGACTGCCGGTAAAGCAAGCCGATAAGCAACTGGACCAATCTTCTCGAGTATCTCGAAGGGTCCAAATAATCAAGGCACCAACTTAGAGCCCTTTCCATAGTGGATTGGACTCTTTCGCAAATGCACCTACAAAAAGACTCTATCACCAATAGAAAATTGTTGCTTCACCCTATGTGCATCTGCATACTTCCTCTGCCTATCCTGAGCTTCCACCAAATTCTCTCTAATCTGAGCCACCTACTGCTCCATATCCTACAACATCTCAGGTTCCAAAATTACTCTATCCTCTAGTCGATCCCAACTCAAGGAGTGTGACATGGTCACCCTTACAATGACTGGGATGGAGGCATGCCAATAGAACTTTGGAAACTGTTATTATAAGAAAAATCTACCAGATAGATGTAATCTCCCCATTGCGTTTGTTGGTCCATCACATACATATGTAAGATATCCTCAAGGATCTGATTGATCCTCTCAACCCCTCCATCTATCTATGGGTGATAAGCTGAACTAAAGTTTAACTGTGTCCCCATCGCATGTTGTAATGAAGTCCAAAGAGCTGAGGTGAACATTGGATCCCTATCAGAAATAATCTGATGCAAAATACCATGTAACCTCACTATGTCCTCCATGAACACTTTGGCTACGGATGATGCATTATATGAAGAGTGAATAGGTGAGAAGTGTGCTACCTTCGTCAACCTATCGACTGTCACCATAATCACATCATGTCATCTCAAAGAGTTGGGTAAACCAACAATGAAATCCAATTAGATCGTGTCCCACTTCCACTCTAGTACTAAATGTGGCTGCAAAAGCCCTACTGGGTGTTGGTGTCCAGCCTTCACCCACTGACACTCTAGACATCTTGACACATAATCCACAATATCACGCTTCATTCATGGCCATAAATACAATTGATGCAGATTTGCATGCATCTTCTTCACCCCTAGATGGGATGAATAAGGTGCATAGTGTGCCTTAGTCATAACCAAGGTGAAGAGATCACTTGATGAAGGAACGAATATGCATCCCATGTGCCTTAATATCCCATTTGGATCTAGAGAATATCCTGAATACTTGCCCTCAAGAGGTCCACCTGCCTCTATTTTTGTCCTAACCTCCTAAGACCAACTATCCGCTGGAAGAGCAGAAAGAATACAACTCCACAAATCTACAACAAGAGTCAACTCGGATAACTCATGTCTTCGTCTACTAAGTGATTTAGCTACGACATTCTCCTTTCTTTGGATATATTTCACTTTGAAGTCATATTCCTAGAGAAACTCCGTTCAACGCCTCTACCTAGCATTAAGGTTGGGTTGCATGAAAATATATTGAAGGCTTTTGTGATCACTATGGAACTCAAACCTATGGCCAAGAAGGAAATTTCTCCATCTCATCAATGCATGAACAACTACCACCAACTCAAGATCATGCATAGGGTAGTTCAACTCATGATCCTTGAGCTTCTATGACTCATATGCAATGACACAACCCTCTTGCATCAACACTGCTCCTAATCCCTCCAAGGATGCATCTATATAGACTACAAAGTCCCCAGTGGGATCAGGTATCACAAGTATTCGTGCACTAGTCAACTTCTCCTTAATATTTTGAAATGTTGCCTCACACTAATTTTACCACACAAACCATTTCCCTTTCCTCTAAAGGGAGGTGATAGGATACCCTATCCTCAAAAATCCTTGCACAAAATGCCAATAGTAACCTGCTAGCCCCATAAAGCTACATATCTCTGCCACATTTGGGTGTGTAGGCCAATTTGAGATCACTTTGATCTTTAGATGATCCATTGAAATACCTTCCCCTAAGATCACATGACCCAGGTACTTGACCTCAATCTTGAAGAATTCACACTTTGATAGGTTAGCATAAAGTTGATTATCCCATAAGCACTGTGATACCTAACACAAATATTCCTCATGCTCTTCCACTATCTTGGAGTATATCAAAATGTCATCAAGGAACACAAGGTCAAATTTGTCTAAGTACGTATGAAATACCTCATTCATCAGTCTCATGAACAAAGAGGGCACATTCGTCAACCCAAATGGTACCACTGTGAACTCATAGTGACCATATCGTGTTCAAAACATTGTCTTATGTATGTCTGAATCAAAGATACAAAGCTGATGATATGTAAAATTAAGATCATTTTTCAAAAATATTGTGGCACCCTTGATCTAATTGAATAAATCATCAATCCTAGGAAGCGAATATCAATTCCTGATAGTCGCTTTGTTCAACTACCGGTAGTCAATACATAACCAAAGTGAACCATCCTTCTTCTTCATGAACATAACTGGTCATCCTCGTGGAGAAACACTAGGGAAAATGAAGCCATTTGCTAACAACTCCTCAAGCTGCAAGTGAAGCTCTTTCAGCTCCTAGGTGGTCATAAATTAAGGAGCTCATGAAATGGGTTATGATCTAGGTACAAGGTCTATCTTGAAATCTATGCCTCTTCAAGGTGGAATTCTTGGAATATCATCTAGAAAGACATCAAAATAATCTTGAAGAATGGGGTGAATATCAAGAGAGACATTCTCTTCTTGATCTCCTAAATCCAAGTCATCCATTGTAAGAGCAAATAAAAGACAACCCTAATGTACACACCTTCTCAACTGCATTGTTGAGATAACTCTCAAGGAAATCAAACTCTCAACTCCCACTATCTCTACCTCTCTTCCAAATGCATCAACGCATCAAATTGACTTACGTCAACAATCTATGATCGCACGATGTGCCTCTAACCAATCCATCCCTATGACGCCATAAGAACCAAATGGAATAACTCAGGGGGCCACTATAGTAAGGAGAGGTCCAACCTCTAATCTACACTCTGGTACAAGGGAATGTGATGTGACTTTCACACCTGAGGCTAACTCAACCTACCACCTATCAACTTGCCTTAGTGCCCCCAGTCTACATTGCATCACGACAAAAGAAGAAATGAAAGAGTGACGCTTCAGAATTAAAAAAAATGGTAACTAGGTTACCTAACAACATACCAAATGTCTCGACAACGGTACCCTGATGCTCTACCTGATGGTTATCAGCCACTGTGAAAACATGATGCCCTTTGCCTACATCTCCAACTATTGGCTCAAATATCATTGGTCCTTGTGAAAATCTAGATGTTCTCTTATTAGGACACATTCTAGCTATATCACCCTACTGGCCACATGCAAAAAATCTAGTACCTCTGCCATAGCCCCTGCCTCTAGGTGGTGTGATAGACTAC
The DNA here is from genome assembly GCA_007115665.2 of Sequoiadendron giganteum. Lineage (NCBI taxonomy): Eukaryota > Viridiplantae > Streptophyta > Pinopsida > Cupressales > Cupressaceae > Sequoiadendron > Sequoiadendron giganteum. Next base: position 365,577,887 of record CM021100.1, on the reverse strand, counting down.
TACACGCTACCCCTGAAAGTGGACTATGAGCTCTGCATTGGCTGCTCAGAGTTTAATCAATTCATATGCCTCTAGTTCCTATCCCCTTGTGTTTGTTGGAAACCTTTGCATTTCCCCTATGATACCTGTTGCTGCTGACCACTCTGCGAAGGTCCCTGTTGAGCCTCTAGAGGTGCATCTCCCTAAGTCTGACCTTCTCGTGCACTAGACCCTACTATTGAATTGCTATTGATCTAAACACCAATGTGGCCTCCTAGTGCCATGGCTAGATTCTCCTCTACTAGACACACTTTTTCCACTGCTATCTCCGTGGTTTTGGGTTTAAAAACCCTCACATCTCCGCTAAGGTGGGAATTCAATCCCATAACAAATTAGTGAACCAACATCCCCTCATCGTCTCCTATACCTGCAAATTGTTTGAGCTTGTAAAAGCGTCACTCATACTGCTCAACTATCAAGGCTAACTCACGCAAGGCATGAAACTCATCACCTTGAGGCTGACGCTAGTGGTCGGATAGGAAACGAGCTCTGAACCGCTCTAGAAAAATCTCCTAGGACACTGAGTTAATATCTATATGGATCGTTTGCTCCTCTAGCATACACCATGTGAATGTGAACCCTCGTAGATGCATGATAGCACACCGTGCTTTGGTATTACTTTTGTAAGGGTGCATAGCAAAGCACCGATTGAGGTCTATGAGACAAGTCTCAGCCTCTAACATAGTGTCTGGTCTATCATACAATGGTAGTCATGCCCTAAGTAGATCTCTCATATGCATGGATGCTACTACCTCTAACTGAGTCAAAACTTCCCTCTCACCAGGATTACCCTAAACCCCAACCTGCCTCTGACAAAGGAGTGCCAATGCCTCCTCAAGTGCCCTGTATGCAACCTCGATCCCTAAAGGATTTTGTTGTTGGTCATTACCCCCTAGGGCATTTCACCATGCCTAGTGCTCCTCCTGATCTTGAATATGTGGAACATGAGGAGGAGATTCATGCTAACTCCCATCACAACCACCTACATGGCCATGTTCTCGCCCTCTACCTCTTCCGTGTCTGGGAGGAATAATCCTGCATAGACACACTAGCGTATTAGGTAAGGTACACAACTTAAAACCTACATAATAAAAGCTTAATGGGTTCATCATAATACCAGAGCACCGAGTGTTTAAACCCAGGTTCTGATACCATGTGTAATGCCCCACCACATAACCTTAGAGGAAGTTGCAAATAACTATTCAAACACATAATTTATTTATTTTGTTTAAACTACAATTAACATGCAAGTTCACTACCCAATGCCAACAACGTCTAAGGTTACGAGACTGAGATTACTTTTAAACCCATACATACAACATAATTGAATCCAAAAATTTATCTACTTAATAAATTAAGAACACATACATTCCATACATGATAAATTACATCATCACAATAAGAGATACAATAAGATTTTAAATAACAATAATGTAACAAAGGAGATTACATATCTCATTCCCTGAATGAGGTAGAAACAATAAGCCTGATTACAAATTACAATCTTCCATCTCGAATTACAAATGAGGGGTAATAATTACAAGAATCAACTCAAATGAATATAAGCATGAAATGTAACTAGAACCCACGAGATCTCCAACTGGAAATCTCGTCAACACGAACAAGAAGAGAACCCAACAAAGTAAGGTGCATGTTCCACCCAACCAAGTGGTACTCGAAGGCCCACCCCCCATGCTAGGAGATAGTAACAAGGATTCCTAGACAAGACCATCTACCTCTAGACACAGACTAAAACATAACTGAACTTAATCAAATATAAATAAAACACTATTATAATGGTTACATTGCTTTCCGAGTTAGTTAATGAATTGCATCACTAATACAAACATACTACTGACTTAGGAGAAGTGTCATCACAATGCTACATGGGATATCCTGGTAAGTCTTTTTAGGCCCCGACCCCCATTTTGGGATCTCCTAGAAGCCTCTAACGATTCCCGACCGCTCAAGGAAACCAATGCAGGAATCAGTTATCTCTTGTAGAGACAAAATAATTATCTTACCATTCCAGGCCTTCTTGTCCCATCCCAATTCTATACAAGCCCTTGCATCCATGAGAAAGAAACAATTACTCTTATTAAGTGTTAAATACTACGTATTCCTCTAAAAATTTCATTTACATTATCATTGGATTAACTAACTCACAATGAGTTATCCTGGCACCACTTTGTGTGCTAGCCCTCATTGAAAGCCACTCCTCTAAGACAACATGTGAACAACTCCACAACCCAAGGGTAATCTAGTGCACACTTAAGGATATTAAATCCCTATCCAAAACATAAAAGCAACACACCCCCGTTTGTGGTAACCGGGTAATTAAATGGATACAACTATAAGCACTACCCAAGGAAATTCCAAAAGGTTGAATATAAGAATACGACAACCCCAAAGATTTAAATACCACATCTGGAAGACTTATTAATGATTCTAAACAGTTTCCCCCAAAATGAAAACAAAAGAAAGTATATTTAAAAGAGAAATTTAAACATGAATTAAATCTATTTTTGGATTTCCTAAATCCACTTCTCTCACTAAAATATAGTAATTTATTGCTTCAATAAACTAATTTAATAATTTATGTTTCAGACAAAGAAGGGAATTTAAACTGTATATTTCAATTCGTTAACCACTTTTAAATAATAATAATAACAAAAAAACATTTATTTCTTCTATTAAAAATATATCATTTTAAATTCCAATATTTCATCTATTAAACATATTGTTTTAAAGATCATCTGATTTTGCATTTAAAACATGTAACTATTTAAAACAGCAATTAAATATATATAAACATCGAATATATATACATAATCATATAATTATATATATATCATTATATATATACATTATTATAAAAATTTCCAAAATAATAAATATAATAATGTTGTAAACATATATACACAAATATATAAATATATATCCTTATATATTTATATATATTATATATTAAATATTATAAAAATATAAAATAAAATATTATATTAAAAAAAAAGCGAATTTAAAATGGCGAACCCGTGTAGGGTTTTTGGGGGCGCATGCGACATTTTTGGGGGTGATGGTGTTAAGAGGGGCATTGGGTGCGGCCTCCCCCACAACGTCTCCCATGGGGGTGGTTGTAGGGAGAGCCCCTAGCATCCAAAAAAAAAATTGCTTTTTTTGTTTTTATATAAAATAAATTTTAACAAACCCCTGCGGATTTCAAAATCTGCCAATAAATTTTGACAGGGTTGTTTTTTTCTTCTATTAGAGCCATTTTAACAATGATAAATATATATAAATATATGTATGCATGTATATGTATATATTTCAAAATATATATACAGATAAAAATTTATTAAAACTAGAGATTTAGAAGAGCAAATGATTTCCAAAAATGACCACTTTCAACAAAATACTCATTTTTTGAGAAAACCATTTGGATACAAAGGTTTCCAAATTTCTTTTCCATTTAAAAAATTAAAACAAGAAAGATAACAATGAATTTACAGAGGGTTTAATTTCTCCCCAAACATATATTTTTTCCAGAATTTTCTACATAGATTTAACATGGTTTTTCTTGCAATTTAATCAAAGTTCATTTTGCAAACAACTTATTAAATCTATGAATCTTTCCAAAATAGAATTTATTTAAATAACAAGAACCTAGTTTTCAAATGCTTGAGAGGATGTGAAATGGTGCCAAGACTCCTCCACAAATTCAAGCTCCTTCTAAGCAATCAAAAAGAGCTTCTCCACAATCAAATTTCAAAACCAAAAACCAAAATTCCTTCTTCCATCCTTTTCTTTCTCTCCTATTTTTTTTTTTGTCTTTCTTGGACTTTCATGGTTATAGCAATTAAACTCCATGAAAAAATCTCTTTCAACCACCAACATAAATATTTTGAAACCAAAACATAAAATATCTTTCAAATTCCATTTTATCAAATCCTCCAAATGAATTCAAAATAAAATATATAAGTAATTTCAAATAAAATATCTAACATTTCAAAAATAACTTAATTCAATTAATTTAATAAAATAAATATAATCCAAAGATTAAATTATTTTACTAATTGAATTAAATTAATTAATTAGTTAATTAGCATATTCAAACTTAATAAACCAGATTAATTTAATAATCAACTTAATTATTTAATGCCATTTATTTACCTTTTTCAACTTGTAATTTAAATAATATAAAGTTGAATTTGAACAAAATTAAAGAAAACAAACCCAACTTAAAACCAACGACACACTACGACCAAGGTGATGACTTGACATGGGAAACTTAGCTATTATCTCCCAATCAAATACCGTTGGCCAATGGACACACTCAAACCAACAAAACCAGGTGGAGTCAATGTCTTGTACCTATAAACAATAATACCTAATTTTTTTCTCATCAAAACATAACTATTATAATTGCACTCTAGGTGAAGTCACATTTCTCTTCCAAGATTCCATACCCAATTCTTGCAACTGAAAACAAAAACTACTTTCAAATCTTAACTGTGAAAACTGCATATGCCATCGATTCTTTGAGGCTTAAGGCCCAAAGTCGACAATCATAAAGCCCCGCAACCATGTTCTTCCAAGACCAGCTGCCATACAACCTTCTTCTCCAAGTTTCATTGAGCCCTAAGTCAGTTGAGATTAGAGTGCTTTGTATTTACCAAGACAAAATGACATTTAGGGCACAATCGATGACTTTTATCACATTGAAACATCATTGTTTTAGCCTCCCATTATAACTTTTTACCTTGAAAATTATTGTGTCGGCATCAATAATAATAGTGTATAAGACACATATGTTGACCAATAATATCAATCTAATACATTTATTTACAAAACCAAAATTAAAGGCCAATGTATGGTCTAACTCCTTTTTAAATTGCCGTATGACTAAGTTCCCTTTTCACATAATATTCCTTGAGTCTTCAAATACAACAAATGTCATCACCAAGTGAAATACAATATAGTGAAATTATGACTCCAAACTACTGTAACATATACTGAAAGAATGAAACCTTAAAACCATTGCTTTTCCTTGACCTTGAGTATTGTAATGCAATCAAGACAATTGATCAACATATTTTTCCTTTTTTCAACAATGACAACAAAAAGAAACAAAGAACAAGACACAAAACAACTCATGAAAAACCTAGTATAGAAAACAATACTATAAATTTTATGCCTTGATCTTGTTTGGAAGCAAGGTATGTTGGTCGTATGGCAAAGGAAGGATGTTCCTAGTACTCAAGCATTTAGGGATGGGGTTTAGAGAAAATTTTAGAAAGATCATTTACATAAATATGGAAAGCCATGTGATCAATGGATTAATAAAATAAAATATATGGGTATGTGAAGGATCATCATGGAAAAAATAGGCCCTTAAGTGGCAATGAAAATTCCAAAAATCAGAGTTAGGCAACTTGACATAAAAAATTGAATAAGTTATCTATATTATTTCAAAAATATGTAAGAATAGAATTTGTAGAAAATTGAACGTAGTTTCTAAAATACTAGGTTTATTTAAAAAAGAATAATCTATTTGGAGAAATTTGAAAAAAAATAATAAGAAGACCTAGGGAAGGATTCTTTACGCTTTGAAGGGTTCACCACGAAGAAAAATCTTGGAAAAGACAATTTAACATTCAACTCACAAAATCTAGTAATGCAAGACAACTAATCAACAGAAATGAAAAAATTAAGGAACAATACGTTAGGATGTCTGTACTTGGGAAGTCTGGAAATGTTACAAGGATTCTGGAAGTGCAAAAATGCTATGAAAATATGTTAGGGAGGACTAAGACGCCCTTCCTATTTTCTTAGTCCCATTGCTAGTTTTTGTGGGAATATAGAATCTTCAGATGTAGGAAAAAAAAAAATAATAATCTGTAAACAATACCCCCTAAAGACTAAGATGCCCTTACTGTTGGCTTAGTCCTGTTTTGAATTTCTAAAATCTCTGAATGTGCTCCTGAGGTCCAATCCCTTCACTTCCTTCTTCTTAGATTCTAGGTCTTGAAACTTCTAGATCTGGCATGTAGGTGAGTTTTCATGAAGATGACAACTTTGAAATACAACTTTGAAACTTTACCACTTTGGACTTCAAATGATCTTCAACCTAAATCTGCAAACATAAACACACAAGAGAGGAAAAACTTGTTGATTGTTAGTAAATGGGGGTTTTCCTTTGTCAAACCCCTTGTTGGTAATTAAACCCTGGAATGAAATGGAATGATGAAGGGAAATGGTGAATGAACAAACTATTAGGTTTCAACTCACCAAACCCTTGTTATGAAATCTACAAACTTATGTGAAGTCGCTAGCTTGAATGTGGATCTTGACTTGAATGAATGCTTGATTTATTTTGACTTGAATCGCTTACTTGAATCATAATGTAATGCCCCGCCACATGACCCTAGAGGATGATGCAAGCAACTACTTAAACATGCTAATTTTTTTTTTATTTAAGTACAATTAATATACAAGTTCGATTCCCAATGCAAACATCCCCTAAGGTTACGAGACTGAAATAACATAACAACCCACAACAACAACATGAAAAGAAACTATAACCTCTATCTACTCAAGATAATAAGTACACATTCATTCCATACAAAATAAATTACAACCAAACATAATAAATAACTTCCAAATCCAAATATCCATAATTAAATAATACAATTACAACTCTCATTCCCTGAATGAGACAAGTTCAATAAATAAGAATACATTTACAATTTGCACCTCAATATCTTAGAGGGGTAAAATAAAACATAAGATAACTAAATGAAATAGAGCAAGAGCTACTACTAAAACCATGAGCTCTCCAACTGGAAGTCTCATCCCCATGAACATGAAGATAGCCCAACGGATTTAGGTGCACACCACCCAACCACATGGAACCAAAAGGCCCACTCCCCCGTGCTAGGAGATAGTAACCAGGAATCCTAGTCAAGACCATCTACCTCTAGACACAGGCTATCATAAACTGAACCCAACTGAAACAACCAATAACATGACCCTCACAAATACATCAAGAGATCCACACATAATCAACTCAAGCACAACTCAGATACCATGCAAGTACAACACAAGTACGTCACAAGTGTAACCCAACTACCACATACGTACAACAAAGGTACACCAAAAGTACAACTCAAGAGCATCACGAGTAACACACAAGGACAACTCTACATGGTCACATTGCTTCCAGATATAAAGCAGAACAAGAGTGATAAGAGAACCAACACATAGTCACAACAGGTATGTTAAGGTAACCATACCCACAAGATCGAATACCAACAATGGTCACAACATGGATGTTATGGAAACCATACCTACAAGATCGAATACCAACAATGGTCACATCAGGTATGTCAAAGAGACCATACCCATACAACAAAGGCTGACTGTTGTCCTAGAGAGAGTGTCATCACACAGCTCATCATGGGTTATCCTTGGAAATATTCATAGGCTCCGGCTCCCCCCACAAGACAAGGGTTATCCTAGTGACCTTTACCGAATCCCGGCCCCCATACTTACTCATGCGGAGCCAAATATCTTTCGTACAGACAAGATAGATGACCTTGCCATTATAGGCCTTCCCATCTCATCCCAAGCCTAACTGAGCACTTAGGTAATGAGTGAGGCATTAAAAGTCTTGATTAGTGTGAGGTTAGTCCTAAGCTTCTAAGTATTGTTTTAGTTATCACTTGATTAAATAACTTATAACGAGTTATCCTAGGCACCACTTCGGTGTGCCGGCCCCCGTTATAAGCCACTCTTCTACTGGACAACACACACACACCATCCAAACAATAATGGAACCAAGGTGCAATAAATAAAATAACACGTCCACTCCTTTCTCAGGAGTCGACAGAGATGAACCCATCTCCAAACACTGGAGGTAAGATCACTAGCAAGAGCGACTCCAGACAGCTCCTGACAAGGAGACACACATTACAAAACTCACTCCTTTCTAAGGAGGCAACAAGAACTGTAACACACTCCAACACTAGAGGCAACAGACCACATAACAAGGTCACTTGTTACAAGGAGACACGGATCCCATAATCCGCTCCTAAATCAAGGAAGTACAAACTTACAACATTAACATCACTTCATGCACTACTCAAGGGGTTAACAAACAGTCGACATCACAAGATGACAACCCACAAAACCAAATTCACATCTGGAAGACTTACAGATTAAAATATACTTAACTCCTTTCTCCAAACATTGAACTCAAAGGAAGCAGTCACGAAGGCAAGTTGCGAGGAATTAAACTAATTCGGATACATTAAATCCACTCCCTGAATTAACATTCAGTAATTTATTGCATCTATATAAACAGATTTAAAATTCTTCTTTTCAGACAAGAGAGAGACTAAGACTCAAAATTTGATTCACTAATCATTTCAATACTTATAGAATATCATTTATTTCATCTATTCCAGAGATAGCATTTTAGAATAATTGATGTTTCCTCTCCTAGGTATAATCATTTTCGAACACAATTTAATGTCATAAAATCTTCACATTATTTAAAATATCAACATTATTCTATCAAACATCTATTACTTAAAATAATATCAATGACTTGATCCCCAATACAATATTTCCGTTCCTCCATTAAATTACAATCCTACCATTAATGAATCTGATCTAACCTCGTCTCTTCTAAGCAAAAGATAAAACTTAGATAAATATCTAATTTCTTAATTGCATAAAAAATTAATGATGAGATTAAGCAATAACTTCATCAATTCATAAGGTATCGTTTAAAATAATTATTCCTTTTTGCAAAGATATAACATTTAAAATCCATTAATTTCGCTATTTAACTCATGTCATTTAAGAATAAAGAATAATAATTTGCTAAAAACCTAATATTTAAATCCCTCCATTATACTCAATCATAAAATTAAACAATTCAACCTTTTAAAATTTATATTCTCAACCCTAATATAATGCTTTTAAATCTTCTCAATTACATTTAAATTTTTCTATCATTACTCATTTATTCTAATGTATAAAAAAAAATGCCTTTACGAAAACATACTCTTAAAAATCCAAATATTTAAATTAATAATTTAATATCATCTACATATAATATTAAATATTAAATATATATATATTAAAGATTAATATATATAATAATATTAATATTATATGTAAATGTTATTAAATTTAAAAGAAATAAAACGTGATATCCAAGACCCATGCCTCGGGCTGTGTGCATGCGCCCTAATCCTTATGGTGACTGGTCCTTTTCCCTTTGCTTTGGCCGCGGATTAGGGTTTAGGGCGGCGCTGTGTATTGTAGGGTCAGTGCATGAATTAGGGTCGGGCGGTAGCGAAGGGAATGCACACAGGTGCAGGGCGGAGGGAGGTCAGCGGCCGCGTGGGGCACGGCTCCCCACAGTGCCTCCCATGGGGCGGCTGTGGGTCGAGCCCCCCACAAGAAAATTCGCTTAAACATTTTTTTTCTAATTTTATTTTATTTCATTTTTTTATTTTTATCTCCTTGCGGGTTTTAGAAAACTGCGCCCTCCCATGGGGCTTTCAAAGAATAAAATTCACAGCATAATTTCCCTTCATTTCCAAAAGAATAAATTTAACAAGGCATAGATAAATTCTAAAGAATGAAAATCTATCAATTTTTCCATTTTAAAGATTGTAGTTCAAATTGAGAAAATTAATTTTCAAACAGTTAGTTGTAGTCAAGAACACAGATTTTTTTTTTGAAGAAATTTAATTGAAATATTCCTTTCCAGCCAAGAACATCATTTGGAAACAGTATTTCAAATACAAAAAAAAAAAAATTAAATCGAATGATAAAACAAAGAACCTGGTTTTCAGAAGTTTGAGAAGCAGCCAAACGAAGCACCAGTTCTTCAACTAATTCCTGCTCTTCCAAGCAATCCAAAACCAAAACTCCCAAAACAGAAAATTCTCTCCTCCATTTTTTATTCTTTTCCAAAAACTCCATAATCCCCCAAATTTTTATAACCAAATCCAAAAACCCACCAAAAGAAAGGTTTTTCTTCAAACAAATTTCATAATCAAATCTCATCCCCCTCAAAATGAAATAAAATATCTATTTAACCCCCAAAGTCAACCTTTTGAAAATAACCCTAAATATCTCAATTTCAATTTTGCATTTAATTAATTTTTTGTTGTTGTTTTTTTTTTAAAACAAAAATTTAATCATTTTCTTTGACTTTTCCAATTTCAACAAATATCCAATTAACATTAATTTCAAAATAGGTAACTCAACTTATTTAATCAACATAATTTAATTAATTAATAAAATAGATTTAATCAAAGATTAAATTATTTATTAATTAAATTAAATTAAATAACAAAGTAATTATATTTCAACATAATTTTCAGATCAAATTAATCAACAACTAAAATGCATTAAACCATTTAATTGTCTCTTCCAAACTTGAATTTAAATAACGAAGAGAGGGCACAAAAATCAAGACAGCACAACCCGACAATGACTGACGACAAAAGGACTAGTGTGACGACCTGACACGGAAACCTAGCTACTATCTCCCAATAGAATACCGTTGGGTATTGAACACGCTCTCACCTATGAACTAGGTGGAGTCGATGTTCGGTACCTGTCAACCTGCAAATAAAGTAACAACAACATATAATGTGAACAGCATAAAATACACACCGTGAGGACGAAATCATGGAATCGTAGGGTGCTCGCAAGCGAGTGATGCGATCCGTCCTCTTCACCAATACATTGCAAATAACTGACTATCTAGCATGCTAGTATAATCCAAAGCTTAAAAATATTCAATTCAAATAGCCACTATGCTAATCCAAGCATGGAATACAGATAACATATGAATACAGTAACATCACATCCAAATACAACATTTGCATCACTTATAGGTAATGATCAGTTAACAACTGATTTCCAAATCAAAGTGCAAACAAAAGAGCAACATAATCCAACAAACACTGTTCAATCAAAAGGGCAAAATGGAGGGGTCTTACACATAACCCTACAACGCAAATGTTAGCTCAAAAACACACAGAATGAAATATCTTTGACGTGATGCTTGTTTCTTGATGATGGATCCAAATGCTTGATGAATTTATCTTGAGTGAGCTATTGTGGAGTCAAATTTGCTACTATTAATTCTCCCAAAAAAGTGTTGATGTCAAAATGAGTGAAAGAACCTTGTATTTATACTTATCCATACAAAATATCCTAAAATTACACCACACCAAGTTGACATATAAATTCATTAATTAAATTTGGATAAATCTCGAAAATAACTTAAGGGGGACTAAGACACCCTAGGTGGCATCTTAGTCCCAAGGCTTGAAACTTGGGGCACAAACTTTGAAAAGGGGCTCATCTAAGGTACCTTTGAAATCAAGGTCCCAAGACCTTTGGGGGACAAATATTCCCTAGGTGGTGTCTTAGTCCTTACCCAAAAAATAGGGACACGTAGTCGGAATCATTAAATTATCATTTATCCATTGGTGTTTGTCGGGATTAGCCATAAAAAGATATTGTTTATTAGGCTTTTGGATGTAAAATAGGACCAATTATGATATAAATAGGGATAAATAAAACAATGCGAGGAAAAAAAAGTGTTAAAATGCAAGGGTATGCATTTTTCTACAGTATATTTAGCCTCCACTTCAGTTAGAAGACAAACTTGCTTCAAAATCACACTAAAGTAGCCAACCATTCAATCAAGAGGGGTTCAAATGTATAAATTCTAGTAAGACAGGATGAAAATAACCAAGAGAGTGGCCAAGCCCCCAGGATCAACATCCTATGACAAAAAAAACATAGGGATAAAGGAACACATCTGCGGATGATATATGAAGCGATAACCAGATCGCCAGCATACACCATCAAAGATAGAAAAAGGAAAAATAAGGAAAAATAAAAATACAACGGATCAAGCTTCGAATGGCCATCGAATGCATTGTGGATCAGGTCTTGACTGTTTTCCCAAAAAGGTTTACAAGTGGAATGCATTGTCCACTATGAAAACAAAATGCATGCTCACAAGGGCTAGTGAAGCTAGTTGTCCACTAGGTGAGCCCCAAGAGGTCCATATCAAAGTCATACCCTGATGAATATGATAGGGACAAAAAGAGAATGCATGATCAAAAGGGCTATTCAGCTAGTTGTCCACTAGGTGAGCCCCAAGGAACCATATCAAAGCCATACCTCCATGAATTTAATAAGGTACAAAGATGAAACACAACAAGAAAGAGGGATGTTTGAAGGGATTTTTCTTACTTAATGTGAGGTCTTAGTCCTAGGGAAAAATGTTCCTAATGTCTCCAAAAGAGGACTAATCAAAGGATAAAATATTCAAAACTAAGGGAATGTAATGTGTCGCATCACCACTAAGAGGAATGTAATATGCTAAGATAGATCAAACTCTTAAAGGACATTACTCCCAATGTCACCAGAAAGATAAAATCACATCACATGAAATAAGAAAATCACATCAAGGATCATGAAAGAAATAATGCAAAGGAAATCATGCCAAAATAATGTCAATGTATGCCCCCACTTTAAAGAAATTTCTAAATACCATGGTATGAGAAGGATATGTGCAGGATCATCATGGAAAAATCAGGCCCTTAAGTGGTGCTCAAAATTCAGAAAATCAGAGTTAGGCAACTTGACATAAAGATTTGAACAAGTTATCTATATTATTTCAAAAATATGTAAGAATAGAATTTGTAGAAAATTGAATGTAGTTTCTAAACTACTAGGTCTACTTTTTTTTTTTTTTATTTCTATTTCGTGAAAATTTGAAATTTCAATGCAGTAGTACTTAAATTTTAGGGAAAAAGTAAGAAGTAGGTGTTTGTCTGACCACCCTAACCACAATAAAATGATAATATTTTTTTATAAGAATTTAGATATAAGTAGGGGACTCATGTCTCAATGTGATGCATATTTTTTTGGTAATTTTCTTCCAAGTAAAGAATCACCAGGTTTCACACATGGTAAATCACTCAGTTTAGGAGGATCATCATGGTTATTGTAATAGGAGAATCACGAGGTTTCACACGTGGCAAATCACTCAGTTTAGGAGGATCATCATGGTTATTGTAATATAAGCTTATAGAAATGGAAAATAGAAAATTCAACTCATTATGCACTTGCTCATCAATTTTAGTTTTTTCTTCACCATCATCCAAGTTAACCACAAAAGGAGGACGAATGATAATATCCATAAAAGATGTTTGCCCTTGTTTTGTTTGAGATGTATAGTATATGTTGGTTCTGGTAATGGAGGAGGTTCATCATTTATTTCTTTTGTCAAATTCATGTTTTGATTTTAAATGTTGTTTTTTTCATTCAGTTTTTGAGCAATAGCATGACATCTACGCCTACGCTCTCTAGAATTTTGGTTTCTTTTATTACGGTTTTCAAGTTGTCTTTGTGTAGGAGTGGGTTTTTCAACCAGAGCTTTCTTTTTTACTTGTGAGGGAAGAATAAAACAAACCATGGAAGTTTTTTCAACCACTTTCTCTTTGACTTTATAAATTTTCTTAGGAGGCAGATTAGGACTTGTTTGGTTTTCTCTTGGCCTTTTGTAGGAAATAGGCAAGGGATTTTTTATGGATGGGTCTTTGTTAGTCAGAAGGGATTTAAGCTCAATATTTTTTTCTTGAAGGGGTGGAGGTTCGATCATAGGTGGCAGATAATTTTCAAGGGATAGCTTGGTTATGCATTTTACTTTGAACTTTTGGTAGGATAGGAATAGGAAGTCCTCACAAGGTCTTATAGGTTCCATGGGCTTAGGCCAAAAATAATCTAAGGAAAAATTTCAATGGGAAGATGAAGGTCTAAAGACACTATGGTTCATAGTGAATATTTCATTGCCGACTAGAAACTTTAAGCACTTATGGAAAATGGATAGGACTGCATTCATGGAGCGAAGAAATTTGTAGCCTAACTTCACACAAAATTAATTTGAATTAGAGATGATAGAGAATAATACATTTTATTTATTTGGTCCAACTTGTAAAGGCAGTGTGATTGAGCCCATCGTAGCACAAACAAAACCATCATGTAATTTTATCTATGCTTTTAGTTGATTGTATCTCTCTCAAGTGAGTTAATGCACATATAAGAGTTCCAGTATGATCAAATTATCTCCACAAATGGGACTAATTAAAACCCAAGGAATGGGTCTGTTATTTATTCTACCAGCCATGTAAATAGGATCATCAAGTGCGTTTTTTATTTTTTCTTCTAAAGAGAAAGCAATGTCACTAGGCATTTTGGTTTTTTGTTAATGAGGCTTGATTTTAATCACTCCTATCATTGTACTAATAGGAACTTGGTCATTAGTATCTATACTATTTTTTTCATCATCATCCATAGGATTTTATTTGATATTGTTCATGTTATCATCATTTGTGTCAACGCTCATCACATTAGGAGGACCTATAGATTTATTACCTTTTTCATTCACACCTCCAATTGGAATATGATTAGAATCAATGAGATCTTGCAAAATATGTTTAAGATGCTTGTAATGTTCTATATAAAGTCCTTTTTGTTGGTGATAAGAACAATACGCATTGTGTCTAAAACTTGGAGGTAATGACTTGCTAGTCAAGAGGTAGAATGAGAAGTAAGGTAAGCATTTTTTTCTTTAATAGCTAGGTCATGATATTTTGAAGTGTGTCAGTTAAGGGAGTAAATTGTCTTTACAGATCCCCAAAGATATAAGGATTACTCTTCTTTATAGAAGCTACTTGGGTATCAACTTCTTGGGTAGGTTGAAGGAAACTTTTATTTTGTCTTTTGAAAGGCTGGTAGGTGTTTTGGTTTGAAGGTTTAAACTTTTCAGGATGGGTAGAGATGGTTTTTAGTTCACAACAACCTACAAAATTGTGATAATCTCAAAGGGAAGTGCATAAGTGCATGAAGGAATGGAATTTCATCATGGTAAGCTTTTCTTGTATGAATCTTTGTAAATTCTATATGAACATCTTTTTAAGGTGAGAATCGAGAATCTTCACACCAATTTGGGAAAAAGTGATTGGTAATGTTAAATAAAGTCAGTAATCAACCCTTATTTTTCTTACATCTCATCAAATCAGCTAATGTCATTTCAGGAACCATAAGCACTTGGAAATGGTTAATAAAGGCTTCAAAAATTTCATTAAATGAAAAAATTGAGTTATTCAGTAATGTGAAAAACTAGTCCAAGGAAACATCTTTCAAGGATTGGGGAAAAAGCTTAGCCAAAATTTTGTCGTAAAGGATAAAGTCACTACACAAAGTAGTAAAGGCATTAACATGATTTACACCTTTGTGATCTGAAGGACTTCAATTTGTAATTTTAAGTGTGTTATTTCTTTTTTAGTGACTAGAATCTTACCAATTAGATTCTTAGTATCTTTGTCTATTTGATTTTTCTGATATTCAATATCATTTTTAAAAATTGAAAACTTTGTTCAGATCAACTTCCTGTTCACCTACCAATTCCTCATTGAAGATAGAAGACTACAAATTTATTTTCTTGTAGTTTCATTTTATTCATTGTGGCCATAAGAACAGTCTCACCTTCTCCTCCACTTGACACTTTAGTGTAGTTATCTTTAGATGATTTCACAAACACATTTATGCAAAACTATGCTTTATTCCCAAATTTTTTGCATCTATTATATATTACATTGTTATTATACCAAAAGAATAATAATGTCTCCTAAGAATTTTGTAAGAAATTCCATTTCTTGTATAAATTATACAATTCCTTGCTCTATGACCATATTTATGACATAAATAACAATAGCCATGAAATTGAAATAATTGTCCCTCTTTGAATGATTTTGTTCAAGAAGGATGTAGATCCTGTGAACATGTTGTCTCTTCTTCCAATTATGTTCAAAGCCTTTTATTGTTTTTCATTTACAACCTTATTTTTTGTTTCAAGAGAAGTACAATAGTTCAAGTCTATCTTCTTTCTTGGAGTTTGTCTAACCTTGAAACACTATCCTTTTCCATTTGTAGATCAAAAAATGATTTCACATTTTGTCTCTTTTCCACTTGAAGATATTTTTCTTATCTCATATCGTAGACCAGTAATGTCATTGGAATGTTTTTTTCCTATATGACATATCATCCAAGGCATTAATACTTTTATCAAACTTCTTATATTTCTTTAACTATGTCTTGTGATCTTCAAGATCTTTCTTTAAAAAAACAACTTGTCTTCCAAGCTTATGGCACTCAAAAGTTTTGGCATCCAAATCAGATTTTGTAACTTTCACTATTCTCTTAGTTTCCTCAATCTCTATTTTCATATTTAAGATTGTGTTATCTGAATCATTAGAACAATATTTTAATAGAGAATTCTTTTCTACACTCTTTTACAAAGAATTAAGTTCATCCTCAAACTTTTTACACATTTCTTCTTTAGATTTCAACTTAACTCCCTTTTCTTCCATTTGAACCTTGAGTTTCTTGTTTTCTCTTTCAATTTTACTAATCATATCTAGAGAAAATACAAGTTCTCCTTCAAACTCAACTATTCCTTCAGGGTTAATACCCCACTCTTCTATATCTAATTAACTCATATTTACCATGAATTCATCAAAATCTATATTAGGAACCTTGTCTTCTACAAAATTGTTCTTATTAGCATTTTAATAATCAACTAACAAGAGCTTTTCTTGAGACAAGGCTTCACTAGACTTGACAAGGTTGTTTGATTATCCTTTTTCTTGAAACTAGTTTTTTTATTTTGACCTTTGTTTCTTTTTCACTTAGCCATGACAAGTACTCCATGACCAAGAATCCCACTAGTTTAACTCTAGAAAAGGGTTTGGCTCAGATACCAATTATTGGAGTACATGAGACACTAAGAGGGGGGGGGGTGAATTAGTGTCTAGACAAATTAATTCTATTTTTTGAACTTTAAAAACCTTTTAAACCCTTTGAAAACAAAAAAAATTATGCTTCAAGAGTGAAAATGTGTACCAATATGAATTTTTGATTCTTAATCACATAAATGTAAGTGGAGAAATGTATAACTATGAAACAATAAGATCACAAATGAAACCAAATAAAGAAACATAACATAGTGAATTTCCTAAGTGGAAAACCCTCTTGGGGTAGAAAAACCATTAGTAAAATCACGTCACTGGAAATTTGTCTCACTAAGATTAAATGTGCCTCACTGGCAATGATCAATTTGTCTAACTGACTTGATCATTTAACTTCAATATACATTTCTAAATAAAGAATAATTCAACTACAGAGGATCACCCTATTTCTCTACAAGTCATATTTTACCTCCAATATCATACACTAAATATCTTAAAGATTCATTTTACTATAATTTTTAAAATAAAAATGTATTATTGATACAATTTGTTTTGCATAATGTTTGCAAAAATTCAATTACAAAAAAAAATAGATTAAACTTTTAGTATCATAACCCTTCTATAAAATATCTGACATCAAAACAATGTTAAGATACTATTAAATATCCAACATAGATGTCATCAAATCCTACCACCTATTCAAGCTTACAACCATCAACAAAACCATATTCAAATTGTATCAAACTACCTCATGTCGAGTCGCCAATGTGAGACTACCTTCTAACTATCTTTTAACATATACATGATTAACACAATGCATGCAAATTAATCTTCAAACCCTTGTGATTAAAGAATAAGAACTGATAACAAACAAGGGTATATTATTGTACACTCTGTACTATTCCAGGCTTCCTTCAAACCCTGAATGCCAAAATAAATATTAACAAACAAGGCACGACCTATAAACAACCTTTCTTCAACCACCCTAAAAAGAAAAAGCATGTGATAAACATAAACATAACCCATATTAAAATATTGACTAGTTTTTGAAGAACCCAATTAGGATTTCAATTGAAACTAATCATAGCTTAAACAATTTTTTCTTTTGGATAAACCCAACTAGGGTCTCATGAAATTAGACCCAACAAAACTTTATGCAGGTTAAGGAAACAATAATACCAAATTCATTACTCATTAAAAGATAAATGTTATAATTGCACTTTGTGCGAAGTCACATTCCTCTTCCAACCTTCCATACCTGATTCTTGCAACTGAAAAAAAAAACTACTTTCAGATCTTAACTGTCAAAACTGCATATGCCATAGATTCTTTGAGGCCTAAGGCCCAAAGTCGGCTATAATAAAGCCTTGAAACCATTTTCTGCTAAGACCAGCCGTTATACAACCTTCTTCTCCAAGTTTCATCGAGCCCTAAGTCAGTTGAGATAAGAGTTCTTTGTATTTACCAAGACAAAATGATATTTAGGGCACAATCGATGCCTTTTATCACATTGAAACATCATTGTGTCAGCATCAATCATAATAGTATATAAGACACATATGTTAACCAATAATATCAAATTAATAAATTTAATTCCAAAACCAAAATTAAAGGCCAATGTATGGTCTAACTCCTTTTTAAATTTCCTTATGACTAAGTTCCCTTTTCACAAAATATTCCTTGAGTCTTCAAATACAGTAAATGCCATCACCAAGTGAATTGCAATATACTGAAAGTATGACTCCAAATGACTATAACATATACTGAAATAATGAAACCTTAAAACCATTGCTTTTCCTTGACCTGGACTATTGTAATGCAGTCAAGACAACTAATCAACTGATTTTTCCTTCTGTCAACAAGGAAAACAAAAAGAAACAAAGAACAAGAACAACAAACAACTCATCCCAAACCTAGAATATAAAACAATACTATAAATTTTATGCCTTGATCCTATTTGGAAGCAAGGTATGTTGGTAGTATGGCAAAGGAAGGATATGTGTAGTACTCAAGCATTTAGGGATAGGGTTTAGGGAAAATTTTAGAAAGATCATTTACATAAATATGGAAAGTCATGTGATCAATGGATTAATAAGATAAAATATATTGAAACTATACTTCGAATAATCTTGGATGGATTTCTCTATTTCTCCAAGACTTTAGGCAAAATTTTGCTGTGGGATTCAAGCCCTTGCAAATTAAATTACATACCCTTTCATAATTTTAACCTTGATACAATCCCAATGGGGAAGTGTGATCGTCGAGGAAGTGACTCAGGACCAATTGGTCCCAATAAGTTTATTAATATAGCCATATCACATGTATTAGATTCCTACCCTACTTGGTTAGGTTCCTATCTCAAAAATGATAGATGTATTCATATCCTATATGCATAGATAGCTAACCTATAAGGTTAGATTCTTGTCCTAAATTGGATGAATTCATAACTTGTATAGATATAAGTACCCTATTATACATATTATTAAATAGTTACTAACAAAGGGGTATGTGTAGGATCATGATGGGCCAAAAAGTACTGATATGTAAGTGATATGATGGCCCATGTGGCTGATGACTTTTTTTTTACCCAAAATTGATGAAATGAAAAGGTTTTTAATGGAGATTCTCAACTTTCCACCAATATAAATTATTCTCTACTTTGAATTTAATAAGTAATTATTATTCATTTTCTATTTGAATTATGACTAAAGGCCTAATTGATAGGTTGGTTCGAAAACATCTATAGCTTTCAAACGGTATCACATTTTTTGAATTCGAAACATGTGTCACATTCTATGCTTCGCATACTATATGATTAAAAAAAATGAATTTCATGAAGTTTTGACCAAGTTAAGGTGGTTAGACATACAAGTTTTTATATTTTTTAAAAGTTAAAAAAAAAAATGCATAATTAATTATTTACTTGGAAAAAAATTACAAAAAATATGCATCACATCGGGATACAAGTCCTCTACTTATATTTGAAATATTATAAAAAAATATTATCATTTTATTGTGGTGAGGGTAGTCAGACATACACCTACTTCTAATTTTTTCCTCGAAATTTAAGTACTACTGCATTGAAATTTTAAATTTTCACCAAATAGTTTTTTTTTTAAATAAACCGAGTAGTTGAGAATCTAAATTCAATTTTCTATAGATTATATTCTTACATATTTTTGAATTAATATAGATGTCTTATTCAAATTTTTATTTCAAGTTGCCTAACTCTGTTTTTTTGAATTTTCATCACCACTTAAGGACCTATTTTTCCATGATGATCTTGCACATACCCGAAGAAAAAAAAACTTACTGATGTTTGGAGTTATATGGTTTCATTTTATACAAGTATCAGATTTTTTGGAGTTAATAAATGTCTTGTACATAGTTGAACAATGGCGAATAGGGGAAATGTTTTATGGCCTAGGTCATAGAACACCACCTTTCTTTAATTGTCTTTCAAGAATTTCCTATGAGCCCAAATTGGATTGACTATCACACAAAGGTGAGAAAAATATTAATAAGGAAGACCTAGGGAGGGGTTCTTTAGGCTTTCAAGGGTTCACCACCAAGAAAAATCTTGGAAAAGAAAATCTAATATTCAATCCACAAAACCTAGTAATGCAAGCCAAATAATGAGTGGAAATGATAAAATTAAGCAACAATAAGTTAGGATGTGTGTACCTAGGAAGTCTTGAAACGTGATGATGATTTTGGAAACACAAAAATGATATCAAAATATGCTAGGGAGTACTAATATTCCCTTACTATTTTCTTAGTCATGCTACTAAATTTCCAGGGAAATACAAAATCTTTGGATGCAGGGACAAAATCTGAAATAATTTCTAAAAAATACCCCTTGGAGGACTAAGATTCCCTTACTGTTGTCTTACTCCCATCTTGAATTATGAAATCTCAAAATGTACTCCTAAGGTCCAATGTCTTCACTTCCTTCTTCTATGATCTTAGGTCCTGAAACTTCTAGATTTGGGTGCATGTAGGTGAGTTTTTGTGAAGAGGACAACTTTGCAATGCAACTTTGCAACTTTACCACTTTGCACTTCAAATGATCTTCAACCTAAATCTGCAAACATAAACACACAAGAGAGGAAAAACTTGTTGATTCTTAGTAAATGGGGGTTTTCCTTGGTCAAACCCCTTGTTGGTAATTAAACCTTGGAATCAAATGGAATGATGAAGGGAAATGATGAATGAACAAAGTGCTATGTTGCAACTCACCAAACCCTTGTTATGAAATCTACAAACTTATGTGAAGTGGCTAGCTTGAATGTAGATCTTGACTTGAATTTCTTGCTTGAATCATTAACCTACAACACAAATATTTTCTCAAAAACACACATGATGCAAGATCTTTGTTGTGATGCTTGAGTCCTGATGATGGCTCCAAATACCTGATGAATTTCTCTTGAGTGCTCTTGTGAACTCAAACTTGCTACTAGTAATGCTCTCAAAAAAGTCTTGATGTCAAAATGAGTGAAAGAACCTTGTATTTATACTTCTCCATGCTTAATATCCTGAAATTACACCACACCAAGCTGACATATGAATTCATTAATTAAAGGATGGTAAATCCTGCAAATAATTTAAGGGGGACTAAGCCACCCTCGGTGCCATCTTAGTCAAAAGGCTTGAAACTTGGGGCACAAACTTTGAAAAGGGTCCCATCTAAGGTACCTTTGAAATCAAGGTCCCAAGACCTTTGGGGGACAAAGATGCCCTAGGTGGCGTCTTAGTCCCAACCCAAAAAATAGGGACACATAGTTAGAATCATTAAATTATCATTTATCCATTGGTGTTTGTTGGGATTAGCCTTAAAAAGATATTATTTATTACGCTTTTGGATGCAAAATAGGACCAATTAATAAATAAATAGGGATAAATAAAGAAATGTGAGGCCAAACATGTGTAAAAATGCAAGGGTATGCGTTTTCCTACACTACATTTAGCCTCCACTTCGGTGAGAAGATGAAATTTCTTTAAAATCACACTGAAGTAGCCAACCATGAAATCAAGAGGGGTTCAAATGTAAAAATAGAATGGATCAAGCTTCGAATGGCCATCCAATGTACTATGGATCAGGTCTTGACTATTTGTCCAAAATAGTTTACAAGTGGAATACATTGTCCACTATGCAAAGAAAATGCATGCTCACAAGGGCTAGTGAAGCTATTTTTCTAGTAGATGAGCCCCAAGAGGTCCATATCAAGGTCATACCCTCATGACTATGATAAGGAAAAAAAGAGAATACATTCTCAAAAGGGCTAGTGAGCTACTTGTCCACTAGGTGGGCCCCAAGGAACCATATCAAAGTCATACCTCAATGGCTTTAATAAGGTACAAATATGCAATAGAACAAGAATGTGGGATGTTTGAAGGGATTTTCCTTACTTAATGTGAGTTCTTAGTGATAGGGTAGGGTTGGATGGAACAATCACTGTTCCATGCTCTAGATCTTTGTTTGCAAGATCTCCTAGGTGTCTCTCCCACCTTGAACTTTAGTTCTTACCTCATGTATAGGTACCCCTGGTTCTACTAGCCAACCCCACTATCATATCACTCTCAATCTACCAAGTCTTCCTTGGTGCAATGCTTCCATTCTTCCTTTAGCCTTCAATCTTCCCTAAAGACTAATTTTACCTTTGTAGGGGTGTTGAGATGTTTCCAAAGGCTTCTAACCATCTCCCTAGGGTTCTAGACAATCCACCATGCTCCTTTTGTCATTTGCTACCACCAAACCCTCAATTAGGGTTTATTAGGCTACTAGCCCAAGAGACCCAATTAGGCCTCCAACTCTGAGAAAATAGGCTTGGGTTCCTAAGTTCTCCAAAGTGCCACCATTCTTTCTTTTAGATTCCTGATGCGTATGCCCTTCCCTCAAAGAATTTTGGAACCTTGGGTCTCCACTGTCCGTACGGTGCCTCAAATTGAAAATGTGCATAAACCTAGGTCATTTTGGGTCTTTTCCCTATCTTTTTGTAGACTATCAGGGTTTCCTCTCACCAAATGAATTCGTGGAGTCTCCACAATGTGCCCACAACTTGGTGACCATCACTCCATCCCTTTCCAAAAGGAAACTTGCTTTGAATGGGCACCCGTGCTCTGCACTCATAGTCTCTCCTAGCCGGGCACTGTCAAGCTCACCTAGGAGTAAACTTTATTCATGCTTCCTGGAATCCTAACTACTCCTAGAACTACTATATTTACAACCATGGGGTCTAGCCTCATTCCCCAAAATACCATACACCATGTACAGTGGGAAAGAGAACTAAATCTCCATTCTTGATTGGTTGTCAGTCAGGTGAGCAACTCAAAAAAACAACAAATTAACTACCAAACACACAACTTCTACCACACCTGCTCTACACTCTACAACATGTTACGGAGCCATGATCACTCCTGATCACTCAAATGCAAAGCAAACATAGAAAATTAAGCAATTCTTCTCACTGTCGACACTTAACATTCATGAAGTTTCAAAATTACAAAAGCTTCCAACCTTTCACACAGGTTGAGGCATTCCCTATATAGGTCAAAAAATTAGTTAACTTTCCCCTTGGTCAAACATATTGGTTACAAAGTGGCAAAGGTGCAAAATGTACCATTTTGCCACTTTTGCCTATTCAACCAAAACTAGGAAAATTGAGTTTCCACAGTCATGAAACCTTTCCCCTCCTTAACCTAGTGATCACTTCTGATCACTACTGATCATTAGTGATCACTACTTATTCCTAATCTTCTGACTCCATTGCAATGGTCAACATGGCCTTCATAACTTTAAAAAACAAAATTGCATCCTAGACTTCCTAATGCCTAGTGTTTCCTAGGTGCTCCTGCACCATTCTCCCCCTCTGCACAAACTCTAAGGAATGTGAGGAGAGAGCAGAGAGTTATATATGCCCTGCTTTTTGAATTGAGTTTCATCCACCCATGTAGCCTCAGATTCATGTTTGTTCTTGCACTTGACAAGATGCTCCATGTACACTTTGTACCTTGTATATTTCTGCACTCTTGACTCCAAGATGCTCTCTACTTGTAGTTTGTCTTTAGTAGGTAAGGCTATGTTGTTGACTTCCTTGAAGACCTCCCTACTATTCTGAGCTACATCATTGACTGATCCCTTGTACTTGATCAAATCTGCTATATTGAAGATTGGTGAAATTCCCAAATCTGCAGGTAACTCCGCCTTGTATGTATTCTTCCCATACTTGGCTAATACCTTGCATGGTCCCACTCTCTTCATCTGCAATTTGGTTGATATACCCTTCTGCAACCTTTATTTGTTGAGGTGGACCATGACATAGTCTCCTACTGGAAATTGCAAATCTTTCCTTGACAAATCTACCTTATCCTTCAACTTTTGTGTAGCCTCGGTGACTGTCCTCTTCACTTGCTCCTGAATCTCCTTCATGGTTTGAGTGAAGTGTTCTACATGCCCACTCCTATGTTCCATAGATCCTAGATACCTAAGCTCACATATCCCTCTTGGGTGCATTCCATACACAACCTCAAAAGGACTCTTCCCTGTGGTACGGTTTACAGTATCATTGTAAGCATACTCAGCCTATGATATTACCATATCCCAAGTCTGTCCATATTCTTTAGTTAGGCACCTTAGAAGGTTACCTAGCACCCTGTTAACCACCTCTATTTTTCCATCGGTCTGAGGATGGTAAGCTGATCCAAAAGACAGGTTGGTACCCAATCTGCTCCATAGAGTCTTCCAAAAGTGACTCATGAACTTCACATCCCTATCTGAAACTATGCTCAAAGGCAATCAATGAATCCTTACAATTTCCTTGAAGAAAAGGTGAGCAATGTAGCTAGCATCATGATTGGTCTTGCAAGGAATAAAGTGACTCATTTTGCTGAATCTGTCCACCACTACATAGACACTATCAAATCTAGTCTTGGTCTTAGGGAGTCCTACCACAAAATCCATGCTCACACACTCCCATGGTCTATTAGGAATGGGTAGGGGTTGATATAGGCCAGAATTAATAGCTCCTCCCTTGGCTTTCATACACACAACACATTGCTCCACATACCTCTTGACATCTCTTGACAACTTAGGCCAATAGTAAAACCTTTGCACTAGTTCTAATGTCTTATTGATGCCAAAATTTCCACTAAGACTACCATTATGCTTCTCCTAGATGAGATTCTCTCTCATTGATCCTCTTGGAACACATAACTGATTCCCTTTAAACAACAATCCACTTTGCAAAGTATACTCTGAGTATTGGCTATGAAAATGATTCTCAAAGTCAAAACATACCTTGTAGGCCTTTGAGAAATCTTCATCTTCCCCATAGAGATCTTTGAAACTCTCTATCCCAATGCTCTTCATCTATATCTCTTGCATTGTCAGCAATCTTCTACTCAATGCATCTACTACCTTGTTCAATTGTCCCTTCTTGTGCTTGATGGTGAAAGTAAAAGCTTGGATGTACTCCATCCACTTCAAATGTCTATTTCTCAACTTCTCTTGGGTGTTAATATAGCTAAGTGCCTAATTGTCAGTAAAGACTACAAACTCCTTGGGTAGAAGGTAATGCCTCCACTTCCTAAGTGATTGAACTAAAGCATAAAGTTCTAGATCATAGGTAGAATACTTCTTCTTAGCTTCATTGAGCTTTTCACTAAAGAAAGCTATAGGTCTGGCTTCTTGACTTACCACTCCTCCTATTGCCATTCCACTAGCATCACACTCCACAGTAAACAATTTTTCAAAGCTTGGTAATAAGAAAATAGGTTGAGTTTCCACTTCTTGTTTCAGTTTCTCAAATCCTTTCTCAGCTTCTTGAGTCCACAAAAACTTAGTTTTCAAACCACCCTTGATTGTATCTAGGACTGATGCACATATGCCACTAAATTTTGTTATGAATTTCCTATAGAATTGAGCCAATCCATGGAAACTTCTTACCTCAGTCCCTGTGGTTGGTGTAGGCCAGTTCAGGATAGCTTCCACCTTGCTTGGATCCATTTTCAATGATCCTTGTGACACTACAAAACCCAAATATATAAGCTCTTGTTTAAAGAATTCACACTTCTCTAGGTTGATGGCTAACTTCTCCTCTTGTAGCCTTCTAAGAACCATCTCCACATGCTTTAGATGTTCTTCTATTGTCTTGCTAAAGATGAGTATATCATCAAGATATACCACCACAAATAACCTTGTAAAGTCTTTGAGTACTTCATTCATGAGCCTCACGAATGTGCTAGGGGCATTAGAGAGGCCAAATGGCATAACTCTCCACTCATATAACCCATCTGTTGTCTTGAATTCTATCTTCCACTCATCTCCATCCTTGATTTTGATTTGATGGTATCCACTCTTGAGATCCAACTTGGTGTAGTATTGAGCTCCTCCAAGACAATCCATCAAGCCTTCAATCCTAGGAATAGGGAACCTATACCTAATTGTGATTCTATTTATTGCTCTAGAATCAGTACATTACCTCCACTAGTACTGCACATGGGCTGATGCTCTTCCTAATCAATCCTTGATCCATTAACTCTTGCACTTGTCTAGCTACCTCTAGATTCTGATCCGGTGTAAGCTTATAAGCTGCTTTGTTAGGCAATGATGCTCCAGGTATGAAGTCAATTTGATGACTAATAGCTCTTTTAGGAGGTAAAGTTGTAGGTGTACCATCACTTACTATGTCTTTGTACTTCTCAAGCAAACTCTGGACTGCTCCGGGTATGACTGGTTTTTCAGTCTTGTCTCCTTCTTTGGACTGCAACATGATCACATAACCTTTCACTCCCTTGATGTAGGTTGTTAAGGAAATCCTTGTCACTACTTAATAGAACACTTGGTGTCTTTGACTGCCCTTCATCCTCCTCTGACAGTGACTGCAACTTAAAGGTCTTCCCATCCTTTTTAAAAGAGATAGTATTCTCCTTCCCATCATAGATGGAACTCCTATCATACTACCATGGTTTTCCCAATAGTAGATGGCATGCATCCATGGGTAATACATCACACATTACCTTATCCTTGTACCCTCCAATAGAAAACTCCACCATTACTTCCTCATTAACAAGAACACTCTACCCTTTGTTTAACCATGTCACTTTGTAGGGGTTAGTGTGAGGTATCTTCACCAATTTCAACTTCCCTACTGCCTCTTCTGAGATTATATTATCAGTAGACTATGATTCTAGTATAACCTTACACACCTTTCCAAGGATTTTACATCTCACTCTAAATAGTGCTCTTCTTTGCTTTGGCTCCTCCTTGACCGGTTGTTTGATCAAGACTCTCCTAAACATTAGATTCTCCCCCATTTTAGATTCTATATGACTGACCCCTCATGATTTAGTGCTCATGGTGTCCTCTTCAACATATGACACTCTCTTCTCAGTGTTTGATGAAGATGCTTTCTCCGGGCACCTATAAGCTGGATGGCCTACTTGACCACAATGGTAACATTTCATAGTAGCAAAATATGAATTGCTCCTGCCTACTCCTCTTCCTCTATTTGATCCTCCTTGATATCCTCTACCTCTTCCATAACCTCCTCTAGAAGGTCCTTCACTTCCATGCTCAGTGAGTTTAGACTCTCCTTGGTTTCTTTTCTCATTGCCTCTACCTTGGTAGCCACCTCTATGTCCTCTTTGATATCTTTGATCTCTGCCTTTTCCTCCACCCTTAGAAGCTTGGTCTTGTTTCCTCTTGCTTCTTTCCTCAATCTTAGTAGCTAATTGGTAACATTCGTGTACTGTCTTAGGACTCAAAAGATCCATCTCCTCTTGAATGTTCCACTTCAAGCCGTTAAGATATGTAGCCACCTTGAGACTTCCATCTTCAGAAACATTGGACCTCATAGAAAGTTTTTGAAACTCCTCTGTGTAAGTGTTCACATCTTGGTATCTTTTCCTCAAGCTTTGTCTTTTCTTGTGTAACTGAATCTCATAGTCATCTGGTATGTATGCTTCTCTCACTTTTGCAACCATACCCTTCCAAGTTGAAATAGGCTTCTTGCCTTCCTTTTCCCTCTTTGTTTGGATGAATTTCCACCATGTCAAGGCTGATCCTCTCAATATAGACTTGGCCACCTTCACCGTTTGTGCTTCAATGACTCCATCACATTCAAAATTATTATCCATGCCTTCTATCCAGTCTATCACTAGATCAGCTTCTAATTTCCCACTAAATAGTGGTATTCCTTCAAATTCTTTTCCACTCAAAGCTTTCAATGCCTTCAGGAAAGGCTCTTCTTGTAGAACAGGGTCATGTTTAGGGGTCTTGTCCTCCTCTACAACCTCTTCACTCTTTGGTACCCTGCCCTCCAATCTATCATTGACCTCTTCGGTCGTGGTTTGCACATTACTCAATGCTTCCTCAAGTCTTTCTCTCAGTTTCCTATTATCCTCCTTCTGATCTTCAACCTTCTTTTCCAATTCAATGTTTGTCACCATGCTTCTGGACCCACTAGATTCAAGGTTGGACATGCAAGATTCTATCCCAAATCTTCAACTTGCTCTAATACCAATATGATAGGGTAGGGTTGGATGGAACAATCACTGTTCCATGCTCTGGATCTTTGTTTGCAAGATCTCCTAGGTGTCTCTCCCACCTTGAACTTTAGGTCCTACCTCATGTATAGGTACCCCTAGTTCTACTAGCCAACCCCACTATCATCTCACTCTCAATCTACCAAGTCTTCCTTGGTGCAATGCTTCCATTCTTCCTTTAGCCTTCAATCTTCCCTAAAGACTAATTCCCTCCAACCACTAAGTTTATCTTTGTAGGGGTGTTGAGATGTTTCCAAAGGCTTCTAACGATCTCCCTAGGGTTCTTGACAATCCACCATGCTCCTTTTGTCATTCACTACCACCAAACCCTCAATTAGAGTTTATTTGGCTACTAGCCCAAGAGCCCCAATTAGGCCTCCAACTCCGAGAAAATAGGATTGGGTTCCTTAGTTCTCCAAAGTGCCACCATTATTTCTTTTAGATTCTTGATGCCTATTCCCTTCCCTCAAATAATATTGGAACCTTGGGTCTCCACTGTCCATACAGTGCCTCAAACTGAAAATGTGCATAAACCTAGGTCATTTTTGGTCTTTTCCCTGTCTTCTTGCAAACTGTCAGGGTTTCCTCTCACCAAATGAATTTGTGGGGTCTCCTCAATGTGCCCACAGCTTGGTGACCATCACTCCATCCCTTTCCAACTGGAAACTTGCTTTGAACGGGCACTCGTGCATTTAATAGTGCTTTGCACTCATAGTCTCTCCTAGCCGGGCACTGTCAAGCTCGCCTAGGAGTAAACTTTCTTCATGCCTCCTGGACTCCTAACTACTCCTAGACCTACTATTTTTACAACCATGGAGTCTAGCCTCATTTCCCAAAAGCCCGTACACCAGGTGCAGTGGGAAAGAGAACTAAATCTCCATTCTTGATCGGTTGCCAGTCAGGTCAGCAACTCAAAAAAACAACAAATTAACTACCAAACACACATGCAAATTGAACACACAACTTAATACTACAACAAATGACTTCTACCACACCTGCTCTACATTCTACAATATGTTACAGAGCCATGATCGCTCCTGATCACTCAAATGCAAAGAAAACACAGAAAATTAAGCAATTCTTCTCACTGTCCACACTTAACATTCATGAAGTTTCAAAATTACAAAATATTCCAACCTTTCACATAGGTTGAGGCATTCCCTATATAGGTCAGAAAAGTAGTTAAATTTCCCCTTGGTCAGACATGTTGGTTACAAAGTGGCAAAGGTGCAAAATGTACCATTTTGCCACTTTTGCCTATTCAACCAAAACTAGGATAAGTGAGTTTCCACACTTGTGAAACCTTTCCCCTCCTTAACCTACTGATCACTTCTGATCACTACTGATCAGTAGTGATCACTACTTATTCCTAATATTCTAACTCCATTGCAATGGTCAACATGACCTTCATAACTTTCAAAAACAAAATTGCATCCTAGACTTCCTAATGCCTAGTGTTTCCTAGGTGCTCCTGCACCACTTAGCCTTAGGGAAATTTTTTCCTAATGTCTCTGAAAGAGGACTAATCAAAGGATAAAATATTTGCAACGAAGGGAATGTAATATGCTAAGATAGATCAAACTCTTGAAGGACATTACTCCCAATGTCACCACAAAGATAAAATCACATCGAGGATCATTAAAAAAATAATGCAAAGGAAATCATGCCAAAATAATGTCAATGCATGCCCCCACTTTAAAGAAATGGATAAATACCATGTTATGAGAAATTACTTTAATGTAGAAAAACATTAAAAAGTAAAAGAGAAAAGAGGGTTTCCCCCTAGAGACACATAAGGGATCTATAGATTCAAGGTCGGTATTTGTCTCTGCTGCAATGATATTATAGAGCTAGGAATTGTCATTATTCCCAAAATACACATAGAACTGGAAGAATGAAAAAAAGAGACTGAAAAAAAAATGAAAATGCTTTTGGGTCAACATGAGAGAGACATAGGGTGTCACAATGCCTTGCATCATCCCCAAAAGAAAAACACAAGATAAAAATGAAATGAAAAGAAAAGATAATGAAAAATATTTTAAGCCAACATGGAAGAGACAAGGGGTGTCTCAATGCCTTGCATCATCCCCAAAAGGAAAACACAAGACAAAAATTCAAATGAAAAGGTAAAGACCAATGAAAAGGAAAAGGCTTACGATATATAGAAGAATAAAGGTACAAATAGAGAAATGTACATAGAGAGGAAATATTAGATGATACAGGGGATCACATTACACACATGAAATCAACCCAAAAAGAAAGAAAAAAAGGAAAGAAAAAAACCTAGTAAAGCACCTGTGAGTCAGCCATTGAGCATGTCATCCACATCCTAGTCTTGTTTAGTATATGTGAAATGTACATCATTAGGAAGAGGGAAAACATCAAGTTTGGTACTAGGAGAATCACCAAGTTCAACACATGGTAAATCACCCAGTTTAGGAGAATCATCATGGTTATTATCGTCTAAGCTCATAGAAAAGGAAAATAGAAAATTTAACTCATTATGCACTTGCTCATTAATTTTAGTTGTTTCTTCATCATCATCCAAGTTAACCACAACAGGAGGATCAATGATAATATCCATAGAAGATGTTGGTCCTTGTTGTGTTGGAGACATAGTATCTGCTGGTTATAGTAATGGAGGAGGTTCATCATTTATTGATTTTTTGAAATTCAAGTTTTGATTTTAAATGTTTTCTTCGATCATTTGTCGAGCAATACCA
The DNA here is from genome assembly GCA_007115665.2 of Sequoiadendron giganteum. Taxonomy (NCBI): domain Eukaryota; kingdom Viridiplantae; phylum Streptophyta; class Pinopsida; order Cupressales; family Cupressaceae; genus Sequoiadendron; species Sequoiadendron giganteum. Next base: position 365,546,722 of record CM021100.1, on the reverse strand, counting down.
TGACATCTGTACCTATGCTCTCTAGCATTTTGGTTTCTTTTATTACATTTTCAAGTTGTCTTTGTGTAGGAGTGGGTTTGTCAACCATAGGTTTATTTTTTCCTTGTGAGGGAAGAATGGAAGAAACCATGGAAGGTTGTTAAAAAAATTTCTCTTTGACTTTATAAATTTTCTTAGGAGGCGGATTAGGACTTGTTTAGTTTTCTCTTGGCCTTTTGTAGGAAATAGGCATGGGATTTTTTATGGATGGGTCTTTCCTAGTTGGAAGGGCTTTAAGCTCAATATTATTTTCTTCAAGGGGTGGAGGTTTGATCATAGGTGGAGGAAAATTTTCAAGGGATAGCTTGGCTATGCATTTTACTTTGAACTTTTGGTAGGATAGTAAAAGGAAGTCCTCACAAGGTCTTATAGGTTCCATGGGCTTAGGCCAAAAATAATCTAAGGAAAAATTTCCATGGGAAGACAAAGGTATAAAGCTACTATGGTTCACAGTAAATATTTCATTTCTGACTAGAAACTTTAAGCACTTATGGACAATGGATGGGACTGCATTCATTGAGCGAAGACATTTGTAGCCTAACTTCACACAAAATCAATCCAAATTAGAGATGATAGAGAATAATACATTTGATTTCTTCAGTCCAACTTGTAAAGGGAGTGTGATTGAGCCCATCATAGCATGAACAAATGTGATTAATTAAAATCAAAGGAATGGGTTTGTTATTGATTCTACTAGCCATGTAAAGAAGAAAAATTGGGTGCATTTTTTATTGTTTCTTCTAAAGAGAAAGGAATGTCACTAGGCATTTTGGTTTTTTGTTAACGAGTCTGGATTTTAATTGCTCCTATCATTGTACTAATAGGAACTTGGTCATTAGTATCCATAGGATTTTTTCATCATCATCCATAGGGTTTTTTTTTATATTGTTCATGTTATCATCATTCGTGTTAACGTTAATCACATCAGGCTTAGTTTCACTAGCCTTAACAAATGAAATATTATGGTTGGGCATGAGATTAGTAAATATTATCATTTTTTTGTTAGGAGGAGATATAGATTTATTACCTTTATCATTTACACCTACAATTTGAATATGATTAGAATCAATGAGGTCTTTCACAATATGCTTAAGATGCTTACAATGTTTTGTATTCAGTCCTTTTTTGTTGGTGATAAGCACAATAGGCATTGTGTCTAAAGCTTGGAGGTAACGGCTTGCTAGGGTCAAAAGGTTCAATGAGAGGTAAGGTAAGCATTTTTTTGTTTAATAGTTGAGTCATGATATTTTGAAGTGTGTCAGGTAAGGGAGTAAATTGTCTTTACGGATCCCCAAAGATATAAGGATTACACTTCTTTATAGTAGCTACTTGGGTATCAACTTGTTGGGTAGGTTGGAGGAAACTTTTATTTTGTCTTTTGAAAGGTTGGTAGGTGTTTTGGTTTGAAGGTTCAAACTTTTCAGGATGGGTAGAGCTGTTTTTTATTTCACAACTACATACAAAATTTTGATAATCTCGAAGGGAAGTGCATAAGTGCATGAAGGAAGGGAATTTCATCATGGTAAGATTTCCTTGCATCTTTCTTTGTGAAATATCTATCAACATATTTTGAAGGTAAGAATCGAGAATCTTCACACTAATTTGGGAATAAAGTGATTGTTAACATGAAATTAAGTCAATGAATTTTTAACCCTCATTTTTCTTACATCTTACGAAATTCTGATAATCTCGAAGGGAAGTGCATAAGTGCATGAAGGAAGGTAATTTCATCATGGTAAGCTTGTCTTGTATCTCTCTTCGTAAATTCTCTATGAGCATCTTTTGAAGGTGAGAATCGAGAATCTTCACACTAATTTGGGAATAAAATGATTGTTAACGTGAAATAAGGTCAGTGACTTTTTAACCATCATTTTTCATACATCTCATCAAATTAGCTAATTTCATTTCAAGAACCATATGCACTTGGAAATGGTTAATAAAGGCTTCAAAAATTTGATGAAATGAATGAATTGAGTTATTAAGTAATGCAGAAAACTAGTCCAAGGCAACATCTTTCAAGGATTGGGAGAAAATCTTAGCCAAAAGTTTTTCCTCAAGGATAAAGTTACTACACAAAGTAGTAAAGGCATTAATATGACTAATAGGGTCATTTTTTGTGGTTTGATATGGAGGTGAATATTGTGGTGGTGTGTATGTGTTGGAAGGACAAGTGAATGTATTATGGAGGTGAAGTGAATGCATTGATGATCTTACATTTGGTATCAGAGCCCCCAAGTTCAATGCTCGGGCCTTAAGTCTTCTATGCTTAGGCTGCATTATGGTATGTGAACCTATTATATTGAATAGAGAACCTTAGTTATGGGTCAAGATTATTTTGATGAGTTTGTAATTATTAGATAGATAGTTGGAACCGATTAGAAGTTTAGATGTAGATCGATCATTCAGGAATTCTATAGGTGTGAGTCCCCTTTTGCCTTAGTCACATTTTCATATGAATTTATAGTAAGAGTGATGGTGACTACTTGAAATAAGACAAGATGGATAGTATATGGTGACAACCCATGAATGATGAGGTGGCAATAAAAGTGAATTAATAAAAGAAGTATATTATGAAGAGAGATATCTATGATGACATAAAGGATGAATGAGTTGATAAGATACAAAGGAAGAAGAAAAGAAGAAATTTTTGAAGAGAGGAAGAAGGAAAATCACTTGTGAAGTAAGTAAAGTTGATAATAATGGATAAAAATTGGTTGAACCTTCTTGAAGGTAGGAGACCTAAGAAGGATGTTTTAAAGACAAGAAATTTTGTATCAGTCCCAGGCCTTGGGCAAGTTGATATTTTGAGCAATGCCTTATTCTTACAAGATTTGGATCTAGAAGAATTTGCAAGATTGTGTAAAAGCGCAAGGTTCTGATGTATTAAGAATCTTATTTGGTAATTCATGATAGAAGTTGATTAGATAAATATCTTGATCTGTCAATTTGACAAGGAAGAAGTGATTGAGGGCATGAATCTTATATGCTTGATTGTATTTAGTGAAAGTACTTATATATATGTATTATATGAATATGGTACTAGTGAAATAATTCACATCTCATGTCCCATGGGAAAGACTCACCTGAATAAATGATTGTATACATACCATAGAAAATTGTTTCCTTAACTGTACTTGTATCTTTACTTGAACGAGAAATGTTCACTATACTAATGTGAGTGATGCATATTTCATATTATTGTTGTTCTTGTGTGAGTGATGCATGAAAAATTTCTTGAGTAATTATTTAATTTTGTATTTATTTGCGGGATATACTTTTGATACTCATTGTGTTCGTTGGAGAAAGTGATGATCACTAAAACTACACTACTGCAATTTATGCATATTTTACTTTGTGTGCGAGCAATGCACTAGTGCGATAGATGCAATTACCATATTCATTATATGAAAAAATTAAATGGGTAATGCACATGGTGTATGAGACATGTTCCATATTTGTGCAAGTAAGGCACTACAAGTAAATTATGTATTCATACCCGGTGTGAGTTAGGCACCAGGGGTTCATGTTTTCTTGTTTATTAATTATTCATTTTATGTGCGCTTGAGTGTGTTAAGAACTACTATATCATTTGATTCTTATTCTATGCAATTTGATTATTCATGTTGAATGTGTTGTGTGTGATAAGATTTAAGCTTACCTTCTAGGACAGGATGCCGAATGTGGGTTAATAGAGAAGGTGATCTTCTTTTCCAAGATCAACCAAATTTTGTATATATATATGCTTTGGCCAAAGCAAGTTGTACCATTGAAATAGATGCATAATGAATGCCTAGAAATTTTAAATGCTTCTCTGCCACATCCTGAATGCAAGAAATATGTTCATTCTATTATAGAGTGCATATAAGGCATCAGGCATGCATCGAGAGTTTCCCTCCTACCCTATTTTTATTGGTTTCTAGGCGCCTCATAGAGGGTCGAGTATTCTTCGAGTTAGGAAGAACCCCAAGAAAGTGTTATGCTTCATGGTTGGGTGGGAAATTCACCTTCACCATGCTCTTGACCTTCAACTTGCAGAAGACCACTTGGTTATGGAAGCTAAAGATTATGTAATTCAGGAGATCGATATGTATCATGGTATTGATTATTGCATGGCTTGTTTAGTCAATTGATGTAGTTGCACTTCTCTTTGATGCACTCTTGTTCCATTTGTTAAAAATTAAAGGATTATACATATTATACATTTGATAATAGAAAGTTACTTCTTCTTTTTTTCCATTTATAGATCAGCATTTACCTTTTGTTGTGAAAATTAGTAAATGGTTGAATCAGTGTTGAGCTCATGATGATCTTCCTGATATCTGGTATTTTGGGTTGCTATGGTAATCAACTTGAACCTTTTTCTTTAGTAAATGATTTTATTTGATATTTCTAATCACATTGATGATCTTTTGTAACTTGTTGATCTTCCTACCCTTTATGATGTTGATCAAGATGAAGATGTTGTCGTAATTGTTTGACATTTTTAGATTGTTGAAACTTTTCTTTTGTTCATATTTTAATTCGCTAATGATGAGGACAAGTAGTATGGGATGCTTTTTTATCATCATAGAGAGAATTATTCTAACATCTCATATGAGTAGGTATGTTGAAAAAATGAACATAATTTTTTTTTTTTAATCTATCGATAAATATCTTGGAGTATAAAAAAAAGAGATTTGAAAATATATCAAAGATTGTATAAAAGAAATGAATTAGTTGGCACACTTGTATTAGTTAAGGTAAATAGAGTGAATTTGATGAATCCATGACATACTAATGAGGTGTGCAATTTTATGATTGCTAGCTGTAGGGAATTTTGTTGTTTTTCCTTATAAGGATAGATTCCACATAGGTATAAGGAGCACTAGTTGAAATGTTTGAGGTAGGAAGGAAATTTCTAGTTGGTTGCATTGTTGTGGTCGTTTGAGGATTGGTATAGGTGTGAATGAAGGTTATGGTTGAAGGGGAAGGAACTTGAGTTCCTCCTTGGCTTTCCACATTGTTTGAAGTTTGAGCACCATTGGTGGTGGAAGGAAGATGTTTCCCAAATATTTGAGCTATATTAAACACAACTTCTAGTCCTTCATCACTTTCCATCATGTGGGAATACTATTTATGGTAGGTATAATAGTGTTGGAAAAAATTTCAATACTCATTCTATCTTGTAAATGGGCTAAGTCCTCTTACATTTTAATTATATTTTCTTGACGAATATGATTAACCCTTGTTTGAACACTTGGTATGGCACTTGTAGCTAAAGTAGGCATAGTAAAAGGGGTATCAAAGGTCCTACTAGTGATATTTTGAAGTTATAGAAAAGGAAATAGAAAGAAAAAAAATACAGAGTGGTTTTTGAGCCAATAATCCATAGAGGGACTAAGATGCTAGTAAGGGCATTTTAGTCCCAGTGACAAATTTTTATAGTGTTCCAAGGTTTCCTAACCAGGGACTTGATTTTTAGAAAAAAAAACTATGCAAATGAATGCAAGAAGAAATAACTAATAACAAGCAATTGGATGCAAATTTGAATGCAATTTTTTCAATTTTGAATGAAATAACAATGTTCCTAAATGCAATTAGGATGATTGACAATGCACTTTTTTAGTTTTTCCATGAGATAAATTGATGCAAGAAAGTAAAAATGCAACCTATATGCACTTTCACTAATGCAAATATGAGAAACCCTAGATGAACTTCCACTAATGAAAGATGCAATGCAAGAATGAATGCAACCTAGATTTAACAGTTTAATGAACTCAAAATCATAAAATTGAATGCTCAAAATGTCCGGTTCACCAAAATGAACAATGGTGAAAAGGCGAAATGCTTTATGGGCTAGGTCATAGAGCACCACCTTTCTCCAGTTTTCATTCAAGAATGCCCTAGGAGACCAAATTGGATTGACTATCAACATAAAAGCGAGTCAATTCTTAATAAGGCATATCTAGGGAGGTTTTTTTTAGGCTTTGAATGGTTCATGACCAAGAAAAAGCTTTGAAAATACAATTTATCATTCAACTCACAAAACCTAGTAATGCAAGCCAAATAATGAGTGCAAATGATAAAATTAAGAAACAATAAGTTAGGATTTGTGTACCTAGGAAGTCTAGAAATGTGATGAGGATTCTAGAAATGAAAAAATGTTGTCAAAATATGCTAAGAAGGACTAAGAAACCCTTACTATTGTCATAGTCCCACTGGGGAGTTTTGAGGGAAATGCATAATCTTTGGACGTCAGAACAAAATATGAAAGAATCTCTGAAAAATAGCCCTTGGAGAAAAAAGACACGCTTACTATTGTCATAGTTTTGTCTTGAATTTCTAGAATCTTTGAATGTGATGTTGAGGTTCAATTTTTGCACTTCTTCTCAGATCTCAGGTCTTGAAACTTCCAAATCTAGCTTGTAGGTGAGTTTTCGTGAAGAGGACAACTTTGCAATGCAACTTTGAAACTTTACGACTTTTCAATTGAAATGATCTTCAACCTAAATCTATAAACATAAACACACAAGAGAGGAAAAACTTGTTGATTGTTACTAACTAGGGGTTTTCCTTGGTCAAACCCCTTGTTGGTAATTAGACCTTGGAATGAAATGGAATGATGAAGGGAAATGACAAATGAACAAAGTACTATGTTGTAACTCACCAAACCATTGTTATGAAATATGAAAAATTATGTGAAGTGGATAGCTTCAATGTATATATTGACTTGAATGAATGCTTGATAGATCTTGACTTGAATTGCTTGCTTGAATCAAAACCCTACAACACAAATGTTAGCTCAAAAACACACATGATGCAAGAAGATCTTTGACATGATGTTTGAATCTTGATGATGGATTCAAATTCTTGATGAATTGCTCATGAATGCTCTTGTGGACTCAAACATGCTATTAGGAATTCTCTCACAAAAGTCTTTATGTCAAAATGAGCGAAAGAACCTTGTATTTATACTTATCCATGCTTAATATATTGAAATTAAACCACACAAAGACAACATATGAAATCATTAACTAAAGGAGGATAAATCCCTCCAAGATTTGAAATTAAATCCTAAAATTAACTTAAGGGGGACTAATATGCCCTAGGTGGCATCTTAGTCCCAAGGCTTGAAACTTGGGGCACAGACTCCAAAAAGGGGCCCATTTAAGGTGCCCTTGAAATCAAGGTCCCACGACCTTTGGGGGACAAAGATGCCCTAGGTGGTATCTTAGTCCTGGCCCAAAAATCAAGGACACATAGCCAAAATCATTAAATTATCATTTGTCCATTGGTGTTTGTTGGGATTAGCCATTAAAAGATATAGTTTATTAGGCTTGTGGGTACAAAATAGGACCTATTAAGCCATAAATAGGGATGCATAAATCAAGACGGTCCCAAAGAAGTGTGAAAATGCAAAGGTATCTATTTTCCTACACTACATTATTTAATTCACTCACTAGGGAATTAGGGGACTTATTCACATGTTAAGTTTACTTAGGATATATAATTCTTTCTAGAAGTCTTAGTTCTCATTTCTAGAACTTATCTTATCTAGCTTGAAATACTTGATTCCTAGGTAGTTAGGTTGTTATTTGTAACATGTTATAGGATTAAGACATTTGTCATGATCTTGTCTAATCCTATCTATCACATTTAATTTATAAGAAAGGTCTCTCATGTGCATTCATATTCAATCATGTAATATTGCATCCATTATTGAAAATCTATGCTCTTTCTTTTCTTCTTTGTAGAAGGTTGTTTTAGGTTTTGTAGGTGATCCTGGAGGCTTGAGTCTTTGAGTGACTCTAACATGGTATCAGTACTTTAGATCTGCAAGCTCCTTCTCATATTTTTGGAGATAATTATGCTTGAGTTTCTTTCTATGGTGTGAATCTTGGTGGATCTTGAAAAGTTGAGTATGCTATTTTCTTTGTAGATTTGTATTGTAGGTTCATTTTGGAGTATGTTAATGCAAACCTAACCTCACTATTGAGTTTAGAATGTCTAAGAAATCCAAATCTAGCTTTTATTTCACTCAACTTGGTCATTGTATGATATAGTTTAAACTAGGGTTTGAAGCTTAGATTTGGTGAGTAGCTTTTTATTCAAGCATTTATAGCCCAAATTAATGGTACCATTGAATTTAGATGACCCAAAACCGATATTTTCATATAATTCTTTTCCATTTTTGATGATTTTTTTTCATAATTTATTTTGCTAGGAGGGTCGTCACTACAAGCATAATTCAACATTTTAAAAACAAAATCATAACTTTTGGTTCGAAAATCATATCTTGATGAGAAAGATATCATTGGAAAGTTTGTTCTGAGAAATTTTCAATGGTGCAAGTTATGTTTCAAAAAATTTCTCTTTAATGTCTATTTTTATAGCTTGTAGTCAGATCTTATTTTTCAACCTCCAAGCTTATAACTTTTTGCTCCAAAATCCGTTTTTATTAATTCTTGCAACATCAAGAAGGTATTGAGGAGCACTTCAATTTTATATATGTGATTTTTGTAGATTTTTTCCCAAATTTTAAAACTTCGGTTTGAAGTTGATTTGGTACTTTTGGGTACATTATTATAATTTTATTTCAAAATTATCAATTGTTTGAGACAAATAGGTTAATGTATTGTACTGTGAAGGGGAAATTTTCATTCCTCTATTGTAATTTATGATTTTATCATTGATTTTCCAAAATTTGTCCTTCTAACCCCATATAACTATAATGAATGGAAATCACAAATGGGGGTGTTATTCTTAAAATTGAAGTTACAAAGAATCACATTTCACCAAGATCCAGAACCCATGGGAGCTACAAAAAGAATAAAATGGTTTGATAGAAGTGATGAAGAACTTGGTACTCTTCTCTTGTCCATTTCTTTAGATCTTAGATATCATGTTGCACCTTGCACACATAGGTAGCCAAGTTTGGACTATCTTAGAGGGTCTCTTTGGTAAGCTAGATAAAATGAGGATGTTTAAGTTGAAGAATGAATAAATGGGTCTTAAACCAAAAAATTTATATAATATCCAAGATTTCTTCTCTAAGCTTAATTATCTAAGATTGTAGTTATCTAATTGTGGGGTCACTAAAGAATATGAATAGTGGATTCTTTCTATTCTTGCTAAGATTGGTCCTAAGTATTCCCTATTTATTTCTACATTTTATGCTACAATGGTGCCCATTATAATGCATACAAAATTCCTTCTCTTGATGAATTTACAACTCAAATCACTAGGCAACAAGAAAATTTGGCACACATCGGCATATTGAAGTCTTCCTAAACTCATGCTCTTCTTGGAAAATATTCAAAGGATTCAAGTGGAAAAGATAAGAAAAAAAATAAGGACCCTAATTCTAATGAGCAAGTTAAAGATTCACCTTCACATAACACTCCTAAACCCACCCCCTCTTCTAAAGAGGAATCATATAGAAAGAAGTTTAAATATTCAGATATATATTGTAAAAGGTTAGGACATGATGAGAATGGATGTTATAATAAGAAGATAGATAAACTCACACACCTTATTTAAAAGAATAACATATAGCTGCCCTCATTAGTATCTTGTACTTATTCTTCAACATCTCAATCAACAACTCCTTCATCATCTCAGTAAGAGAATATAGGATCTACAATTGGTCTAGACAAAATGAAAGGACAAGCACTCTTGGCCTCTAGAATTCTTGAATCTAGTAGATGGCTTCTTGATTCAAGGGAATCTCATCATATGGCATCTTCTATGGATATGCTCTCTTCTTTTGAGCCTTATAATTCACCTAATATTTTGATGGGCAACAATACATATATGAAGGTAAGTGGGAAGGGTTCTATTTACATAGGAGAGGGCATTTTGAAGGATGTAATTTGTTCTCCTTCTCTGTCCAATAATCTCATTTTTTATCAAATTACCCATGGTGATCAAGGTAAAATAGTTGATTTCACTCCTAATAGAGTGTACATAAGGGACTTGGAGACTATGGATATTGTTGAGCTCTTAGGGTGGTTGATCACTCATCCAATTTGTATTCCTTTCCACATTTTTCTTTAGAAGAAGATAATGTTCCTTTGAATACATCTCATACTCCTTCATTGAGTGTGAATCGTGTTTGTAAGAATAATTTTGGTCATCTAAACCATAGTATTCTAGAGACTAGTGTTGAGCTTCCTACTCCTCCACCTCCTACTTGTTTAGCCATCAATGCTTCTATTTAGCAAGATGCTAATAGTTTTTTAGATCTTGCTTTGTTGGATAAGTATTGATACGTATTTCAACTTGTTTTTGGAGTCTAATACTATATATTTGGAGGAAACACTTGAGGGGTTTTCTCTCTTATTTGATGAAAGTTTCCACACAACTATTAGTCCATCTTCATTGTCTTTGGAGATTGAAGTTCATGAGTCTCCTCATTCACTTGAATTTTCATGTTTCTTGGTTGAGTTTTACCGTGATTATGTTGTGACTTATTCAAGCTTGGAGACTCCTACTCAGTTTTAGAATGTAGATATTTTCAGACTTAATTCTTCCTCCTTTCAGTCGGACATGGAGTGTCTTGTTTAGCAACCTATGGATTTGTTTCTTCCTAAGGGAAGATGTGTTTTTTGCAGACATTGGATCATCTTTTGTTTTTAAGGACTCTTCATTGGAATTAGAGAGTCTTTATTATGTGGGGGATATCTTTTCTCTCTTTTTCCCTCTCATGGGGGGTCACTGATTGAATATACATGATGGATGTAGTACTTTGGGGTAATCATTGATTCCTCCATACATCATGTTGTTTTGTTTCTTTTGTCTCTTTTGGAGAGGAGTTTTGTCTCGCTAGTTTTTCTCATTTTCTCTGTTTGTGAGAGATTGCATTACATTTTCATTGTAAATGGGTACTTAACATGGCCTAGTAGTTGGGACCCATCTTCATATTCATATTTTTATAGTTTTGCATAATAAAATTCTCCCTAAGTTGCAATTAAGGGGGGGTTCTGATGTGAATAGATGTCTTTTACCTAGTTAATTTACTCACTAGGAAATTAGGGGACATATTCACATGTTAAGCTTAAGTAAGTACGATATAAGATTATTTCTAGAGGTACTAGCTGTCATTTATAGAGCTTATCTTATCTAGCTTGTAATTCTTGATTCCTAGTGTGTCACAAAAAAGTGCAGCCTTGACACTTTCCACTCATTTGGGCCCTTTCTTCAAGATTTTGGCTTGATTTTCTACAATAATTCTTCTAAACAACCCCTTTCCAAGCCTTAGTCTAAATTTTTGTAAGGTTTTGTAACAAACCCTCACACTTTTCTAGGCTTCTCATTATTAAATTAACCCTTTCTTATATTCAAATGACCCCTTAATGCACTTATAGGCTTGACTGAAGTGTGCTTCAGAAGACAACCCTAAAAAACATCATTAAACACATCTTAATTCTTGACTTGCATTGAAATTTTCCAAGGTGCACTAAGTTGCCACCTTCGCTGACTTAGTCCCATTTGGCATAAAAATCAAAATAAACTCAAAATTTTGGTAGGATGTTTGCTCCAAAACCCTAAGGTTAGCCTGGGATGTGTTATTTTCAAGGAATTAGGGAATCACATATATAAATAAGGGGATTTCCCCTCATTTTTGATCTCCTAAGTCTCGTTTTTCTCCTATCTCATTCTTCTTCTCATCACTCTTCTCAAGAAAGCTAGTGTTTTGTGCATCCTAAGCCATTAGGACATTCTTCCAAAACACACAAGGGTTGAATCTTCAACCATTATTGTAGAAAATCAAGATCTATCTCCATGGAAAGGTACTAGTTTCATTGTCTCATATTTCATGCTTCATTATCCAGTCTCTTCATTTTATTTGATTATCTAAAAGGGGTTTGACCAAGGCAAACCCCCATCCCCTAACATCCAACATGTCTTTCTCTCTTTGTGTGATTGTAGGTCTTGTTGGTAGGTTTGCCAAAGAATGGGATTGGAAGTGTTGTTAAAAAATTTTCAAAGCCCTTCAAAGTGATCAAAACCCTAATTGGAGCTTGGGGAATACCTACTGGCTGAAAATCAAGGTTTATGGTCTAAATACTTGGAGGAGTAGAAGTGTAGGTCGAGGTCTATAGATTCCCCTCTTAAATCTCCCAAAAAGTGAAAAAGGATACTTCCCCTAGTTATGGTGACTTAGTCCCAGTATGCAATTGTTTTAGAGATTTTTATAGATTAGGATACCCTTTTGGCTAAAATAGGCTTTTATGCAATTTTCCAGAATTTACCCTAAACTGGACTAAGTAACCCAGATTGGCACAAGTGTCCCACTAGGCGTAAAAGTCAGATTTTGTAGAATTTTTGGGACATTTGCAGTCTTCACTCTAGCCTCTACCATTTTCTAGGTGCATTCTCCCATTTTTATAGTTTTCTATATTGTTTCATAAGCTTTCATAGGTTATTTAATTTTAATGCTTGCATATCATTATGTGTTTTCAAAAATCCTACATTTTCTATCTTTTTCATTAATAGATAGTTTCTTTCATTAGTTTACAAAATTTAGATCACCACATTCACTCACACATTCACATCCCCCATCACACCTATTCCAAACCCCTAATCTTGAATGAACACCAACAATACTTAGAACAAAAGAGGCATTGTACCTACCAAGGATCTAGGTGAAAAACGCTATGAGCCTATTGGGGAGTCATCTTTCCCTATTGTATGTTTTTGTTGGTTCATTTTGGTGAACCCAACTTTCCTACACCTTCTTGTCTAATTTGGAGTCCTTTCTCATGTTAGGTTTGTATTTCATTGCATTTTTCATTGTTTAAAGTGCACTCTAGGGTTTCCAATTTTTCCTTATTGAAAGTGCATATAGGTTGCATTTTTGCATCTTAAAACATCAAAAATTTCTGAAATTTTGATTTATTATCTTAGTTATGGATCACCCAACACAAAAACCACCCAAATTCATCAAAATATTTTGTAAATTCTCAAAAAAAAAAATTGGTGGACTAAGTCACCACCCTCGGCGACTTAGTCCCTTTAGGCCCCTAAAACAACCCTTAACAGAGATAAAAACCTTATTTTTAAGCTTTTGTTTTATGCCATTACCTATCTGTATCAATTGGTAGTGTTTTTTGTAACATGCATCTCATTAAAACAAACCTAAATTAGCTCATTTCAAGCATCATACATTTTCAAATTTTGTGTTAGCAACATTTTATTTTCAGATTATCACATAGTGTAATCAACAAATTAGCCTGTTTGACATCTAAAAATTTTATTTCATTTTAAGTCTTTACATTTCATTTTAAATTTCAATAATGTTAGTTTCAATTCTTTCCAAAATTGGAAGAAAACAATTAGTACATAAAGATGTTAATTCTTCATTCACTACATTCCCTAGTTATGAGAGTTTGGCGAATGAAAATGTCAACACTTCTCTTCAGCTTAAACCCCCTCCTATCTCTCCTATTTGTGAGAATTATGTGTTAGAATCAAATACAACCATAGATAACCATGATAATCACATTTTATCTTCCCATTATACCTCTCCTTTTAGTGATAAAGGTATCTTGGCACAAGAAGGTACAATCATTGAGAGTCAGGAAGGTCTTGTTTGTTCTTCTCCTCATTCCCCTTAGGAAGATAGTATAACAATAAGTAAGATGAATTCATTGCCAGCACCTCCCCTATTTGTGATAATACTTTAACGAAGAAGGATATAGTCATGACTGACCATGAAAAACATATTTTTCAGAAGGATATGTTGGTTTCAAGGAATCCAATGATTGAGAGATCTAACATTGTTTCTCTCTTTCCTAATGTTCCTAACATTTGGAAGGGTTTATTTCAACAATAGGATCTAATCATTGGCACACATGAAAATCCTAGTTTTCCTTCCCTTGATGAAAAATCTTTATAACATCTAACCATGCCATGTAATGACCCTCTTTATTGTCACCTACTTGAAAGCTCTCCTACTAGGGTAGATATTTTTGCACAAGAGAGTGAAACCTTAGAGAAAAAAAATGAAATCATCGACACTCACAACAATAAACTTTCCTCTTCCCCTAATATCCCCGCTATCAATAAACAAGACAATCAAACCATTGATAATTCACTTACATATGATGAAGTCATTTTAGAAGACCCAATCCTTGATTGCCAAGAACATTCAGATTGTGGTTCTCCTACAAATTCTCCTTCTAGGGAAACTCTTATGGTGCACAAAACTGATCTGTATTTCTTTGACATACATCAAACCAAGACCACTGAGGTTATGCATACAAAAGTTTCCATTAGATCCACCCCGATCAATGAACCTCTTACATACCTCATGGGAGATTCTAAGAATCCTCTCATTTTTTACCCACCATCACACAAGAAAAAAGCTCGCAATACACCCAAACTCATCCTTCACCCACCTAAGCACAATGTTTCATACCAACCGAATTCCAATGACCTTGCACACATCTCTGCCAAAGTGTATACCATCAAGGCCAATTTTTTTGAAACTTTGTTTACTCAACACAAGTAACATTAGTTGCTACTCCTTACCATGTAATAAGTTGTAGGATCATAGCACACACACTATTGCATGTTTTTCATCCTTTGCGAGGAGCAGCATACCATCATCCATTTTAGGCTCACCTTTGTCTTGCACTAAGTGGGGGCAAAGGGTTCAATAGCCTTGTCCTCATATGTCACATGTTGTTGTCTCTTTTGACTAATTTTTAACCTTTCATGAACATAAAGGAGCAATCTTGGGATGTGGACGACATGTCTTAAGTTGACTCGCAAGTGACATGCTACCCCTCTTCATGATGTAGCTTACTTCAGAAACATACAACTTGGCATAGGGCTTTCCAAATTGGCTCTCAGATCTTCTTAGTATTTATCCTTGGATACTTTAAATAAATTGTTCACAGTGATGTTGTAGCAACCACTTTAAAGTGGGGGCATAGATAGATGGCATCTTTTTACAAAATTTCATTGTGTGATTTATCTTTTTCTTGTGATGTGTCCTCTTCTTTGTGATTTCATTGGGTTTGATACCTTCCATGAGTGTACAATCAACTATAGTAGCCTAATGCAAATGATGCATCCCATGGATATCAATATGACACCCTAAATTTTCCTCTCTTGGAGACATTAGGCACAATGCCCCTTAAGAAGAAAACATCACATGAACAAAGAAAAATCCCCTTTAACAAAATCTTCACATAATATTCAAAAAGCATTTACAAAATCATTTGCATTGTTCTACCTTATCAAATTTATCGAGTAGGGTAGCTTTGGTATGGTTAGTATAATGGGAAGCCGACACACTGACATTAATTTCTCACTAAACCACTATTTGGGCCTTCTCACTCGGCAGACAACAATAATTTTCGTCACCACAAAAATAGTACACTACTTTTTGGATAAACATCCTAGATCTGATCCACAACTAGCTGGACAAATAGTCAAAGCTTGATCCAAATTTTTACTTCAATTATTTTCTACCCTTCAGTTTCCTGCCATTGCATGATCGTGTATCTTATTTTTCTACAAATCATTCACCCTTGAATGCATCCTTTGCATTTATGCTTGTTTGACTTAGGATCTTGAATCCTGGGGGTTTGACAACTTTCTTCATCTTGATCATTCTTCACCATCCTCGTTGGCACCACTTGGCTATTTTAGTGTGAGTTTGAAGCAAGTTCATCCTCTCACTAAATTGGGGGCTAATTGTGTTGCAAAACTGTGTAGCTTTGAAACTTTTCACTCATTTGAGCCCTTTCTTGTGGATTCTGGTTTGATTTTCTATGATAATTCATCTAAACAACCCCTTTCTAAGCCTTATTCTCAAGTGTTGTAAGGTATTATAACAAACCCTCACACGTTTCTAAGATTTTCATCATTAAATTAACTCTTTCTTATGTTCAAATGACCCCTTAATGTACTTATAGGCTCAAGTGAAGTGTGTTTAAGAAGACAACATCGACAAACATCATTAAACACATCTTAATTCTTGACTTCCAATTAAATTTTCCAAGGTGGACTAAGTCCCCACCTTGGGTGACTTAGTTCCATTTGGCATAAAAAATTAAAATAAACTCAAAATTCTAGGAGGATTTTGCCTCCAAAACCTTAAGGTCGGCCTGTGATGTGTTACTTTCAAGGAATCAGGGCATCACATGTATAAATAATGGGTTTTCCCCTCATTTTTGATCTCCCAAGTCTCATTTTGTTCCTATCTCATTCTTTTTCGCATCACTCTTCTCAAGCAAGCTAGGGTTTTGTGGATCCTAAGCCATCAAGACATTCTTCCAAGACACTCAAGGGTTGAATCTTCAACCATTGTTGCAACAACTCAAAATCTATCTCCGTGTGAAGGTATTAGTTTCATTGTCTCATATTTCATGCTTCATTATCTTGACTCTTCATTTGATTTGATTATGTAAAATGGGTTTGACCAAGGAAAACCCCCATCCCCTAACATCCAACATTTATTTCTCTTTGTGTGATTTGTAGGTCTTGTTTGGAGGTTTTCCAAAGAATAGGATCGGAAGTGTTGTCAACAATTTTTCAAAGCCCTTCAATATGATCAAAACCCTAATTAGAGCTTGGAGAATACCTACAGGCCGAAAATCACGGTTTTTGGTCTGAATACTTGGAGGAGCAAAACTATAGTTCAAGCTCTATAGATTCCCCTCTCGAATCTTCTAAAAAGTGAAAAAGCACACTTCCCCCAATTGTGGTGACTTAGTCCCACTGTGCAATTTTTTAAATTGTTTATGTAGATTTGAATACCCTTTTGATTGAAACAAGCTCTGAAGCAGTTTTCCAAAATTTTCCCTAAACTGGACTAAGTCACCCAAATTGGCACACGTGTCCCGCCAAGCATAAAAGTCAAATTTTGCAAACATTTTGGGACATTTGCAGTCTTCACTCCAGTCTCTACCACTTTCTAGGTGCATACTCCCATTTTTATAGTTTTCTTTCTTGTTTCATAAGCTTTCATAGGTTATTTATTTAATGCTTGCATATCATTATGTGTTTTCAAACATCTTACATTTTCTAGCATTTTCATTAATAGATAGTTTCTTTCATTAGTTTACAAAATTTAGATCACCAAATTCACACACACATTCACATCTCCCATCACACCTATTCAAAACCCCTAATCTTGAATGAACACCAAGAATACTTAGCGTGAAAGAGGCATTGTACCAACCAAGCTTCTAGGTCAAATACCCTAGGAGCCTATTAGGGAATCCTCGTTCCCTATTGCATGTTTTTGATGGTTCACCTAGGTAGTTAGGTTTTTATTTGTCACATGTTATACAATTAAGACACTTCTCATGATATTATTTGATCCTATCTATTTCCTTTCCTATATAGGCAAGGCCTGTCATGTAAATTCATATTCAATCATACATTGAATGTTGTAATATTGCATCCATTATTGTAAATTTGTTCTCTTGCTTTTATCCTTCATAGAAGGTTGTTTTTGGTTTTGTAGGTGATCTTGAATACTTGCATCTTTGATTGACTAACCAAATTGAGGTTCAAATGCTAGCCTATGAGCCGAATACAACTCAAACAATTGAAATATATCTTGAATTAAAACTATCAGGGAGTAATTAAATTTGAATTAATCAAATTATAAATGAGTATTAAGTGTGAAATTTTTATTTCTAGGAATAAAAAATCTAAAGGAGAAGGGAAAAAAATCCTAAAAATTGGCTGAAGTCAAACTAAAGTAAAAAATAATGAATAACCACCAAAAGCAGGTACTAAAGAATAAATTGAAGCAATAACATAATGTAGTGTAAAAAAATG
Source organism: Sequoiadendron giganteum (assembly GCA_007115665.2). Taxonomy (NCBI): domain Eukaryota; kingdom Viridiplantae; phylum Streptophyta; class Pinopsida; order Cupressales; family Cupressaceae; genus Sequoiadendron; species Sequoiadendron giganteum. The sequence goes on along the minus strand of CM021100.1, from coordinate 365,528,899 downwards.
TATCCCTTTATATTTTCACACTTTTTTGGGCCCTCCTAATTGAAATGGACTTAATTATTCCTCAATAAGCCCTTTCATTCATTTATAAGCCTAATAGATTACATTTTCTCAAGGGGAAACCCAACAATAATTAATGCCAATACATAAAAATTTACCTTGAGTAATTTGTGTTCTAGGAATAGGGACCTAGGACCCATTCACCCATGGGTGAATGGGTCCTTCCTAGAACTTTGGTCCTAAATTTAAATTACTTTTTTTCTATTATTTTAACATCTCCAAATCCATATTTCAATGTCGGCTTCTAATATTTGATTTTTTGGGAAATTAAAGATACATACCTATAAGTATATGGTTTGTTAGGACTGAAAAATATTCACATTTTCACCAACCTCCACCTACCTATCTCCTAGTCACCACAAAAAATTTTTGCACATCAATATTGTGATCAATACAAATTAATGATATTTGTGTGACCAGATCCATATTTTAACTCATGATCCGATAAATTTGACTGTTTGCATGCACAAACACTTCCTTGGTCACAATTAAGAAAAATTACAAGATTACTAATCCTCGTCATAAAAGGGGTTGATCTCCCTGATCTCTATTTGCTTTAGAATTTTCTTTGACTTTCCTCTTTTCTTTTGATTTTCATTTGGACATCATTTCATCATCCAGCTCCATTGTCACTTCCTGTCGAGTTGAAATATAGCAAATCTACTTCTAATTTCATGAATATCTAATACATGTATGGAAAAGTGTCATATGTGTGTCTTATTGATCAACAAGTCATAGGACATTTCATTTGAACGTTTTTTGTAAATATTGGGAAGAGATGATCTGGGTCACAATGATCAAAGGACCCCCGAGATAACAAGACTACATAATTGGAAGTACAATGCCTATCATCTCACCGATGAAGGCCCATTGGCATGAAAAAATCAATTAGAGAAAAAATTTCAAGTTATGACGAGCTGAAGAGTCACACTGATGGAGACTTCATTGGTGAAGAATACTTATACTCTTGCTATTAAAACTAGAGGACTATTGTGTCAGGGAGAAATTTATGATTGGATTGAATACCTTAGATCCCACTGAACTTATGAGTCACACCAATAAATGAAGTCGGGGAAAGTATTATCGATTCATCCAAGTGAATGGAGTGGTAGAGAAAACACATCAGGGAGACTAAAGACATCAGAATAATACTCTATTCTCTCAACGATGGTCCTAGTCACACCAATAGGAATAAGAATGGATCACTATCCATTGGAGTGACATCGGGCAATGATTAAAAGAACTTCTAATGGTCAAGACTGATTTGATAATTGGAAAAAATTACAAATTTCTTCTCGAAGTAATATGAGTTGAAGAACAAGACATAGGGCCGTTACACAACATCAATGAAAGTATTGAATGGTCTTTCCAATTAAATAAAAGAAATAAAGGGACATTTCAAATTGAAAGGACATTTGGTTCTATCTTGACAATCGATTATAAGTGTATAAACAAGAATCATTTCAAGTAAAGAACACCAATTGACATGAGAGCTAGATGTTTCACCGATGAAATGTAGCTTCACTCTGACATTTTAAAATTTAAAGATTCGTTGCATTTAATTCCAGTGCCTGACATTAATGGATACATGAATGAACTCCATATGAATACTCATGATTAATAAATAGTTACAAAACAAAAAGAATTTTCAAAAGTTGCAGCAGGCAAGGACGGGAGGTCGGGCAGAATTTTAGGAGTACATTGCAACCAAGAATTCACAAGTAAGCTCATGAAATCCTTTATAATTGATAAATTATAATTCAATTTTGTTTCGTTGGAGAATTGAAAATTGAGGACTAGAGTTCTTTGAAAGAAAAGAGTTTGAAGCAACAAGGTGAGGGTGGTCAAAACAAGAGTAAACAAAAATGAACTGAAATAGGGGAGGAATCAAAAACAAAAGAAAGAAAGTTTAACCAAGACCTTATCGATCAACTACCCAGTTAAGGGCCGAAGGCTAGGAATTCTACACAAATAAGGGTTGATGTAGAAAAATTTGAAGACAAGTGTAGACATATAGGAGATATATGGACCCCTATTAGAGGATATGAGTTATTCATGTTCCACTCTTATCAAAGGAATATGTTTGAACTATTGTGTAATCCTTGAAACTTCAATTTGGGACAACTGGTTGTTCCAAATGTATTTGTAAATGTGGAACTTGTGAAAATCTTGGCTAAACATTACAACCCTGACCTAAAAGCTATCTGCAATTTGCAAGGAGAAACATTCATATATGTATCCAAGGTTGTGATTTCATATGTTTTTAACCGAAGTGGCACATGTGATGAGCCAATTGCACATGAGGATCTACAAAGAGAGTATTGGATAATGGACACAACTTAAAAAGGGTGGATATTTCCATTACATAGACCTAGAAAGGATGGATACCTTCTCCCACTGAAAGACAACAACGGGCGTCCTTTTCATGTTGATTTATTTGAACCTTACTTGAAACACACATATTTTTTAGCATGTCAAGTATTGGGGATTGAAGCCTCTGAATTCATGTCAATAGGAGCAATGGTGATTGTAGGAGATATTCAATGCCAAAATTCAAGACCATTTGATTATTCCTCTTACATTATGAAAGGGATTGACTTAGGGTCAATGGAAATCAAAAAAAGATCTACCACACTACACTTCAGTCATTATCCAGTCCTCATGCATATCATATTGTATTATGGATAGGAGATAGGGATGTGGCTAGAAGAATTGATAATTACATAATTTGATAAGGAAGGTCAACCATTACAAGTACAATTATGGACCACTATTTGGGATAATAGATTCGTGAATTCTAACTATGTTCATTTTGAGGACAATTTTGTTATGATATTGTATAGATTTTTTAATCACCCTTGTGATTATTCATTGACTGATGAGATTAAAATATTTCTAAGGCATGAATATTTCAATGGACCTGCAATTGTTGACATAATTGGGGTGATTGGTATTGTTTTGTTGATGCTACCATGATTAGGGTGTATGGTTTGGAGGATACACCTTTTCTTCTACAAAAAACAATGCCAAACAAAATTGTATACATGGAAATTGTTAGATAGATGGATTATTCAAGAGTTATGAATCTAAGCGCTTTTGAGAAATAGTCATTCATTCCAAGTACATTATGCTTTGGAGACTTTACTGTATTGTCAAAAGAAGGGTATGATTCAATTTTAAATAAATTATCACATTTCAATTTGAAGAAAGCTCCACCAAGAAAGGGACTTGATCCTAAGGGGTACATTGATTTTTCTAGAAAGAAATTAAATTTGAGTGGATATGTTCATATACCCTATCTGCATGATGGTGGAATCAAAAATATGGAAGAAAGGGAAGTTGAACTGGCCATTGATGACTATGATATGAAGGTGGAGTAGAAAATGAAGGAAATAGAAGAGGCAAAAATGTTGTCTTCTGGAGGTGAAAAGTCTGCTAGTGAGAAAGAATGTCGGGGTTGAAGTGAAAAGATTTATAAGTTAAGAATTGAGGAATATCAGCCTCCTAATAGAGAATATGAATTCGAAGAGGGTTTTGATACAGATACAAGGCAACTAGCTTATAAATCCTTCATTGTTGATGATGAATTTATGAAATCTCTAAAGTTTAGATAATTCATGTAAAAACAAAAAGGGAAAGAAATAAGATAATTTGTCTTAGATATTACACCTAGCAATGAGGCCCAATCATGGGAATGGTTGAAATTAGATGTGGAAAATGAGATGAAGGATATGACTTTGGAAAAGGGAAGAAAATTGTTGGAGGTCTGGTATAATGATCTTCCCTACTTTAGATTTGAATTTAGCTCTTGTTTTTGATAGTTTTTTGCATGATAATGGTGCTACACACAAAATTAGTCTACAAGGGATCACAGAAGTATACACAAGATCAAAATATAATCCTGATGAAAATTATCTCATGATTTGGGCCCTATATCCTCCACACAAGAAATCTATGATTATTGAAACTAAGAGGGCATTTGGCCATGTGATGAAACTCAAGGTAGGTGAAACTTATCCCGTGGCCACTACTGACATTGTCATTAATGTAGCCAAATTAAATAAAGCACGGATCAAGACATTTATAAAGGAAAGAGACATGTACAAAATGAAAAATGTAAAAATACTGAAAGAAAATGATTTCCTGAAGAACATGGTCAAAGGTACACTCAACGGATCTAATGGATTGATAACTCAAGGGGAAGGCTCTCAATCAAAGCACAATATTGAAGAATCAAATGTACATACTCTAGTAAATAAAGCCAGATTTAATGCACTCTTTGCAATATTCCAGATAAGGCATGCCAACCTGATGGTGTAGATGAACAAATTATGGGTGACTCATTCCAAGAGTTATGCTGCAATTCGGTAGCATAAAAGGATGAGTGACCAAATTCAAGAGAAGATCTAGGAAGCACAAGACAAAAGTACTTCTAACAGTGGAGCCATCACACCCACTGAAGATATTCTGAGAAAGCATAATGAATACTATAATGAGCTTCAAGTAGATGTGAAGGAACTCATTGATGCTACAAAGGAGGGAGTGCCTCCATTACTCAAAGATGGTGGAGAGTTGAATGAATAGATAAAAGAGTGCATGTTAATGTTACATGGATCCTTGCAAGCATCCAAGAATGAGGAATCAACTTTAGATGAGACATGTGAGCACCTAGAGAAAATGGTGATCATGGAGATAGATACAACGAACACTTTAGAAGATGTTGAGACTCATGGGAGATAGGATTAGTTAGATCATATGACAAAATTTAATTTATGGCTCACTAGAGCCTAATCTCTTATGTTTAATTATTGTTATTTTCTAAAGACTCTTTTGAAGAGGCATGTCCCCTTCAATGTATTAATATATATGTTGAACTTATGATGATTAAAGGGATCATCACTACATTTTATATAGAAGAGGCATAGTAAGAAGATAGTTGCAAAATTCTGCTCATCTATTCAAGAACTCTTGTTATAATGCATAATATTTGAAGACATATATGATGGAGAAGAAGTCTTAATTTGGTGGCTAAGATCTAGTATCTATTGTTTGTTGAATTGAGCAATTATCTAACTGTCTCCCTATTGTTATTTCACTATTATTTTAATCCATATACAAGTTGATATTTCAGTTTCATCAAGATACATTTGTTGTTTGTGTGTGATCAAGTTAATTGGTTTCTATTAGAGAATTAAAATCCTTTTGATGGATTATAGTAACTTGGAGGTAGCATTTGGATTAGTAAGAATATTTTGGTAATTGATAAGATTATCAAGTTGTCCCCACATTGATGTTGTCTTGTTATTCAAATTGAGGATATACTTCATTTTTCAATACACATTTGTTGATATTATGTGATTATTTTAATTGGTTCTTTCAAAGAAGGATTAAAATCCTTTTAATAAATCATATTAACTTGATAGGATCAATTGGATCAATAAGTAGGGAATGTTAGTCACATCCTTGCACATTTATACAAGATATAAACAAATATAAGTGCCAAACAATTAAAATTGTAGACAATAAATAAGTTACATATCATTCACCTCTTGACTCCATTAACCCTACAGAAGTAGGTATTGGTCTCACCCATTTCATTTTATAATTCCATAAAATATTATATTTTAAATTTAGTACTAGGAGTAGGAGTAATTAATAAAGCATTCATCTATGCCACACTATTTAACATTGTGGATAGATCCATCAATTTGGCCAAATCATACATTCTTATAATCTATTACATTATAAAGGTCTACTCGCCTAGGTCTAGGAGATCCTAAAGTGAAAGGATTCATGAAATGAATAGGTTATCTCAATTCGTTGGCTCAAGAACGTTGTAAGTATGATCATAGAGCCAGGCATCCTCTTAGGATTTGTAACCTACATTTTTGAGATCCAACAGATTGATGAATCTACTATGGATTAAGCCAATTCTGAACCTAAAGCCTTCCACAATAGAGTCATTACAAAAATAATTATAAATTGAAGACTCCACTGTGAAAGAACACAATCATTTCCCTACTTATGAAAATTAGGTGGTGAATATGAAAAACTTATATGATTGATGAAATAAATATGAAATCACAAAGGATAGATAACAGACATCAGAGATATTTCATATAATCCAGCATGAGTGGGAGAAGTCCTTTACACCAAGAGAGTTCCAAGAAGAATATTGTTAGGTGGATAGATAAATATGGATCTCCTAATGGAAAAGTGAACAAAAATAAAATTTAAACAATATCTAAACATGCAGAAGATAATGTGAACACATCAAAGCAACCCTTCAAGACTTTTGACTCTCCAAGTTCCATGTTGATGGTGGAAATACCACAATACCACCATGAAGAAATAATCTAAATAACATTGTCCTCAATTTCTAACCAGATTCTCAACAAGAAGAAGAGTTTAATACCTGGGTTGAGGAAGAAAGAAAATGAAGGCAAGATGAATATGACAGGGGAGTCTCATCACAACAAGGAGAAGACAATCAGGAGGGGTGTACTAACCATGTTGTTGTTATTTTTGATAGAATGTCTAACCAAGAAATGGAAGCTGATCTAGAGTGGAAAAGACAACTTATAAGGAAACAATAGATGATGTAGTAAATCCTAGAGATAAATTGAAAAATGGCACAATTAAATATTCAGGCACAAAAACCATCAAGATATGTCCCTTCACATAAACATGGAGTCAATGGTAATTCACAAGGAGAATTCCAAAATACAAGTGCCCCAAGTACTTCTAGAGTACCTCATGATACAAGTGGTAACCCAAGAAAACATGCCTAATCTAATATACCACGACAAAGAGCCCAACCTGCAAATACTGGAAATATTCACAAACACTATCCTCCCCCAGGTCAGTAGTATGTCCAAAAACATCAGCAATATGCGCCACACTAGAATACATACCCTCAACAACACAATGTGTACCATCAACCCTCGTATGGATACCCATATCATCCCATTCCACCACCTCTGAATGCGCCTCCACAAAATCCTATAAGTAGACAATTTGATTTAATAGGTCATGAATTGTATCCATACCCAATAGATGGCAATTGGAGGAACATGGTTCCCAAATTCACTAGGAATAATGTGATATCAGCTAGAGAACATATCAAAAAATTCAATGCTTTTATACAAGATATTGGTATGGGATATGAGGATGTAAATATGAGATTGTTAATGATATCACTAATTGAAGAAGCAAGAGATTGGTTCAATAGTTTACCTGACATTTCAAATAATTCTATAGTATATTTTTAGAATCAATTTCTAGAGCAATATGGGAATCAGTGTGCCCCTAAATTTTCCCTTCATTAACTAATCAGTATTTAGAAATATCAAAATGAGTCAATTTATGGCTTCAATCAGAGGTTCTCTAAATTATATAAAATACCACAAGGTTCCAAACTAACTAATCACATAGCCTTAAGTATTTATTTAAAGGATTTTGATCCTAAAACAAGGTATGAACTCAGAAACAGATGCCCTATAAGTTTGGCTGAAGCACAAAAAACAACATTGACCATTGAGAATAATAGAAAGGCTTCAGGGATGACTGGAAAAAGGGATAACCTTAGAGTCCCCCAAAACTTTAAAAATCCCTAGAATAAGGAGGAGAATTCATATAGAAATGAATGCCCTTGATTGCATGATATTCCATACAACACAAACTGGAAAGATGGAAAACCCATAACCGAAAGGCCCAAGTATAAATAAACTCCTAATCCCTTAAAGAAAAGGGGAACATATATGGTGAATAACAAAGCTTGGTGTCAAGTTTTAAACCTACCTCATTCCTCAAATCATTTTGTTGTAGCACAATCAATACAAGAAGAATAAATGCCATGTGACAATGAAGAGCAAGATCATACAATATACTTAACTTCACATGCCCTTCAACTAGTTGTACATTAATATTTGTCCTCAGGAGATGAAGGTTATGAGTATGATGTGAATAACCAAAGACACACTATTCACATGGAATAACAAGTAGTCTTCTCTGATCAGTAAGAAGAAAGAAATTATGAATCATGTCCTCCTTATATGTCACCTGAATCAAATAAGTCAAGATTAAGGAGGCCAACTGAAGAAGAAATCAAAGAGCTAACCATTGTTGTAGTAGAGTAGGAAAAAATAGATTATAGGCTAATGAATAGAATGATAAATGTAGATGAGGGCACTCCCATAGGATTGCTTATAAGAGATAAGGGAAAAAATCAAGATAAATTGAAGAAAATAGAAAATAAGGAACACAACAAGAATGGGAAAAGACGTGTTCTCAAAGAAGAAGACAAGGAACTACACAAAAACAAACATAAGCATGATGAAACAAATAAAAAGGAGATCCATTGGAACAAAAGAAGATTTCCAAAATGGAAAAATCCTCTTCATTTGATTTCACACAAGCATTGTCCTAGGTAAAGATGTTTGTGCCACTGTTGGAAATTATGAAGATTAAAGAATATAGAGATAGTGTGATTCAACTCATATCTTGTGGGACGAAAATAATGCACACTTGGAGAGTAAAGAGATTACTAGAATCAGTTATGATAGGCAGAGAGATGTAAAAGTTCCTAAAGTTTTCCTTGGAGATTCATTGATAAATCCCCTACAAGTGGATCCATTCTTTACCACTTTACTAAGAAACAACAAAATGGTGAGAAATTGTATGATTGACTTAGGAGCTGCTATTAACATAATGCCAGTAGGAGTCATGAAATAGCTTGGTATGTGGGTAGACATTACTGGTGGTAAATGTTATGCTATGGATAGTAAGTATGTCCCAGTGGTGGGAATCATGAAGGATGTAGAAGTAAAGTTAGTTGTTTGTTGACAAGCAACATACAAAATTGACATAACTATAATGGACACACCCCCTCAATTTGGAATGTTGATGTCAAGACAATGGACTGCTTCAGTAGGAGGAAATGTGCAATTTGATTTATCCTATGCCACAATACCAACAAATTGTGAAGAAGTTAAATTGTATAGAGAACCAAGAGTGAACCATACTGTGGAATATGTTGATCAAAATTAGATGAATTGCTTATGTGACATGGATTTGGGAAGTTTCAAAGTAGAACATCCACACCTCGAATTGCTGAACAATGATCCCATTGATAGGGATGTCTCCAAGAATGAGCATGGTGTATGGTGAATGTATTTTGATGGACCATACAATAAAGAAGGTAATGGAGTAGGAGTAGTCTTTATTTCACCTGAGGGTACAACATTCAAATATTCATTCTTATTGAAATTTGAGTGCATGAATAATATAGAAAAGTATGAAGCTCTGTTGATTAGATAAAATATGGCCACTAAAAACAAAATTAAATTACTTACTATTTTTGGAGACTCTAAGTTGATTATCTCACAAGTGAGATCAAAGTATGCTACAAAAAACAATACTAAAGAAACAAAAAAATGTTGCATGGGATACCATTGAATGGATAGATAGGTCCAAGAATTCAATGCAAGACTTTTTGGTGAATGTATCTCTGAAGAAAGATGTTATCACTCTTGCAAGGATTTCACAAGTTGAGCTCAAAACAAGACCTAAAATCCCTTACAACATCTATAGTTGGTAGGTTTTCAATGATGATACAGATCTAATTAAATTCTTACATTGCATTGATTAGTATGAAACCCAAGAAATTGATTTTAATGCATTTGTGGAAGAAATAGATGTAAAGAAAACTATATTTGGAAAGGAAATTGTTCAGCTCAAGGCTAATAAAATTCCTAAGGGACTTGTGGCATTGGAGAGAGTGTTTGATGGAAATGACCAAGCCCTTATGAAACAAACAATAGTAAAAAGGGAATACATTGAAGAAATCAACTTAGGCACTGAATTGGCACCAAAAAGGGTGTATATTGGGAAAAGGATAAGCCCAAAAATTGAAAGGATGTTGATTGCATTATTAAGAAAATATAAGCACATCTATGCATGGTCCTATGATGATCTCAAGGCTTATTGGAGGATTTATTCCAACATGAAATCCAATTGAAACCATATGTAAAACCTTTTAGACAAAAAAAGGGCCCATAAATCCTAGCTTAGAACCTAAAATGCATGAGGAAATAATGAAGCTTAGGAAAAGGGGTATTATTAAGTGTATTAGACATTCATCTTGGGTCTCTAATTTAGTGTCTGTTAGAAAGAAAAATGGAGATATAAGGCTCTACGTAGATTTCAGAAACTTAAATATATCTTCTCTTAAGGACAACTACCCTCTCCCAAACATGGAAGCAATGTTACAGAGGGTCACAGGATGTGAGCTACTATCCATGATGGATAGATTCTCGGGCTATAGCTAGATGAAGGTTAAAGAATAAAAACAATACAAGATATCCTTCACTACATTGTGGGGAACATATGTCTATGTTAGAATACCATTTGAACTCACAAATGTTGGTGCAACATTCCAAAGGGCCATGAATGTTTCTTTTTCTAACCTAATTAATGCAAAAATGGTGGTATACTAAGATGACTTAACTGCATATTCAAGGAAGGTAGAAGACCATGTTGGGCATCTAGAAAAAAATTCATCAAAGCCATTGAATATGGCATTTCTTTAAATCCAAAAAAGTGCCACTTTGCAGTCACAAAAGGGAAACTATTAGGGCACATAGTGTCCAAAGAAGGAGTGAGTATTGATCTAGAAAGAGTGGAGACTATTGAAAATATTCCTATTCCTAAAATACTTAAGGCCATCCAATCCTTCTTTGGCAAAATCAATTTTGTGAGAATATGTGTGTCAAACTTTGTTGAGAGAGTAAAGCCAATATAAAAAATGTTGAAGAAAGGTACAAAGATTGATTGGATAGCTGAGGCTATAGATGCATTTTTATCCATCAAGAGAGAAATTAAAGAATACCTAGTACTAAAATCTCTTGATTTCAATAAGCCTTTTGAAATATTTTTATTTGCATCCTATCACACCATTGCAACAGTAATGTTATAGAAAAATGATGAGGGGTATGAACAACCTATTTATTTTTATAGTAAATCTCTTCAAAATACAGAATTGGATTATGATATTATAGATAAATAGACATATGTTTTAGTAAAAGCTATCAAAATATTTAGATCATATCTAGTGGGAGCAAAACTGACAGCTTATGTACGTAATTCTGTAGTAAAAGATGTGTTTGTACAGATTGAAGCAATAGGGCATAGGTGCATGTGGATAAATAGAATCTAAGAGTTTGAGATTGAATTTAAAATCACCAAGCTTGTAAGAGGGTAGGGATTGGCCAAATTAATGGCCAAAACAAATATTGAAGCTTCCCAAGTGTGTAATTTAAATGATGAAGATAATATGGCTAGTAGCATTGAACACACACCATGGTACACTGATATTGGGTACTATCTCAAACATGGGAAATTTCTCGAAGGATTTGATGACAACAAGAAAAGAACACTCAAATTGTAGGCTTCAAAGTATGTATTCATGAAAGATAGCCTTTATTGGAAAAATAGAGATGGTAAATGTTGTTGTGCCTAGATGAAAGTCAAGCAAGGCATCTCTTGAAAGAAATGCATGAAGGAGTATGTGGAGGGATTTTCTCAAAAAAAAATAGCACACATAAGGTGTTGAGGGTAGGCTACTATTTTCATAAAGTTTTTAATGATTCCTATGATTATGCTAGGAAGTGTGAAGCATGTAAGAATTTTTTTGGGAAACTGAAGTATCAAGGAACATTTCCTTTGAGACCTTTGCAAGTTGAAGCTCCATTTCACCAATGGGGAATTGATTTTATAGGGGAGATTTCAAAAAAATGTAGTGGAGGACATAGATGGATACTGGTAGCCATAGAATACTTCACAAAATGGGTCGAGGTTTTACCTACTAAACAACCAACAAGTAGGGTTGTGACAAAAAATTTGTTGGAAAATATTATCACTAGATTTGGGCTATCAGCAATAATCATAATTGATAACGGGATGTGCTTTAGGTTAGAATAATTTAAGGGATTTTTCCAAATCTATGGTATAATGATTTCATACTCTTCACCATATCATCCATAGGAAAATGAGAAAGTTGAGTCCAACAACAAGAGCATCCTGAAGATCATAAAGAGAATGTTGGATAATAACAAAAGGGCTTGGGATTTGACTATAAGACTAGCCTTGTGGGTAGATAGAATCACTGTGAAGATGGCCATTGGATTCAAGCTAGGCTCCCTCTACATAATTTGATATCAGTATGCAATTTTATCTTACAAGAAGATTTAGAAGTTCCTAAACCCATGGAAGAAAGGATGGAGGAAATAATGGAAAATGATGAAGCTAGGAATCAAGCTCAACAACGCAAATAAACAAAAAAAATTGCAAATGAAATACCTATATGAAAAAAGGGCTGAAAACAAAAAAATTGAAGTGAATGACATGGTTCTCATGTGGAATGCCAAGAGTTGGGACAAGGGGAAAAATGGAAAATTTGAATCTCTATGGTTAGGACCATTTTTCATTGTTTGTAAGGGTGGTGAAGATTCATATTATCTTCAGAACATGACTGGATAGGAACAAGAATAGCCATTACATGGGAAGTTTTAAAAAAAAATCTTTTCTTGAAGATCATAAAGAGGATTAAGGATTGTTAGTGCATGGACAATCCTTAACAAACCTCTTAAAATATTTTTCCATGCACAATAGTTTAGGAGAAGGTCAAGAATTTCTAGTGCATGGACAATCCTTAAGATACTTCTTGAAATACATAATTTCCATGCATAGTAGTTTTAGGTTCTCATGTTGTTCCATCTTTTATCCATGGTCTACTTCCCAAATATTTTTCTAGATTCTTGCAATGATCTCACACTCATTCATCCTGAGTTGGAGCCACTGTTAAGACTGAAAAATCCTCACATTTTCACCAGCCTCCACCTACCTATCTCCCAATCCCCACAAAAAATTTTCTTCACATGAATCTTGTGATCAATACAAATCAATGAGATTTGTGAGACCAGATTGATATTTTAACTCATGATCCCATAAATATGACCTTTTGCACACAAACATTTCCTTTGGTCACAATTGAGAAAAAATACAGGAAACTAATCCTTCTCATAAAATGGGTTGGTCTCCCTGATCTCTATTTATTTTGAATTTTTCTTTGACTTTCCTCATTGCTTGTCATTGCCATTTCTCATTTCATCATCTAGCTCCATTATCACTCCGTGCTAAGCCAAAATATAGCAAATTTTCTTCTCATGTCATGAATATCTAATACATGTATGGAAAAATATCATATGTGTGTCTTACTAATCAACAAGTCACAGGACCTTTCATTTTAATATTTTTTGTAAATATCGAGAAGACATGATCCAAGTCACAAAAATCAAAGAACCCCAAAGATAAGAAGACTACATAATTGGAATGAAAATTCCTATCATCTCATCAATGAAGACCCATCAGAATGAGCAAAGTAGTCAGAGAAAAAAATTCAAGTTATGTCAAGCTCAAGAGTCACACTGATAGAGACTTCATCGGCAAAGAATACATATACTTTCATTGATAAAACTAGACAACTATTTTTTTGGGTAGATATGTATGATTGGATTGAATCCCTCAAATCTCACCGACCTTATGGGTCACACTAATGGAGGAAGGCATGGAAATTCTTGTCGATTCATCTAAGTGAATGGAGCGGTAGAGAAAACACATCGGGGAGACTAAAGACATCAAAATTATACTCTATTCCCTTAGTGATGGTCCTAGTCATGCTGATAGGAATGAGAGTGAATCACTATTCATTAGATTGACACTAGGAAATGGTTAAAATAAATTCTAATGATCCATATCACTTTGAAATTGGGAAAACATTACAAATTTCTCCCTAAAGTTATATGAGTTGAAGAACAAGACATAGGGCCATTACACAACATTAGTGAAAGTATTGAATGGGCTTGTTGATTAAATAAAAGAACTAAAGAGACATTTCAAATTGAAAGGACATTCGGTTATGTCTTGGAGATCAATTATAAGTGTATAAACAAGAATGACGCTAATTAAAGAACACCAATCGACACGAGAACTAGAGGTTTCATTGATGAAATATAGCTTTCCTCTGACATTTTGAAATTTGAAGAGTTGTTGCATTCAATTCCAATGGTTGACATTAATGGTTTCACGAATGAACTCCATATGAATACTCATGATCAACAAAGATTAAAACAAAATGAATTTTTCAGAAGTCGAAGTAGGCAAGGATGGGAGGTCGAGTACAATTCGAGGAGTATAGTGCAGCCAATAATTCACAAGTAAGCTCATGAAATCCTCTATAATTGATAAATTATAATTCGATTCTATTTCCTTGGAGAATTGAAAATGGAGGGTTCGAGTTCTATGAAAGAAAGGAGTAGGAAGCAACAAGGTGTGGGTGGTCAAAACAAGAGTAAAAAAAACTGAACTAAAACTTGGGAGGAATTGAAAACAAAAGAAAGAAAGTTTATCCAAGACCTTATCGATCAATTACCCAGTTTAGGGCCGAAGGCTAGGAGGTGTGTACAACTAAGGTCCGATGTAGAAATATTTGAAGAAATCTATAGACATATAGGAGATACATGGACCCCTCTTAGAGGATATGAGTTATTCATGTTCCACTATTATTGAAGGAATAGGTTTGAACTAGTGTGCAATCCTTGGAACTTTGATTTGGGAAAACTGGTCATTCCAAATGTATTTGTAAATGTAGAACTTCTGAAACTCTTGGCTAAACATTACAACCCCGACCTAAAAGCTATCTGCAATTTTCAAGGAGAACCATTCATATATGTATCCAAGGCTATGATTTTAGAAGCTTTTAACCTAAGTGGCACATGTGATGAGCCAATGATACATGAGGATCTGGAAAGAGAGTATTGGACAATAGACACAATTTACAAAAGATGGAGATTTCCATTACATAGACCTAGAGAGGATGGATACCTTGTCCCATTGGAAGAAAACAATGAGCCTCCTTTTCATATTGATTTATTTGAACCCTACCTAAAACACACATATTTATTAGCATATCAAGTATTCGGGATTGAAGCCTCTGAATTCATGTCAATAGGACCAATGGTGATTGTAGTACATATTCAATGCCACAATACAACAACATTTGCTTATGCCTCTTATATTGTCAAAGGGATTGACTTAGGGTTAATGGCAATCAAAAATGGATCTACCACACTACACTTCAATCATTATCTGGTCCTCATGCATAGGATATTGTATTATGGATAGGAGATAGGGATGTGGGCAAAAGAATTCAGAATTACATAATCTAATAAGGAAGTTCAACCATTACCAGTGCAATTGTGGACTGCTATTTGGGATAGTAGATCTGTGAATTCTAACTATGTTCATTTTGAGGAGAATTTTGTTAAGATATTTTATAGATTTTTTAATCACCCCTATGATTATTCATTGACCGATGAGATTAAAATATTTCTACGGCCCAAAGATTTAAATGGACCTACAACTTTTGATCATAATTGGGGTGACTGGTATTGTTATGTTGATGCTACCATGATTAGGGTGTATGGTTTTTAGGATACACCTTTTCTTCTACCAAAAATAGTGCCAAAGAAAATTGCATACTTGGAAATTGGTTGAGAGATGGATTATTCAATTGTTATGAATCCAAGTACCTATGAGACATAGTCGTTCATTCCAGGTACATTATGCTTTGGAGACTTTACTGTATTGTCAAAAGAAGGGTATGCTTTAATTTTAAATAAATTATCACATTTCAATTTGAAGAAAGATCCACAAAGAAAGGGATTCGATCCTGAGGGGTACATTGGTTTTTCTAAAAAGAAAGTAAATTTGCGTGGATATGTTCATATACCCTATCTGCATGATGATGTAATAAAAAATATAGAAGAAAAGGAAGATGAACTAGCCATTAATGAATATAATATGAAGGTGGAGCAGAAAATGAAGGAAATAGAAGAGGAATAAATTATTACTTTTGGAGGTGAAGAGTCTATTGGTGAGAAAGAATGTCAGGGTCGAACTGACAAGATTTCTAAGTTAAGTATTGATTAATATCAATCTCCTAATAGAGAACATGAAGTTGAAGAGCGTTATGATACAGATACAAGGAAACTAGCTTATAAATACTTCGTTGTTGATGATGAATTTATAAAATCTACTGAGCTTAGATCATTCCTATAAAAAGGATAAGAGAAAGCAATTAGATAAATTGTCTCAGATATTACACCTAGCAATGAGGCCAAATTTTTGGACACCTTGAAATTAGATGTGGAAAATGTGATGAAGGATATGACTCCAAAAAAGGGAAGGAAATTGTTAGAGGAGTCCGATGTAATGATCTTCCCTTGTTTATATTTGAATTCAGCTCTTGTTTTTGATAGTTTTTTGCATGATAATGGTGCTACACACAAACTTATTCTAGAAGGGGTCACAAAAGTATACACAAGATCACAATATAATCCTCATGTAAATTCTCTCATGATTTGGGCCATGTATCCTCCACACAAGAAATATGTGATCATTGACAGTAAGAGGGAATTTGGCCATGTGATAACATTGAACATAGGAGAAATTGATGCTATGGCCACTGTTGACATTGGCATTAATGTAGCCAAATTAAATAAAGCACAGATCTAGACATTGATCTAGGAAAGAGACATGTACAAAATAAACAATGAAAAAATACTTAAAGAAAATGTTTTCCTAAAGGACATGGTCAAAGGTACACTCAAGGGATCTACTGGATTGCTAACTCAAGGGAAAGGCTCTCAATCAAATGATAAGAATAAAGAATCAAGTGTACATGCTCTAGTAAGTAAAGCTAGATTTGATGTACTCTCGACAATGTTTAGAAAAGGAACACCAACCTGGTGGTTTGGATGAACAAGTTATGTGTGAATCATTCCAAGAGTTACATTTTAATTTAATATCATACATTTTAAGTAAAGAAGATCCAGGAAGCACAGGAATAAAGTACTTCTGACAGTGGAGCCATCACATCTACTAAATATATTTTGAGAAAACAAAAGGAATACTATAATGAGCTTCAAGAAAATGTGAAGGAACTCACCGATTTTGCAAAGGAGGGAGTTCCTTCATTACTCAAAGATGGTGGAGAGTTGAAATACAAGAATTAAAGGATAAAAGAGTGCATGTTAATGTTACATGGAGCCCCAAAAGTAGCCAATAATGAGGAATCAACATTAGATGAGACTTGTGAGCACCTAGAGAAAATGGTGATCATGAAGATAGCTACAAGGAATGCTTAAGAAGATACTAACATTGACAGGAAACAGGATTACTTAGATCATATGATAAAGTTCATGTATTGCTCACTAGAGCTTAATCTTTTATATTTAATTGTTAATTTTGAAAGACTCTTGTGAAGAGGCATGTCCCCTTCAATGTATTGATATATATGTTTAAATTATGATGATTGAAGGGATCATCACTATATTTTATATAGAAGAGGCATAGTAAGAAGATAGATTGCATAATTTTACTCATCTATTCAAGAACTCTTTTTATAATGCATACTATTTGAAGACATATAATGGAGAAGAAGTCTTAATTTGGTGGCTAATATCTGGTGTCTATTGTTTGTTGAATTGAGGAATTAATTGGTTGTCTCCATATTTTTGTTTCTTTGTTATTTGAATCTATGTATCCAAGTTGATATTTCAGTTTCATCAAGACACATTTGTTGTTTGTGTGTGATCAACTTAATGGGTTTCTATTAAAGAATTGAAATCATTTTGATTGATTACAATAACTTGGAGGTAACATTTGGATCAATAAGAAGAGTTAGGTAATTGGTAAGATTGTCAAGCTGTCTCCACATTGATGTTGTCTTGTTATTCAAATTAAGGACATACTTCATTTTTCAATACACATTTTCTGCCATTTTGTGATTCTTTTAATTGGTTCCGTCAAGGAAGGATTAAAATCCTTTTAATAAATCATAGTAACTTGATAGGATCAATTGGATCAATAAGTAGATCCTATCAGTCACATCCTTGCATGTTTATACAAGGTATAAACAAATATAAGTGCTAAAAAAATAAAATTGTAGCCAATAAATAAGTCATATGTCATTCACCTCTTGACTCGATTAACCCAACAAAATTAGTCATTGCTCTCACCCATTTCATTTCAAAATTCCATAAAATCTTATATTTTAAAGTCAGTACTAGGAGTAGGAGTAATTAATAAAGCATTCATCTATCCCACACTATTTTCCATTGTGGATAGATCCATAAATTCAGCCAAATCATGCATTCTTCTAATTTGATCCATTATAAAGGTCTACCTACCTAGGTCTAGTAGAGCCTGAAATGCAGGGAGTCATAAACTGAATAGGTTATCTCCATTCATTGGTTCAAGAACGTTGCAAGTCCGGTGATAGAGCCTGGCATCCTCTTAGAATTTGTAACTTCCATTTTTGAGATCCAACAAGGTTATTTCACTAAGTTTCACCTAGAATTTTTAACTAAGCAATCTTGACTCTCATGAGCATATTCAAGTGAGAAAAACTATAGAAAATTTAATGATCAAGAGCATTCAATAGTAGATATATTAGATATTTATTGCAACATTCAATACCTAATCATCATATCAAATTATTATTGCATCATGCATGGTTTTTGGAGCTAACATTGTGATGTATATTTCAAGATCAAGTTCAAGAATTCAAGCAAAAACTCAAGACATCTAGATCCACAATCAATTCAGCCATTTAATGAAACTTGTAGACCTTCCGATATCTCCATTACAAAGGTTCATTCAAGGGTTTGTTAAGTGATTTAGATTGAAGAAGGATTGAAGACCTTTTGAAATAGAAGATTGTAAAAGTTGTCAAAGGAAAAAAAGTTTGCAAAGTTGTCATAAAATCATAGAATCTAACCTACAAATCTCATTTTTTACTTTAGGACATTGAAACTTGGACAAATCAAAATCTATAGATCAGCATCAGAGTCTCCCAAAATTTTCATAAAAATCCTGACAAAGGACCCATTCTCCCATGGGTGAATGAGTCCTAGTCAGCCTTTAGAACCTAACTTTTGCTAACTACTAAACACCTTTCTTCCCTTCTTAGATTTTCAATTGGTTTTCTAGTTCTACTAGTATTGAGTTGCATATTGTTTTTTCAAGTGTTAGATTTCATTTTGGAGTTGATTTTGTATTTTTAGTTTTTCTCCAAAAGTGTTCTTTGAGCTTGACCCTCATCTTCAAAGCATAAGGAAATTTGAAGATTCTCACATTAGGTTAATTCACTTAAGTTTTATTAGTCAATTCATTATTGGGATCTCATTTCTAAATGAAATAGAGAAAATAAGGTCTATTTATTATCATATTGGTGAACCCCCCTTCCCATAAAATAAAAACCCTATTTTTCACCATTTCATTTTGGTGCACCTGGCATTTGAGCATCACAGGTTTTTATTTTTAAATCTATTTTTAACCTTAGATCTAGAATTTTCATAACATTGCATTGCATTGCAATTATTTTCATCTTACTTAGGGTTGTTTACTTGCATTATTTTGCATCTCATTTAGGGTTTTAGGCTTGCATTTTTCCATGCTTTAAAATCTAGAAAATTCAAAAATCTCAGACATTTCGTATAGTGTTTACATATATCATTACACGATAAAAAGATTAAAATAAAAAATTGAATCAAAATTGCATCTCAAATTAGGTCTTTTTTCTTGTCTTTTAAAATCATTTTGCACTTGCATTTAGATATGATCTTCCAAAAATCTGAAACTATAGATTTTTGTTTGAAATTAGAATCTGGCAAGCAAAGAAATCAACTTAGAAACCTGTAAATCAATTTTTAAAAACCCTGAAGTGAGACCCAATTTCTCATGGGTGAAAGAGTCCCTGATAAGAATTTTTCTTAATTTTTGAGCATACAAACCTATTGTTTTCTCCATCTATATTCCTGCATTCAGCTTGTTTTTGTTTGTAGATTTTTGTTATATAAAACTATTCATATTAACATCAATTTTTCAAAATTCAATGGGTATGTGTAGGATCATGATGGGCCAAAATGTGGCGATATCTAAGTGATACGATGGCCCATGTGGCTGACGACTTTTTTTTAACCCAAAATTGATGAAATGAAAAGGGTTTTCAAAAGGATATTCTCGGCTTTCCAATAGTATAAATTATGCTTTACTGTGAATTTAATAAATAATTATTATTCATTTTCTCTTTGAATTACAACTAAAGTCCTGATTGATAGGCTGATTGAAAAAAACCTATAGCTTTCAAACGGTATCATATTTTTGAAATCTAAAATGTGTGTCACATTCTATGCTTCACATACTATAGGATTAAAAAAATAAAAATGAATTTCATGAATTTTTGACCAAGTTAAGGTGGTCAGACATACGAGTTTTTATATTTTTAAAATGTTGTAATAAAAAATTCATAATTAATTATTTACTTGGCAAAAAATTACAAAAAAATATGCATCACATCGGGACATGAGTCCCCTACTTATATGTAAAATCTTATAAAAAAATATTATCATTTTATTGTGGTTAGGGTGGTCAGACAGACACCTAATTCTTATTTTTTCCCTCAAATTTAAGTACTACTACATTGAAATTTCAGATTTTCACCAAATAGATTTTAAAAATAAATAAATAAACCTAGTAGTTTAGAAACCACATTCAATTTTCTATAGATTCTATTCTAACATATTTTTGAAATAATATAGATAACTTATTCAAATTTTTATGTCAAGCTGCCTAACTCAGATTTTTTGAATTTTATTGCCACTTAAGGGCCAATTTTTTCCATGATGATCCTGCACATACCCCAATGCATTTTTTGAATTCAAATTTGTATCTAAAAGATATCATTTTTAGGTTTTTACATAGCATAATAAAAAATTTATCTTTTTTTAAATATAGAAATTTCTTTTACATTCTTGTATTCCACTTTACATGCTAGGATATTTGATTGCATCTTACCTATTATTCATTTTGGGTGTCTTTTGTTTGTGAAACTTGTATGAGCTTCAAAACTTGGTGTCCTATTGCCAATACAGTAGTGAGTTGTAGTTTGAGACTCATGTCATCCCATGATACATCACTCACCATTTATCTTGGGTTTTATAACACTTTCACTCATATTTTTTATTGGAACCTTCAAACTTTGGAGAAATTTGGAGTTCCAATGATGAGAAAATTGGTTTTGGCACTCAGAAATGCACCTATAAAATATGTCCCAATAACCTACTTTAGAGGATCAACCTAGTGATAAACCATGGAATACATCAAAGTACATGAAAAAATATGAAAGTACTAGAATACTAAGCACTCGAGCCTTACAGATGAGAATGAATGCACTTGTCATGGTTAAGCTTGAGAGAGAAAATGATTCATTGGAGATTGAAATGAAAGAATTACATGAGTGTAAGATTCCTTTCACAAACTAATGCTATGTTCCTAATGGAAACTACAAATATTAGGGTTTTGATGAGCTTATTATAGAAGATTCATCGAAATGATAACTTGGTGGGGACTAAAATGTATTTTGGATCTAGAAAAAAGGTTAATGTGAAGTTAAGAACAATGTTGTGAGAAATTCTAGTCAATTCATATTGAGTACAAGAATTTATAGTCAGATGGAAAGAGCGAAGGGACCTTTGCATATTGAACTGAGTAATCTCAAAGTCCCTTTGATGTCCCAAAAAGGAAAAATATAGTAAAAAATGATTTATTGGAGAGAAAAATGAATATCGATGGAACAACATTTCAAGTCCCTTTGATATACCAAAATAGGAAGGAAAGGGCATACATCATCTTGGTAAGAGTTATCTCATGGTCCCTTTGATAATCTAACAAGACATCATCAAGGACATAATGACATGTTAGGAGGAAATATTTTTGAGTCCCTTTGATGAGACGATATCCATTAAAAAAATAATATTCATTCCCTAGGCTTTGAAAGTACCAGTATAACAGTCTTGTAAGTATATTGAAGTGACAAACAGGAAAAATATATATCGGAATGAGAGGAATATATTAGTGAGAGATGATTAAGGGTCCCTTCAATGGAGCAATATATTTGTTATAGAGATCCAGATGGCTCTAATATACCTGATGAAAGCCTATATGTAGATAATTACTAATGATGGAATGTTGCAACTTGCAATGACCTTGATAAGAAAAGGAAAGGTTTTATAAATCCTCTAGAGCTCAATTAGCATAGAATAAGATGACAATATTCATAGAGAACATACAGATTTTTGAAACATCAAAGGGTAGATTCTATTGTAAATATCACCAATCATCTCTGCAAGGGTATAAAACCTAATGAGGATATGGAGCTATCATCCAAGCTTCTATTTTGAGAGAAGTGTTGGAGCTATGCAAAAAGGAATGATCAACTATTGCAAAATTTCATATCAAAGGATGGGAATACGAAAATTCAATTTTTAGAATGTGAGTGGTTTGAATTTTGTTGCTTCCTTCATTCCTATAAGAAGGAAACCAAGATCATGGGGAACCACTCTTGTGGGGTGGAAATCGCATTTTGGAAAAGGATATTATAGAGGCCTATTTTTTGAAGCATATAAATCAAATGCTAAGGTGGGGCTCTCAAAATTTGCAAATGTTGATTGCTATAATTATTGGAAATTAGCATCAAAATGCCCTCAAGCATTCATCACAACTTCAAACTAATGGTTGTTTCAGGGCTCATGCACTTATGAATTTATTAAAATTGTAGTGTCGAGAAAAGGTTCCTTTGACATTTTTGCAATCGTTTGGGTCCTCCTTGCATATTCTGGCTTAATGTTGCCTTGATTTAAATTTTTAATTTCGATCACACATTCACATTAGGTCTTGGGCCCTTGTGAACTAATATATTCTAGTCATACCTTGCAAAGGTGTTGTAAAGTGTTGTAGCACACTTTCACACTTCTCTAGGGATTTATCAATTAACTAAGCATAATAAAAATAATTTCAATCATAATTAACATTAATCTTACCTTATTTGGAGTGTTGTGAAGTTTTCTAATGCACTTTCACATTCCTCTAGGCTTTTCATTAATAATTGGGCTTTCTTATGCTTTAATTGGCCCTATTTTGCATCCACAAGCCTCATTTATTGCATATTTTTAAGGATAATCCTGACACCAATCAATAACCAATCATAATTTAGGTTTCCTTGGCTTGTGTGGCCCAGATTTAGTGTTTGGGACTCATTTTCCACCTTGGGTGAATGAGTCCCACCTAGGTCTTTTTGGCCCCGATGCATGATTCACACATTTCTAAACACTTTTTATTTTTGGTCCCATACATTATGTGTGATAGGAATCATTCACCACCTTGGGAAAATGAGCCCTATGTGACCCAAATTAAAATTTAAATCAAATTTTTGGGGGTATTTTATTCTCCTAGATCTAATTTTGGCTTGTAGCATTATAATTTAGATAATTCATGTATAATTGAGTACAAATACAAGGTTATTTCTCTCATTTCCCCCCAAGCATTCAAGTACTCATCTTAATAAAAAACTGAGTTCACAAGAGCATTTGAGCAAGAAAATTCAAGGAATTCAAGGGTAGATTATCAAACATTCAAGAGCATTCAAGAGCATCAATCATCATGTCAAATATTACATTCTTCATGTTTTTTATTGTGCTAACAATTCCATTATGTAGAGTTCATGATCCAAGAAAGTATTGCATTCAAGATCTATCAACATCAAGCAAGATTCAAGAACCACATCCATTTTAGCCATTTCAAGCATAATTACAACACCTTATTTTCTAGGTTTTGGTGAGTTATAACATTATCTTTTGTTCATTCATCATTATCCTTTTGTATTTTTTTTCAATTCAAGGTTTAATTACCAAAAAGGGGTTTGACCAAGGCAAACCCCTATTCTATAACCCCACAACATTTTTCCCTCTTCTTGTGTGTGATTTGCAAGTCTAGGTTGTAGATTTCTCAACGAGAAAAGTTGGAAAAAATTCGTCAAGTCTCTAAAGTTTTCATTCAACCTTGGAGAAGCTTGGAGAAGACCTAAAGGTGATATTTTGCATATTCAGATATGGAAACTAGTCAAAAAGAGCAAAGTATAAGGACATGCACAGAATATACTTAAGAATCTCTAGAAAAGTAGAAGTGGACTGATTCGCCACTATTGGAAAATGAGTCCCACTGTGAAGGCCTGAACAAGATTTTTTACAGATTTGGATACCCTTTTGGGTGAAACCTAGTCCTGCACATTTTCCTGGAAACTGGATAGATTCACCCAACTTGGCAAAGGAGTCACAATAACATAAATAGTAGATTTTTCAGTGATCTAGATTTCCATTCTACCTTCTCCAGTCTCCCAGATGCACACATTTTAGTTTCATAACTTCTTGTTGCATTTTACTTATCTTCCTAGGTCATTTTGCATATATCATTGTGTTTTCAAACATCTTCTTTTCCAAGTTTACACTTGGTGCTGAAGCCTTCATTTGACATCATTCCATTCCCTAGAATATTCCCTTTGATAGATTTCAATCTCCTTTTCATTGAAATCTTAAGGGTTTGTTCTTGAGTGAAAAGACCAAGAAAATTAACCTCTCTCCTTTTAAGTCCAAAACACTAGAAGCTCAAGAGGAAGGTGACCATTTTCACCCTTTTCATTTTGGGTATTGCAGGATCATCATGGAAAAAACAAGTCCTTAAGTGGTGATGAAAACTCAAAAAATTAGAGTTAGGCAACTTGACATAAAAATTTGGATAAGTTATCTATATTATTTTAAAAATATGTAAAATAGAATCTGTAGCAAATTCAATCTAGTTTCTAAACTACTAGGTTTATTTAAAGAAAAAAAATCTATTAGGTGAAAATTTGAAATTTCGATGTAGTAGTACTTAAATTTCAGGGAAAAAACAAGAAGTAGGTGTATGTATGACCAACCTAACCATAATAAAATGATAATTATTTTTTATAAGATTTCAAATATAAGTAGAGGACTCATTTCCCAATGTGATACATATTCTTTTGTATTTTTTTTCAAGTAAAAAATTAATTATGATTTTTTTATTCCCTTTTAAAATATAAAAACTTGTATGTCTGACCACCTTAACTTGGTCAAAACTTCATGATTTTTATTTTTTTTAATCATATAGTATGTGAAGCATAGAATGTGACACATGTTTTGGATTCAAAATATGTGATATCGTTTGAAAGCTATAGATGTCTTTTAATCAGCCTATCAATCAGAAATTTAGTTTTAATTCAAATAGAAACTGAATAATAATTATGTATTAAATTCAAAGTAAAGAATAATTTATATTGGTGGAAATTTGAGAATCCCCTTTAAAAACTCTTTTTGTTTCATCAATTTTGGGTAAAAAAAAATCTTGAGCCACATGGGCCATCATATCACTTACATATTGCAACTTTTTGGCCCATCATGAAACTGCACATACCCTTTTAGTGAACTTGCATTTAGAGAATTATAATTCTAATTTGGAGTGCATATACATCCTAGATTTGGCTTGCATTAGTTAATTTGTACTCTAGGGTTTTAATTTTTTCATTAGTGAAAAGATCATTTAGCTTGCATTATTGCATTTAATTTCATTAAATATTAGTAAAATTCTACATTTACATCTCAAATTTGTGTCAGAAAACATTAAAAATATAAAATTCAATTGAAAAGCTCTAAAAAATTTCAAAAAAAATAGTACTTGGACTCATTTGCCACATTGGGAAAATCAATCCCTTTGAATATTTTACATTGCATTTTCTATCATTTTGAGTTCATTTTCTGAGTTTTTGTTTGATGCTTCTACATTTCAGTTTTACTTTCCATAATTTTAGTTATAATTATTTCATTCTTATTAGCTTACTTTTTATTTGCACTCAACTCACATTTAGTAGCCTTTTCATGATTATTTGGTGTCCTATTGCTAATACCATAGTGAGAAGAAGTTTGAGACTCATTTCATCCCATGCTAGCACAATAGTTGTGGATCTTCAGTTATCTAGAGCTTCCACTGTTAGTATTAACACTTGTACAGTAGGTATGGATAACATGCTTGGTAACTCTTTGGCTTTAAGTAGTATGCAAGTTCAACCATATAATGATAACATCTCACAAGAAAACATGATGCAAATTGTTGAGGAATTAGAAAAATTACAACATCAAATATTCCTTAAAAACATTTCAACTATTGTCATTCCTACCATCGAAAACATACACCTCATTCTTGAAAGTGAAGAAGGCCTTGACCTTGTGAAGAACATAGTGAAAATCTTTGGCAAGCATCTTCCCTCAACCACTAGTTGTCCTTTATCTAGAAACAATGTTCCAAGCCAAGGAGTAACACAAATTCCTCCTCCCACAACAATATCACCAATACCTACATGCACCCCTCCTCAAGTCACAACTACAATGCAACAAGTTAGTAATGTGATTCCTTCCCTGGGTATTCTAGCTAGCATCCCTGGTTCCTATATGGCATTGTGCTCTATATCTCCTACTACTTTACCACCTATAACAATTCCATTCACTTGTTCCACAAAAACATACACTCCATCCACACTTTCACTGCAATCTCATAACACAAGGAATGACCCTCTCATAAATCAACTTTTCCAAACCATGCCATCCCTTCAAAAGCAATTTTCTACCATCAACCAAAATCAAAATGGACCACCCACACATTATTTCAAAAGTATTCCATTATCCTCAAAGATTATATGAACACTGATGCCACAAAGTGTAGAGGTTCCTAGATCTGAGACATATGGAGGGAAGGGAGATCCTTCTAACTATGTTAATGCCTACACTGCTTTATGTAGTGACTTTGTGCTTGATAATAAACTTTTGGTAAAATTATTTCCTAGGACCTTAAAAGAGATCACCTTGGAGTGGTTCGCCTCCTTACCAAATAACATGATTCATTCATTCAATGAACTAGTTGAGGCATTTATAAACCATTTCCAAGAGAATATGACTCCCAAGATGACCCTGGCTGACTTGATGAGATGTAAGCAAAAGGAGGATTCCCAAGTCGATGTTGAGATCCCTGATCTACACCTTCAAAATATGTTCATAGAAAACTTACAAACTAAGATTCAAGACAAGTTTACCATGATGAAATTCCCATCCTTCATGCACTTTTGTGTTGCCCTCCATGATTATCAAAATTCAATTAGTAGTTGAGATACAATGTCCACTGCTAGCCGAATCTAGATATCTTAACATGTGCACAAAAACAATTCCCAACCCTTCAGAAAACTAAATAAAGGGTTCTGTCAATTCAACCCCAATAAAAAACCAACTCAAAATATCAAAACCAAGTCATTGTTGTCAAAGTTATGGTCCCCTTTACTTATGGAGATCCAAAAAGACAATTCACTTCCTTAACTAAGACCATTCATAACACCATGTCCCAACTTCTAAACCAACACATGATTACTTTACCTCCTATCAAAACCCCCAATCCTAATAAGCCTTTACCTTTGATCTTTAAATAAAATGTGTATTTCCACTATCATTGACAAAATGGACATGACACAAAACATTGCAAGCATCTTAAACATCTTGTGCAAGACCTCATTTATTTCAGTTGTCTATCCATTGCAGGCACTAGTAATCAAGGCAATAAATCCATCACCCCTCTGAACCAAAAATTGCAAATTTTCACCAATCCCATGCCAAAAATAATATATCATTTGTGAAAGCTAGTGACACTCCAAAGAATGATGTGATGAATGTTAATACAAATGATGAAAAAACTGATAATGTTCTAACTAATGTTATCAATGTAAATTGTATAGATGAAATGATAAGGGTGATATATGTCATCCCTTGTAAGGGCCAAACTAATAGTCCTCTTGATAGTCCTTTCTCTTGTACAAGGATATATATTTAAAAAATTTCCCTATGGTCCTCTTTACATAGGTGGTCATATCTATGACAAGCCCACTAATGGGATAATAATAGATCCTCGATGTGGAGAGAATGTTATCACAAAGTAATTTCTACTTTTCAATGAGCTCTATCAAGATAAATATGATAAATCGAAAGCATGCATCAAGAGGCATAATGGTTTTGCGTGCTCTATGATTGGATCGATCAGCCTACCATTACAAATAGGAATAAAAAATTAGATGTTACATTATCCATAATCCTATAGTTGGACCAATTTCTTGTGAAGCTAGGCCACCCATCCCTTTGCTCCATGAAATTTGTCCCTTTGGTTGTGCATAAATGCTTAAAGTTTCTCTTTTAAAATGAGATATTCACCGTTCACCATAGTGGCTTTAACCCCTTGTCATCTAAAGGAAACTTTTCCCTATATGCCTTTTGGCCTGAGCGCATGGAACATATAAAGCCAAGAGAAGACTTTTTTTTCTTGTCCTATCAAAATTTCAAGGTAGAGAAGATAGCCAAACTAACTCTCTAAAACATGTCCCCGTCCACCTCCGAACCTATCATCCTTCATGAAACCATGATTGAACATAAAAAATATCGAAAAAACCAAGACAGACCTAAAATATAAACCTCACCTATCTCTTACAAGCACCCAAAAATAATGAAACCAACCCCATCACACCTCAAAGAATAAAACAAGTTTACAATGTCAAAGAGAAAGTAGTTGAACAACCCCCCATGGTTCCTTCTATTGCTCCCCTTAGGGAAGAAAAGAAACCAATGGTTGATCAACCCACTCCTATGCATCTTGAAAACAAAACTAAAATAAATAGAGGTGCTAGGGAGTGTAGACATAGATGTCGTGCCCTTGCTCACAAGTTACATGATGAGTTAAACAAAGAAAATCAAGATCAAAACTTGATTGAAGCAATGCATGATGACCCTCCTCCCTAGCCGAAACAAGAAAATTCAATGCATCCTCCACAACAAGAGTTGAACTCTTCAATGGAAATTATACTTTGACCTCCTATTTTTATCAACTGAAATGATGATGATGAGGTTTCCAAAATTGGCAAAGAGGTGCATAATGAACTGAATATATTTTTTTCCTCTTCCATGAGATTAAACAAAAAAATCCTATAAAGAGTGTTGAACTAGTTGCTTCTCCTAGTTCGACCCTTTTTGTTGTCCCTCTATCTATTTTCTCGCCTGTAGTATACACAGACTATGATTGGGAGGTGGATGACTTGCTCATAGGTTGACTCGCATTTTCCTTACTAGTATTTTTGCATCATTTTCTTTTCATTTTATTTTTTTTGTGATTGCATGCACATGATGTGATCCCCCATGACATTTTTTTTTTCTCTATTTTTGACATTCTTCTATTTGTACCTTCATTCTTCTCCATGTCATGCATTTATTTCTCTCTTTATCTTTTTCTTGTGTTTTCCTTTTAGGGATGACACAAGGCATCAAGACATTCATGTCTCCTTCATGTTGACCCAAAAGGATTTTTTTTTTTTTTTTTCTTTTAGGGATGATGCAAGGCATCGAGACATTCATGCCTCCTTCATGTTGACCCAAAATTCTTTCTTTTTATTTTTCCTTTTGAGTTTAATCTTTATCTTTTTCTTGTGTTCTCCTTTTGGAGAAGATGCAAGGCTTCAAGACACCCTATGTCTCTTCCATTTTGACCCAAGAGTTTTACTTTTTTTTTCTCTCTTTGTGTCATTCTTCTAGTTCTATGTGTATTTGGGCAATGATGATAGTTCCAAGATCTCTAACAATATTGTAGAAAATAACATACTGACCCCAAATCCATAGATCCCTTATGTGTTTGGTGTTTTCATTTTCTCTTGCGTGACATATTGTGGATGCTAAAACCTGCAAAATGCTTATAACATTGACATAAGGTTAGCATTGTTAGCAAATCACAACATCCCTATGAGATAATGAATCATGTCTCAACATGCTTAAACAAAACTCTAAAAGACTAAATAAGAAAACTTGAAAGCATATTCAAACAATATCCATATCTATCCCATAGTGGGAGTGGTGCCTTTTGAAATGTGGAAAGAAAAGCCCTTTCCCACCCCCTTGATAAGCAAAAGCTACCAAATGATAGATGATGAAGAGCAAGATTGATTCTCAAATGAAGAGAGTAACCTTGCATCAAAATGTGTTGTTTGTTGTGTTGTAATGCTTTGCATTTTATAGATTGAAAGATTGAAAGATTGAGAGATTTTGAGGAATGTGGGATTATTCACAAATCAATGACAAGGTGCCACTTGTCAAGTTGTGAGAGGGTGAGGAATGTGCAAGTTTTGGAAATGTGCCAATTTCAAATTTGAATTTGAATGACTTGACATGTTTTGGGGGGATGAAAGGTGCAATAAATGCTATGTTGACTTGTGCAAATAGCATTTAAAACCTTGTTGGAAGGGACAAGTCCCTTTTGGGGGGAAGATTCAAAATGGAAGAATATTCCATTTTGATGCCATTTTGAATGTAATTAGAGGAATTATAAATCAAATAAATGATTTATTGGTGCAAGTGGGTGGGTTAGTTAAGAGTTTGGATTTGACTCTAGTTGAGTCAAAAGCTAGAGAATGCTAATCATGATTTAGAAGTTAATTAATTTAGATTAATTAACTTAGGGGATTTTAGGGATTTGATATTTGATTTTAAATCAGTTTGATTTATTAAATCAAATAAGAAGAACCTTAGGAACTTAATTAAATAATTTGATTTATTTAATTAAGCTTGATGAACCTTAGGATTAAATCAATAAATTGCTTTAATTGATTAGTAGACGAAACGAATGCATGATGTTAGTTACAGTGGAATGCATAATGTTATTTTTGGATGTCTACATTTTGCCCCTCTTTGAAGCAATGTACTCGTTGCATTGGTTCAAAGAATGATGTTGCCGACATCGAAATTAAAAAATTCTTTGGTTTTTTCAGATGCCCCAGTGGAAAATAAGTACGTTAGTACATTGCCCCCTCGAGAGATCGAGCGAAAAGATACAATTTGAGGTGGATCTCGCGACAAAGAGGTTCAAAATGGATGTATGGATGGTTAGACTATATGATAATGATGATGAAAATGAGATGTTTGGAAGATGCTTAGGATAACAAATTTATATTATCATAAACAACTTTAAATGATTATGCAATGCATGTGAGATGGATGAGATGGATGATGTTGTCCTGATATGATGGTATGACATGATTATGCGAAATGAGAATACGGATGCAAGATGGATGCATTGTTAGCGTGAAAGAGGATAGAAGAACAAGAGAGGATAGAAGAATGAGAGGGATCAACCCTTGAATCCAAGAAGATGCAGAAGTTCAACAAGCCAACTTTATTAGAGATGATGATGAAAGATGATGATGTATTGCTTATCCAGGAATGGGAGATAAAGAGCGTAACTTTCTTTATGTTTGATAACACACATAGGTGCGATGCATCAAGGTATTAAGAACCAGGATGGCGTTGCGCCTAGTGTGATGGACTTTGACTCAACAATCAGATAGGAGTACTCTTGTTCACACTTGACATACGAAAACCTTGCTAGGACGGACCCAACAAAGAAAGTATTCGCCAAGTTATTTTACAAGAACATCCAACAAGCACAGCAGATAAAAAGATAATGATCGTTGCCCCATTCCTTTCTCTCTAAGCCTGTTTTGTTTAGGCATCATCGAGAGGTCCTTGGAATGAGCGCAAAATAAGATAAGTCAAAAAGACCAAGATAAAGTAAATAAACAAGCTAATATTCTTCGTATTGCTAGCCAGGCTAAACTAATGTGGGGTACCTGATGCTTATGTCCATCGTGGGAAAGCTTCATCCTAGGACATGTAGTGATCAGGGTTTTGGTAGGACTGATTGGGTGATAAGCTATTGATACTCCAAGTTGACCAACTTGTTGACTTACGGATCTAGACTTGAGACTCTGACGATTAGGCGTTCACTTTAGAACCTGCTAAACTTGCTTCTGACTAACTCACCAAAGGGTGAAAATGACGATGATTTATTATGAGTGATGACAATCACGGGTGAAAGCGAGATGAAATGGATGCACCATTTTGGTTTTTTCAAATGTTTTGAGGCTGTTTTTGGAATTTTCACATTTTTCAATGTTTTTTGGTATTTTCAAGATTTTATGAATGTTTTTGGATTTTGTGTCAATTGACTTGACTGCGGATGGGATAGATGGGAAAATGGATGCCAATGCGATGGACGCATAAAGAATGACCTAAATGTAAAAAAGATAAACAAACGAATGCCAATGTGACGGACGCCTAACTAGATGGGCAAACGGATGCCAATGCGACGAACGCATAAATAAATGGGCAAACGGATTGCCAATGCGACAGACGCATAAATGAATGGGAAAACGGATTACCAATGCGACGGACGCATAAAGGACTGACCTAACCATCTCGGGGGATGATCAAAGATCAACCTTGCCTACGTTCAAGCTCAAAGACGACGTAGTTCGACAAGGTGACTCTATTTTTGATTTTTTTCAGATTTTTGACATGTTTTTGATTTTTTGATGATTTGGATGTTTTTGGATTTTTTTGATGAATTTTCTAGATGTTTTTGGATTTTCACATGATTTTGACAATTTGGATATGATATGTGATGATATCAATGCTCTGTTTCAAGATTTTGTTGAAAACCAAGCTTAATGTTGATCAATCGGACTGATGGATTGATGGTTTGACTAAGTGTGTTAAGTCAAACAAAAGTGATAATGCACTCGTAAATTCTACGAAGTTGTATTATCCTAGAGTAAACTCGTACAAAGAGGACAATTTGGCTAGGTGTGTTAAGCCAAACAAGGTGACGATTTGATAATTTGGCTAAGTGTGTTAAGCCAAACAGAGTGATGATAATGAACTTGTAAACCCAAGGAAGTTGTGTTATCCTAGAGTAAACTCGTGCACAAGATGATAGTTTGACTAAGTGTGTTAAGTCAAACAAGTTGATGATTGATTGGATTCGATTGATCACGATGAAGCTTGGTTTGGAACAAAATAGCTTTGATGATTTGATGTGACATAGATGTGCGCATTAGACGCAACTGATATTGATTATTAGATTGATGTTCAATGAAAGATAAGGAATGTCTTCTTGTCAAAATATGCCATGGGCTAGTGATTTGGATTTTGGTTCACAAATTCTTTGATCAATTTGATTTCACGTTTGCCAATGCTCGGATCACCACATAAGTTGGATGATATACATCAAGATTTATTCTCGAAGCAAGATGTAAATATCTGCCCCCAGTGTCTAGCAATGCTTGAATGGCCATGGGTGGATTCTTGGATAGATGGATGGGTATGGTAAGCATGCAAAGGATGCCAAGGATTATCTTGTGAAAAGATAAGGTGTTCGAATAGAGGAACGCTCATTCGAATAATGCTTCAAGGCTCATATAGCATTGGGTAGGATAGGATCAATGAAAATGACCCATGTCAAGATTTTTACCATAAGCAAGCGTAAAGTGTGCTCCAAAATTTTATCAAGATCAAGGTAACTTGGACCTTGGATGCAGACAGAAAATGGATTGGATAAACGGTTCATGGATGAACGGATGATATGGATGGAATGTTGGCTTCATTATGGATGTGATAAGATGCTTTCTCCTGAACTGGTGCACGTAGATGCTTGATTCTACACATGATGCCTGTTTTCTAGGTTTTCATCATGGTACCTGTCCAAAGTGCCACTGAAGCGGTTTTCACTAGAGGACGATTTTTTTCTTTACTATTTTCAATCCTTTTTCTAATTTTTTTTGGATTTTTGTATTTTTTGATATTTTTGTTGTCACCAAGACACCTGTTTGCCAGGTTTTCATCAAGGTGACCATTTTTTAAGGACTTTTTCTGATTATTTTTGTATTTTCTGAGAGATTTTAAGCTGATGCTGAACCACCTGGTGGTGCTGATGTTAATGCTTTTGTCATAACATGCCATCGGTATCCTGTTTGAAGAAGTTGCTTTGCCAAGATATGTGCACTTGAATGCAAATTTTGAGATCCCTGATTTGCTTTGCTGATACTGGAGTTAACTTTGTCTTTGTGCACACATTGCGATAGGGTGCCTTCTGAATCCTTATGATGAAGGGTCGTTGCCAACACATAGTCAATGTGAGAATTGGATATCATGCATGGAGGCATGGATGGAGTGTGTTTAGGGATAAAAGATGGATTGGTCGACAGTTTGGAATTTTTGACTCTCCAAGCTTGGGAAGATGAGTGATCATGGATGGACACGAAAGTGTGTGTGGAATTAGGACCAACTGATCGATAAACTTTGTACATCATTTGAGAATGGATACTTTTCCCTTTTTGATTTTGCCCCATAGTTTCTTTGACTGATGGAGTTTGATAGGGATAGTCTTTCTTTGTATTCTTGGGTATCCACTTGTATTTAATTTGTCCTTCATTCTTCGTCCTTTGATTTGAATATTTATTTTGACGTTGGTCCCAATTTGTGTATGGGGTGATGGGTGGATGAAGATTTATGACATGGCAGGTTGTAGTATTGGCATTGGTTTCATCATAAGGATCCTTCGTGCTCCCTATGTTGATGTTTGCTCGAGACGAAGTTGCCCCCAGTATGGTGATAATATTACCAATATGTTGAGATCCCTTGATTGTTGAGTAACCAAGGCCTTGATGCTTAGGATTTCCAAAAATATGCACTGGTTCCAAGATACCCTGTTCATGTAGGCCTAATCCTCTGCCTTGATAATTCATTTGGTGAAACATTTGATTTGCAAAAGGATATGATTTCCATTGGAAACAAGGTGTTGCTCCTTCTCTGCTTTGTGGTGGACCTTCAAATGTGTTAGCTTCTTTATTGACGAGATAGCTTGCTCTAAGAAAGGTGAGTGATCCAACTTTATAAGTGATAGGATCCTCCATATGTGGGATAAATTCCTGATTGATCTCTTTGGCTTGATCTTGTAGTGCTTCTTCCAGAGGTATTGATGATTCACTGTCATTGTAAAAGTCTTCCTCATGATTTATTCTTGATATGCTTTCAAATGATTTTTCTGATTCACAACTTTTGTAGAAACCTTCTTCATGACCCATTTCTGACATGTCTCTACATTTTTCTACATCTTGATCATGTGTAAAGATGGTAAGAGTAGGAGACTCTTGTTCATTGGTAATGATTTCAAGAGTATGAGACTCTTGTTTTGAATGAAGATCATCTATGTGTCCATCAGAAGAAAGAATCTTGCGAGTAGGTGGAGGAGTACATGCTATATGCATGTGATCATAATTTGTGACATCTTGTATAGATAGGAGAGTTCCCATTAGATCATTATAGTATCTCGGAGATACGAATTCATGATTTTAAACGATTTCGGAATTACTTTCGCCATGCTTTGGATCAAGTTCTTGACATGGGCCAATTTCAAAGGATGGATTGCTTATAGCAGGTTCTTGGAAATTGTCCTTAGGCATGGGAAGTGGCTTAATTTCCACTTGTTCTTTGAATGGATTTGGATCAAGTGTAAAGTCAAAGATTCTTTCACTAGTCTCAATCGTGAGGTCGAAGGATGTCAATATGTCGTGGGAAGGAACATTGCTAGACCTTGGTGATAGATTTTGATCATGCTTTGGAATATGTTCTTGAGGTATGTCCTCTAGCTCATAAGGTGATGTAGAGACATTTTCGATATGGTCATTGGTAGAGGGATCTTGGTTTATGTCAATAGGATCAAATAACATCAACACTCCTTGAAAAAGATCTTTGAAGGAGGGGTCTTGATTATGACTAAAAAATGGCTCTTGATGTATGTTGATTTGATCACTAGATGGGGTAGACATATCTTCATAGTGTTCACTGATGAATTGATTTCGATCATGGTCTTTAGTAGTTATAGTGGAGAGATTGTCAATGTTTTCAACCATAGGATCAAGTGATGTTGATATTTCTTGAATTTGATCATTGTCGGGCATCATTGGTGAGTTTTGATCATAATTGAAAAGTAGCTCTTGGTGTATGTTGATTTGATCATTGGTCAAGGTTGAAACATCTTCAAAGTGTTCATTGATAGATTGATCTTGATTTTTGATTTCAACAATTATGGTGGGAATCTGTTGCAAGCTTTGTTGAGCGGGTAAGGCCTGCGTTTGCTGCTGAGACAATAGCACTTGTTGTTCGTCATGTTGTTTTTGTGCCAACAAAGCTTTTTGTTGGGCTCTTTGTTGTGCTACTTCTTCTTGGATTGATTGCAATAGTGCGTAGAATTCTGCTTGCGCTTGCGCTTGTTGGGCTACTTGAGCCGCCTGTGCTTGCTGAGTAACTAGCTATGTAGCTTGTTGGGCTTGGAGTGCCTTTTTGCGGGAAGCTTCTTGTGCAGCTTGCAACATGATGGAGAATGAATTGGTCATGTTGTACTTTGGCGGTGGTGGTGGTGGTGGTGGAATCGGAATGGTGTTGATTGTTGGGATTGCTTGGATGGTTTCCATCTGTTTTTGTGATGTCAATAGAAAAATGGGATGATTTGGTATGATGTTTTGATTTGGCATGATAGATTGAAATTGAACATTGTTGTGGTTGGGAATCATATTGCTTGGATTTAGGTAACTTTGATTTTGCATGGTGTTACCTTGACTTGAATCAATACCTAGAGTCGTCAACATATTGCAAGGATTTTGAACAACATTAGGGGGATTTGC
Organism: Sequoiadendron giganteum; assembly: GCA_007115665.2. Lineage (NCBI taxonomy): Eukaryota > Viridiplantae > Streptophyta > Pinopsida > Cupressales > Cupressaceae > Sequoiadendron > Sequoiadendron giganteum. The sequence goes on along the minus strand of CM021100.1, from coordinate 365,492,223 downwards.
AAACATGTCGACCCCAAAGTTTACCAAGTGTGGATTTGAAATGGTCATGTTTGGTAAAGTTGCACTTGGTATGTATGGATTTTGTGGGATAATGTTGTTTGAAAAACTCATGCATTGAGCATTTGGTTGATAGATTTGCAGATTTGGACTTGGATTTAAATCTATCATTGGGAAAGGTGTTCCAAACTTTGGATCGGCCATACTCACATTCGTTGTACCATTGATGTTTGTATGAGATAATGCTCCCATGTATGCATTGTACAAGCTTTGGAAATCAAATGGTATTGCAAGGCTTGGATAGTTTGGTTGAATCGAATTGCTCATGATGGATGGATCAAATTTATATTCCATGTCCCTCTTGTGTTGAGATCAAGTTTGAACCATAAAATGAAGATCAATTTTCAAGAATGTAAGAGATGAACCTCTAATCCTTTAGATCGGTCTAAACCTTAGGTTCAAAGAAGTGAAGAACTATGATAATTGAAGGATCAAAGTGATAATGAGGATGAGATAAATGAAAGATGAGTGATATGGATGAATGGAACTCTTAAAGAACCTTTGAAGGAAATGCTAAACTTTTAGGACTTTGATTGATCGTGATTGGATTGATGGTTTGACTAGATGTGTTAAGTCAAACAAGAGTGATGAATGTAATCGTAAAACTCTAGGAAGTTGTGTTATCCAAGAGTGAACTCCTAGAAGATGGTAGTTTGACTAAGTGTGTCAAGTCAAACGGGGTGATGATTTGATAATCTGGCTAGTTGTGTTAAGCCAAACAAGATGAACTCGTAAACCCTAGGAAGTTGTATTATCCAAGAGAGAACTCGTGTATAGGATGATGGTTTGACTAGATGTGTTAAGTCAAAATAAGATGATTTGATTTCGCCTAAGAGTTTAGCATAACAAATGACAAAGATTCCAAGAGCTGTTGGTGAGATGGAAATTTGATTGATTTAATGGTTGAGAGATGGATGAAAGTGATTAAATTTGATCCTAGACTTGACCTAGAATAACACTTCTTCTTACAAGACCTCGGTGTTGAAGAACACGCTATATTTCTTATAAGAGGAAAGTAAACCTTTCAAACAATTCAGGATCTCAAGATGCTCCTCACTAGCTTTCAGACTAAGCTTTTTGAACTTCGGTTTTGGGATTTTGATCATGTTAGAAAACACATGTGTAATCAAATTTGTCTCTTATATCTTGTCTTAGTGAATCCCTTTTACCAAAATCACTTGATTGATTATGTTTTCAAATTGAATGTCTAATGTCCTGCTTTCGTTTTCATCCCACAATGTCCATTATGTGGAAACCAAAGAAATTAGGGCAAAAGTTTCCTAGGTTTCTCCTTAGTGAAAACAAATGACGATAGAATTCAAACACTTAGAAACCTCTAAGGATATGATCCCTAGGGAAAGCAAGAGTACTCAAATTCGTCAAAGGTATTTGTTTCCTCCAAGGTGTTTGAAATTTGAGGCTCATGTGAATGTTCGTTTTTCAATGTTTTAAATCCAAGCAAAGTGTTTTTGATTCCAAGCACCTTTTACAACCCTAGGATGATGAGGCAATATCTTGTTGGGTTCCCACTTGGATAAATCCAGCTGTGCATATCTTGTGCGAATGGCTAAATGCTTGACCACACTGGCTCCCCTCCACGACACTCACTTATTCAGGTCAGCCAAGCATTAGTACCCATGAATCTCCCATGGCATACTTTTCATTTCCACAACAAGACCACATGTTATGTGGGGCGGCTTCAGAGGACATGACCTCTTGCACCAACAAGATAGATAAGGTTTTGGCCAATTTCTAAACAAGGGTTCTAATTCGGGCATTCCGTTTGTGGGGGATTATCCAACGTCGGCGAGAGTCCATTGCTGTCCATCTCTTCGGAATAATCCTCGTGATATTGGCCTTTGTTCCAATATCCACACTTATATCCCGGGTGGAAGTCGCTTGGCTTTAGCGTGTTCCCGGTTGGATCGTTCCCTTGGGTGATTACTTTTTCCCACAAGACAGGCCCTCTAAGTTAAACAATAGCGAGCTAACATATCCCGTCGTTCACACAACCCTTGTTGAAAAAAAAAGGGGAGAACCTCCGCAATATATCGTGCTCACACTCGCATGTTTTGTTCAATTTTAAATCCCAAATCGAAGTGTGGAGGCAATCTTTTATGCAACTTAGGGTCATCAAAAAGACTTTTGATTCTCAAGATCGCCGTGAAGTGCGAGAGAAGCGCATACACCCTTTTAAATGACACTACTTTGCAAAAAAGTTTACAAAACACAAAGTACACATGTTCAATTTTAAATTCCTCAAAGCAATGATGAGTTCGTTTTAAATGCACCAATTGAAATGTGAAGTTGCCTTGTTCAATTTTAATCCCAAATTGAAATCTAGTAAGTATCTAAGATTCAATTTTAACCAACCTTGAAAAGATCAAGTCATTGATTGATTTTAAGCCCAAATTGAAAGGTGAGTTAGCTAAAAACAGAAAAAAAGGGTAGTAAGTGAAAGCTCCAAGATTGTTGAAACAAGCATTAAAAAATGCTTTTCAAGTTTTGTTTTCAAGAAAATCTTCAATTCCCCTCTTTTCGCCTTCGTTTTTGCTTCAACCTTCAATATCAATCTCCAATGTCAACCTTGATGTTTCAACTTTGATGTCAACACCTTTAAAACATTGCAAATGTAAAATTTTACAAATGACATTTACTTCAAGGAATTAATGATAATATGTAACTTTAAAAATTAAAAACACAATTCCTAAATATAGATTTTAGCCTTTCTCAAATAAAATTTGCATCTTTCAAATGACGTGAAAGATGCAACATTACAAATCAAAACACAATTCACTCTCTGATTATGGCATCAAATCAAGACCAATACCCATGTGAATACATGAAACTAAATGTAGATTTTGCAGCAAATTTGATTTGGGGATTCCAATTAATAGAGAATCACAGTCAATACCAGAAATTTTTAACTTGACTCTGGAAAAAAATAAAATTCAACACCTACCATTTCACTTTGGCAATATACTTAAAACTCCTCAAAAAGAAAGATCGCAATTTCCTTTTTTTTAATTGATATTAAAAAAAAATGCATTTACCAAGCATTTTACTCTCTTATATTCCAACAAAAATTACAGAGGCGTTTTTTTTCTTGCTGTCACGTTTTTCTCTTTGCTGATGACAAAAAAACACTTAAAACATCATAAAAATTGAGGTTTGAGTATGACAAATGCCTTAGGAAACATTTTGGATGTGAAAGCAACAATTATTCTGAACTCTACAGCATTAAAAATACACCCAATCTCCAAAAACGTGGCTACATTTTGTATATCCCAGCAAAAATTAGAGAGGCGTTTTTTGCATTGTTATCACATTTTTCTTTTAACTAGTGATAAAAAAACACTTAAAACATCATAAAAATTGAGGTTTGAGTATGACAAATGCCTTAGGAAACATTTTGAATGTGAAAGCAACAATTATTCTGAACTCTACAGCATTAAAAATACACCCAATCTCCAAAAACGTGTTTGCATTCTGTAATTTTTACCTCCTCTAAAGGCAAAATTATTTTAGAATGCACTAAAATACAGCAAAAGAACAGAGATCTAAAATTATTTTAGAATGAACTAAAATACAACAAAAGAACATAGATCTAAAATTATTTTAGAATGAACTAAAATACAGCAGAAAAACAGAAATATGCCCTCCTTCTAGTGCCATTTTGTGGATGCTAAAACCTGCAAAATGCTTATAACATTGACATAAGGTTAGCATTGTTAGCAAATCACAGCATCCCTATGAGATAATGAATCATGTCTTAACATGCTTAAACAAAACTCTAAAAGACTAAATAAGAAAACTTGAAAGCATATTCAAACAATATCCATATCTATCCCATAGTGGAAGTGGTGCCTTTTGAAATGTGGAAAGAAAAGCCCTTTCCCACCCCCTTGATAAGCAAAAGCTGCCAAATGATAGATGATGAAGAGCAAGATTGATTCTCAAATGAAGAGAGTAACCTTGCATCAAAATGTGTTGTTTGTTGTGTTGTAATGCTTTGCATTTTATAGATTGAAAGATTGAAAGATTGAGAGATTTTGAGGAATGTGGGATTATTCACAAAGCAATGACAAGGTGCCACTTGTCAAGTTGTGAGAGGGTGAGGAATGTGCAAGTTTTGGAAAATGTGCCAATTTCAAATTTGAATTTGAATGACTTGACATGTTTTGGGGGGATGAAAGGTGCAATAAATGCTATGTTGACTTGTGCAAATAGCATTTAAAACCTTGTTGGAAGGGACAAGTCCCTTTTGGGGGGAAGATTCAAAATGGAAGAATATTCCATTTTGATGCCATTTTGAATGTAATTAGAGGAATTATAAATCAAATAAATGATTTATTGGTGCAAGTGGGTGGGTTAGTTAAGAGTTTGGATTTGACTCTAGTTGAGTCAAAAGCTAGAGAATGCTAATCATGATTTAGAAGTTAATTAATTTAGATTAATTAACTTAGGGGATTTTAGGGATTTGATAGTTGATTTTAAATCAGTTTGATTTATTAAATCAAATAAGAAGAACTTAGGAACTTAATTAAATAATTTGATTTATTTAATTAAGCTTGATGAACCTTAGGATTAAATCAATAAATTGCTTTAATTGATTAGTAGACGAAACGAATGCATGATGTTAGTTAGAGCGAGATGTATGATGTCAGTTTTGCATGTCTACACATATCCTTACTTGAAAACATATGAATTGGCATAGGGATTTCCAAGTTGGCTCTCATGACTTTCTTCTTGTTTTCATTTTTTTCATTTGTTATTTTAAAGTAATTTCTCATACCATTGTGTTTAGCAATTTATTTAAAGTGGGTGCATACATTGGCATTATTCTTTCACATATTTCCTTTCTCATTGTTCTTAATGTAATCTTATTTCTTCATATGATGCATTTTTTTCTTTGTGGATGATATTGGTTGTGATTTCCTTCATGAGCATGATCTCTCTTAGCATATTATATTCCTCTTAGTGGCTTGATGCAACTCATTGCATCACCTAAGTTGTGAATTTTCTATTCTTTGATTGGTCCTCTCTTGGAGGTATTAGACACAATGTTCCCTTAAGTTAAAGACCTCACATGAACTAAGCAAGACTCCTTTGAAAATTTTCACTTTTCATTTGTTGTTATATGGCCACCTTGCATAATATAGCTTGCATGCATGTGGATCCATCTTTCTTGTTCATGAGCTCCAAGCATACAAAACTTTGCTTCTCGCATGAAGCTTGAAAATCATTTTATGTGGCACCTTATTAAATTTTTCAAGAGGTATAACTTTGACATGCTTGAGGAAGAAGCCTAATCAGAGGAATGAATCTCCCCAAAGCCGCTTGCATGTGTGTGTCAGTACATACCAGCCTTGAGTGTATGTTTCTTAGATTTTAGTACTTCTTACAAGGTAGATAGCAAGGAGTTTTGTTTCCTTAGAGTGAGTATGCATTTTTTGGACAAACAACCTAGATCTGGTCCACATCAAAATGTAAAAATAGTCGAACCTTGATCTAACACTCCTTTATTTCTTTTCTCTTTTTCATCTTTGATAGTCTATGATTGGCCTTGTCAATGTTCTTTATATCATTTTTCATGTGTGTTCCTTTCTGTTTATGTTGGCTTGGCATGGGATCTTGATCTTGGGGGCTTGATCATCCCTCTTGATCATTTTCATCTCATCTTACTAGCATTGGTACATGAGAACTCCTCTTGGTGTTTGTTTTTCTCCTTTAGTGTGATTTTGAAGTAGGTTCATCCTCTAACTATAGTGGGCGCTAAATGTAGTGTCGAAAAAGGGTGTGTTGACATTTTTGCACTTGTTTGGGTCCTCCTTGCGTATTTTGGCTTATTGTTGCCTTGATTTAATGTTGTAATGTGGATCACACATTCACATTAGGTCTTGGGCCCTTGTGAACTAATGTCTTTTAATGATACCTTGCAAAGGTTTTTTAGAGTGTTGTAACACATTTTCATACTTTTCTATGGATTTATCAATTAACTAAGCATAATAAACATAATTTAAATAATAATTCATATAAATCTTTCCCTATTTGGAGTGTTGTAAAGTGTTGTAACACATTTTCATATTCCTTCAGGCATGTCATTAATAATTGGGCTTTCTTATAATTTAATTGGCCGTATTTTGCGTCCAAAAGCATCATTTATTGCATATTTTTGAGGATAATCCTGACAACAATCAGTAACCAATCATAATTTAGGAGTCCCTAGCTTGTGTGGCCCAGATTTAGTGTTTTTGACTCATTCGCCACCTTGGGTGAATGAGTCCCACCGAGGTCTTTTTGGCCCCAATGCAGGTTTCACACATTTCTAGACACTTTTGATTTTTGGTCCCATACATTATGTGTGTTGGGACTCATTCGCCACCATGGACGAATGAGTCCCATGTGACCAAAATTCAAATTTAAATAAAAAATTTAGCAGTATTTTATTCTCCTAGATCTGATGTCGTCTTGTAGTGTTGTAATTTCAGGAATTATTGCATAATTGAGTATAAATACAAAGTTATTTCTCTTATTTCCCTCCCAAGCATTCAAGTACTCATCCTAATAGAAAATTAAGTTCACAAGAGAATTTGAGCAAGAGAATTCAAGGAATTCAAGGGTAGATTGTCAAGCATTCAAGAGCATCAATCATCATGTCAAAGATTACATTCTTCATGTTTGTTATTATGCTAACAATTTTGATGTAGAGTTTATGATCCAAGAAAGCATTGCATTCAAGAACTACCAACATTGAGAAAGAGTCAAGAAACACATCCATTGTAGCCATTTGAAGCATAATTCTAACACCTTATTAGTAGGGTTTGGTGAGTTGCAACATAATCTTTTGTTCATTCATCATTCTCCTTTTGTATTTGCTTTCATTTCAATTTTTAATTACAAACAAGGGGTTTGACCAAGGCAAACCCATATTCTCTAACCCACAACATTTTTCCCTCTTCTTGTGTGTGATTTGTAGGTCTAGGTTGCATATTTCTAAAGGAGAAAAGTTGGATAAAAGTCGTCAAGTCTCTAAAGGTTTCAAAGTTTCCGTTCAACCTTGGAGAAGACCTGCAGGTGCTATTTTACATATTTGAATATGAAAACTAGTTAGAAAGAGAAGAGTAGACCAAGAGGCACATAATCCACTTTAGAATCTCTAGAAAATTAGAAGTTGACTGATTCACCACTATTGGCAAATGAGTCCCATTGTACAAGGCTGAACAATATTTTGTAGATTTGGATACCCTTTTGGCTGAAACGTGTTCCTGCACATTTTCTCAGAAACTAGATGGATTCACCTGGCTTGGCGAATGAGTCCCAGTCAACATAAACAAAAAAAAATTCAGTGATCCATATCTCCATTTTTCCTTCTCCAGTCTCCCAAAAGCACATATTTCAGTTTTGTAGCTTCTTGTCATATTTTACTTATCTTCCTAGGTCATTTTTCATATCTGATCGTGTTTTCAAACATCTTGTTTTCCAATTTTACACTTGGTGGTAAACACTTCATTTGACATGATTTCATTCCCTAGAACATTCCCTCTTCCATATTTCAATCTCCTTTGCATTTAAATATCAAGGGTTTGTTCTTGAGTGAAAAGACCAAGAAAATTGACCTCTCTCCTTTTAGGTCCAAAACCCTAAAAGCTCTGAAGAGGAAGGTCACCATTTTCACGTTTTTCATTTTGGTAAACCTACATTTAGAGCATTACAATTCTGATTCAGACTGCATTTACATCGTGGATTTAGTTTGATTTAGGTCTTGCATTAGTTAATTTGCATTCTAGGGTTTCAATGCTTTCATTAGTGAAAATATCATTTAGCTTTCATTATTGCATTTAATTTCTTTAAAAATCAATAAAATTCTACATTTGCATCTCATATTTGCATTACAAAACATAAAAATCATGAAATTCAATTCAAAAATTCTGAAAATTTTCAAAAAAAATAGTTCTTGGACTCATTCATCACCTTGGGTGAATCAATCCCTTTACACATTTTGCACTACATTTTTTGTCATTTATAGTTCATTTTATGATTTTTTGTTTTATGTTTTTGCATTTTAATTTTATTTTCTAGAATTTTAGTTATAAGAATTTCATTCTTATTAGCTTACATTGCATTTGTACCCACCTCACATTTAGTAGCCTTAACATTAGTGTTTGGTGTCCTATTTCTTATACCATAGTGAGAAGTATGAGACTCATGTCATCCCATAATAGCATAATTGTTGTGGATCTTGGGTTATCTAGAGCTTCCACTCCTAGTATTGACACTAGTACACTAGACATGGATAACATCCATGGAAACTCTTTGCCTTCAAGTATCATGCAAGATGAACCAAAGAATGATCAAATATCCAAAGAAAACATGATGCAAATTCATGAGGACTTAGAAAACTTACAACATCCAATATTCCTTGAAAACATTTCAAATATTTCCATTTCTACCATACAAAACATTAACCGCATGCTTGAAATTAAAGATGGCCTTGAACTTGTGTAGAAAATACTGCAAATCTTTGGCAAGCATCTTCCCTCAACTATTAGTTATCCTTTACCCAAAAAAAATGTTCAAAGCCAAGGAGGAACACAAATTCCTCCTCCCACAACAATAGCCTCAATCCCTACCTACACCCCTCCTCAAGTCTACAATGCAACAAGTTAGTAATGTGACTCCTTCCCTAGGTATTCTAGCTAGCATCCTTAGTTCCTATGTGGCATCGCATGTTATATCTTCTACTACTTTACCACCTATAATAATTCCATTCACTTGTCTCACAAACACATACAATACATCACTACTGTCACTCCCATATCATAACACAATCAATGACCGTCACATAAATCAAATTTTCCAAACCATCTCATCCCTTCAAAAGAAATTTTCTACCATCAACCCAAATCAAAATGGCCCACCCACACATTATGTCAAAAGTAGTCAATTATTCTCAGATATATTACAAACATCGATGCCACAAGGTGTAGAGGTACCTAGATTTGAGAAATATGGAGGGAAGGGAGATCCTTCTAACCATGTTAATGCCTACACCACCTTATGTAGTGACTTTGTCCTTGATGATAAACTTTTGGAAAAAATCTTTCCTAGGACCTTAAAAGAGACCCCCTTGGAGTGGTTATCTTCTTTACTAAATAACTTGATTCATTCATTCAATGAACTAGTTGAGGAATTTATAAACCATATCTAAGTGGATATGACTCCCAAGATGACCTTGGTCCACTTGATGAGATGTAAGCAAAAGGAGGATGAAAAGATAATTGACTTTATCTCACGATATCAATCACTTTATTACCAAGTCGATGTCAAGATCCTTGATCTACACCTTCAAAAGATGTTCATAGAAAACTTACAAACTAAGATTCAATAAAATTTGACCATGATTAAATTCCCATCCGTCATGCACTTGTGCACTACCCTCCACAGTTATCAAAATTCATTTTGTAGTTGAGATTCAAAGTCTACACCTAGCTTAATCAAGAGATCCAAACATGTGCACCAAAATAATTCCCAACCCTTTATAAAACTAAATAAAGGGTCCCTTGAATTCGATCCCCCTCAACAACCAACTCAAAATATCAATAACCAAGTAACTGCTATCAAAGCCATGATCCCCTTTAGTTATGGAGATCCAAATGGACAATTCACTTCCTTATCTAACATCCTTCATAACACCATGTCCCAACTTATAAACCAACACATGATTACTTTAACTATTGTCAAAACACCCGACCCTAATAAGCCTCTAACTCTGAGATTTAAGTCAAATGCTTATTGCCACTATCATCGACAAAATAGAAATGACATGAAACATTGCAAGCATCTTAAACATCTTGTGCAAAACCTCATTGATTCCAACCACCTATTCGTTGTAGGCACTAGTGATCAAGGAAATAAATTTGTCACTTGTCTAAACAAAAACTTGCAAATTTTCACCAATCCCAATCCAAAACATAATATATCATTCGTCAAGGGTAGAAACACTCCAAAGAATGATGTGATGAATGTTGATACAGATGATGAAAATATTGATTTTGTTCTAGCTAATGCTATCAATGCCAATCCTTTATATGAAATAATAGGGGTGATAGATGTCATCCCTCATAAGGGTCGAACTATGAGTCCTCTTGATATTGCATTGTCCTCTAAGGATATACTTAAACATTGGCCCGATGGTCCTCTTTACATATCCAATCATATCTATGAGAATCCCACTAATGGGATACTAATATATCCCTCCTGTGGAGAGAATGTGATCACTAAGGAATTTCTACTTTTGCACGATCTTTGTCAAGATGAATATGATAAATCAAATGCATGGATCAAGACACAAAATGGTTTTGTGTACCCTACGATTGGATCGATCACCCTACCATTAAAAATAGGACCAAAAAAATTATATGTTACATTCTCCATCATCGCGCACTCAGACCAATTTCATCTAAATCTAGGCCACCCATCTATTCGATCCATGAAATTCATCCCTTCGGTTGTGTATAAATTCTTAATGTTTTTCTTTGACAATGAGATATTCATTGTTCATCATAGTGTCTTTAACCCCTTATCATCTAAAGGAAAATTCTCCCTAGATTCATTTTGGCCTGAGCCCATGGAACATATATAAGGCAAGAGAATACTTCATTTTCTTGTCCTATCAAAAGTTCAAGGAAAAGAAGATAGCAAAAATATCTCTCTAAAACATGTCCTCATCCACCTCTCAACCTACCATCCTTGATGAAACCATTCTTGAACCTAGAAAAGATCAAAATAACCAAGACCAACCTAAAACATAAACTCCACCTATCTCTTACAAGCACCCAAGAAACACTGGAACCAACCCCATCACACCTCCAAGAATAAAACAAGTTTAAAAATTCAAAGCGGAAGTGATTGAACAACCTCCCATGGCTCCTTCCATTCCTCCCCTTAGGGAAGAAAAGAAACCAATGGTTGATCAACCTTCTCCTATGCAGCTTGAAAACAAAAATAAAATAAATAGAGGTGCTAGGGAGCATAGAGGTAGATGTCATGCCCTTTCCCACAAGTTACATGAAGTTAAACAAAGAAAATCAAGATCCAAACTTGATTGAAGCAATGCATGATGGTCCTCCTCCCCAACTGAAACATGAAAATTCAATGTATCCTCCACAACAAGAGTTGAACTCTTCAATGGAAATTATACTTCAACCTCCTATTGTTATCAACTTAGATGATGATGACGAGGTTGCTAAAATCAACAAAGAGGTGTATAATGAACTTAATACATTATTTTCCTCTTCCATGAGCTTAAATGACAAATCTCCTATAAAGAGTGTTGAACCTGATTCTTCTCCTATTTTAGAACTTTCTCTTGTCTCTCTGGCTAGTTCCCTACCTATAGTATACATATACTATGATTTGGAGGTAGATGACATGTTCCTAGGTTGACTTGTATTTTCGTTACTAGTATTTTTGCATTGTTTATTTTTCATTTTATTTTGTGTGATTGCATGTGCATGATGTGATCCCCTGTGACATTATGTTTTCTCTCTCTTTCTGAAAGTCCTCAATTTTTCCCTTCATTCTTCTTTATGTCATGCATTTCTTTCACTCTTTATCTTTTTCTTGTGTTTTCCTTTCGGAGATGATGCAAGGCATCAAGTCATTCATGTCTCCTTCATGTTGACCCAAAAGGCTTTCTTTTTGTTTTTCCTTTTTCATTTCATCTTTATCTTCTTCTTGTGTTTCTGTTTTGGGGATGACACAAGGCATCAAGACATTCATGTCTCCTTCATGTTCACCGAAAAGGCTTTCTTTATGTTTTGCCTTTTTCATTTCATCTTTATCATTTTATTGTTTTTTCCTTTCGAGGATGATGCAAGGTGTCAAGACACCCTATGTCTCTTCCCTGTTGACCAAAGGGATTTCCTTTATTTTCACTCTCTTTGTGTCATTCTTCTAGTTCTTTTTTTATTTGGGAATGATGACAGATCTAATCTCTCTAACAATATTGTAGCAAAGAACATACTGACCCCAAATCCATAGATCCCTTATGTGTTCGGTGTTTTCATTTTTGGGGAAACCCCTCTCTTTTATTTTCTCTTGCATGGTGTAGCCTTACTCAAAAACATATGAATTGGCATAGGGATTTCCAAGTTGGCTCTCATGACTTTCTTCTTGTTTTCAGTTTTTTCATTTGTTACTTTAAAGTAATTGCTTACAACATGGTGTTTAACAATTTCTTTAAAGTGGGGTCATGCATTGGCATTATTCTTTTGCATTTTTCCTTTTTCATGGTTCTTAGTGTACCCTTCTTGCTTCATATGATTCACTTTTCACTTTCTGGATGGCATTGGGTGTGATGTCCTTCATGAGCATGTCTCTCTTAGCATATTGCATTCCTCTTAGTCGCTTGATACGACACAATGCATCCCCTAAGATGCAAATTTTGTATTCTTTGATTGGTCCTCTCTCGGAGACATTATTCACAATGTTCTCTAAGTTAAAGACCTTGCATGAACTAAGGAATAATCCTCTGAAAATTTTCATTTTTGCATTTGTTGTTATATCGCCACCTTGCATAATATAGCTTGCATGCTTGTGGAGCCATCATTTTTGTTCATGAGCTCCAAGCATAAATTTTTTTTCTTGTCTGATGAAGATTGAAAATCATTTTATGCGGCACCTTATTAATGTTATCAAGATGTATAACTTTGATATGGTTGAGCGGGAAGCCTAACTTGAAGCATGAATTTCCCCATAGCCACTTGAATGTGTCTTTGAGTGCATACTAGCCATGAGTGTATGTTTCTCACCTTTTAGTACTTCCCACGCAGGGGATAGCCAGGAATTCCGTCGCGCCAGAGTGAGTATGCATTTTTTGGAAAAATAACCTAAATCTGATCCACATCAAGATGGAAAAATGGCCGAAGCTTGATCTAAATCTCTTTTATTTCTTCTCTCCTTTTTCATCTTTAGTAGTGTATGATGGGTGTTGTCGCTATTCTTTATATCATTTTCATGTGTGTTCCTTTGTGCTTATGTTTTTTTGTCATGGGATCTTGATCTTGGGGCCTTGATCATCCCTCTTGATCATTTGTATCTCATCTTTCTAGCATCATTACATCAAAACCCCTCTTGGTGTGTGTTTGTCTACTTTACTATGAGTTTTAAGTATGTTAATCCTCTCACTAAAGTGGGGGCTAATTTAGTGTCAAAAATAGGGTCCTTTGACATTTTTCCCACTCATTTGGGTCCTCCTTACATATTTTGGCTTAATGTTTCCTTGATTTGATGATGTAATGTGGATCACATATTCATATTTGGTCTTGGGCCCTTGTGAACTAATGGATTTTAATGGTACCTTGCAAAGGTGTTGTAAAGTGTTGTAACACACTTTCACACTTTTCTAGGGTTTTATCAATTACCTAAGCATAAAAACATAATTTCAATCATAATTAACATTAATATTGCCTTATTTGGAGTGTTGTAATGTTTTGTAACACACTTTTACATTCCTCTAGGTTTTTCATTAATAATTGGGCTTTCTTATAATTTAATTGGCCCTATTTTGCATCCAAAAGCCTCATTTATTACATATTTTCAAGGATAATCTTGACACCAATCAGTAACCAATAATAATTTAGGTGTCCCTATCTTGTCTGGCCTAGATTTAGTGTTTGGGACTCATTCACCATCTTGGGCATATGAGTCCCACCTAGGCCTTTTTGGCCCCGATGTAGGTTTTATATATTTCCAGACACCTTTGATTTTTTTTCCCCATACATTATGTGTGATGGGAATCATTCACCACTTTGGGCGAATGAGTCATGTGTGACCAAAATTCAAATTTAAATGAAATTTCCAATGGGATTTTATTCTCCTAGATCTCATGTTGGCTTTTGGTGTTGTAATTTCATGAATTCTTGCATAATTGAGTAGAAATACAAGGTTCTTTATCTAATTTTCCCCCCAAGCATTCAAGTACTCATCCTTATAGAAAATTGAGTTCACAAGAGAATTTGAGAAAGAAAATTCAAGGGTAGATTATCAAGCATTCCAGAGCATTCTTCAAGCATCAATCATCATGTCAAAGATTACATTCTTCATGTTTGTTATTGTGCTAACAATTGCGATGTAGAGTTCATGATCTAAGCAAGCATTGCATTCAAGATCTATCAACATCAAGAAAGAGTCAAGAACCACATCCATTGCATCCATTTCAAGCATAATTGTAGCACTTTATTGGTAGGGTTTGGTGAGTTGCAACATTATCTTTTGTTCATTCATCATTCTCCTTTCATATTTTCTTTTATTTCAAGGTTTAATTACCAAGGGGTTTGACCAAGGCAAACCCCTAGTCTCTAACCCCATAAAATTTTTCCCTATTCTTCTATGTGATTTGGATGTCTAGGTTGTATATTTGTCAAGGAACAAAGTTGGTGAAAATTCATCAAGTGTCTTAAGTTGTCAAATTTTCCATTGAACCTTGGAGAATCCTGGAGAAGACCTATAGGTGATATTTTGTATATTTAGATTCAGAAACTAGTCAGAAAGAGCAGAGAAGACCGAGAGGCACAAAATCCACTACAAAATCTCCAAAAAAGTAGAAGTGGAATTATTCACCACTATTAGTGAATGAGTCCCACTATACAAGCCTAAACAAGATTTTTGTGGATTTGGATACCTTTTGGCTGAAACATGTTCCTACGCATTTTCTGAGAAACTAGGCAGATTCACCCACCTTGGCGAATGAGTCCCAGTCAACATAAAAATTAGATTTTTAGTGATCCGGTTCTCCAATCTTCCTTCTACAGTCTCCAAAGTGAACACATTTTCATATCATAGCTTCTTGTTGCATTTTACTTATCTTCCTAGGTCATTTTGCATATCTCACTATATTTTCAAATATCTTCTTTTCCAAGTTTACACTTGGTGGTGAACCATTCATTTGAGATAATTCCATTTCCTAGAACATTCCCTTTGCCATATTTTAATCTCTTTTGCATTGAAATCTCAAGGTTTTTTTCTTGAGTGAAAAGACCAAGAAAATTGACATCTCTCTTTTTGGGTCCAAAACCCTAAAAGCTCAAGAGGGAGGTCACCATTTTCACCTTTTTTGAAAGGTTATTCTAGGAGTCATGAGATAAAAAAATCTATTATTGATGGTGTTTGTAAATATTTTGGAGAGCTTATTAGTACTCCTACTAAATAAGCAGAAAATGCTAGGGGACAATCACCATAAGTGATGGTAGCTTAAGAGTGATGAAGAAAGTCATTAAAAGAGTTGCAAGGTTTAAGGGTTGTTCAAAATAATGAGAAGTGATAGTCAAGTACGAGGCTTCCAACATAATGAAGAGGATTGATGACATAAGAGGGATCATAACCATCAAGGGCAACAAGCATAATGATGGAAGCTTTCTGAAATCATGACAGTGCCATATGGTGACTATACGGTCTAGGGTTGTAGAAAGTTTGCAGGAAGTGGAAAGGGAAAGTAGGGCTCAGAGAAGTTCATCCAAAACTCCAAGTTCTTTTAGGATACATAATTCTTCCATCAACTAGAAGAAGGTGGTTTTTCACTTGAGTTACCATGGGATAAAGTCACAACACTATTTAATCTTGCTAGGTTGTTTGAACAACTATAAGATATTGAAAAATTAAATCATTTATATAGGCTAATATTGTTCAAATTTCCTAGTTATGTGGATGCATATCTACATCTTCCAGCCATGGCTTGGGCTCGGAATGAGATCCAATTAATCTTAGAATTGATTGGAGATGCAGTTAAGGTGGATTAAAAATTATCAAATTATTTATGTATGCTTGGAAACATGGAACTAAAAATAGATGTCTGGCTTAAAGAAAAATAAACAATTAAATTTACACAAAGAGAATTAGATACAAAGAACTCTTATGTTGATATTTCACTTGGGAATTGGAATTATTTTTAGCTTTCCACAATTAGAGGAGGGATCCAAGGAATGATGCAACAAATCTTGAGGAGGCTCGAGAACTATTTTGTAAAGTGTTGACACATAGACCGGGAAATGTTTAAGATGTAGGGGTGGCCATCATGCTAGCTGAAAGGGGATAAAATTGATATTGCAAAGGAAAGTTTTACATAGTTATAAGAATTTTTTTAGGAAACATCTTTGTTTAGATGCTTGATATGTAGGTAAATGTAGCACATGTTTACTTTGCATGATGGATAGTTTGTGCATGCAATGGAAATGTATCAAAAAAATTTGAGGGAATTTTACTTTAGCAATGGCACCCATATTTTATTATATTTAGCTCGAGCACATTATGAGGTAAAATAGTGGAAATTTTCTAAAGAAAATTATTAATATCATAAAATTTGGCACCCTCAAAATTACATGTTATGCTTTGGTTGGGATTGCAATGTAGAAGTATTTTAACTTCAATGCATCAAAAGAAAAAATGTGTTGGACATGAAGTTCTTCGAGCAGTGTCTGAATTGGCGAATGCACTTTGTGTATTTGGCCAGCTACCAGCTATGGCAAGCCCTCATATGCATGGCCTCAATGAGAAGAAGATAGACTTACATAGTGACCACTCTAAATGTTTACTTGATGCCATCGAAGTTGATAGAGAAGTACTAGAACATGAAGAGTAGATCTCAAATCAATGATCAGAAGGAGGTATTGTGGACCAATCTGATTTGTCTCCCACTAGCCCACAAGGGACCCACTAATGTGAAGCTTCATCCAGTGGGGGCGTGGGGAGGAAGGATGCTTGGCCGCCAACCCATAGGATTTTATGTTATCGTCAGAGGAAAGTAGTGGGGGAGTGGGGAGGCTCCACATAGATTTTCTCAATGCTCATGAACTTTATGGACTGTGTGGAAAATGTATAATGGAAATTTTTGATGTTTATTTTTGAAGGTAGAAATAGTTAAAAGGAAATAAAATGTAAATTCCACGAGTTAAAAGGTGAAGTGTCTGATAATATAAAACTAAAAGACTTCATGAATTAAAAAGAAAAATCTTTAAGTTGTAGTGAAATAAATAAAATATAAAATGTTTTAGGGAAAAATAAGTAAAAGGAGTAAAAGGATTTCATGGGTAAAGCAAATTTTCAACTGTGTGAAGTTATTTCATGGTAAAAACAAAAAAAAATTATGTTGTTGGGTAAGAAAATAAGAGAAGGCAAGATAATGAACAAAAGGGGTCTTCTTGAAGTGCAAAGGTATTTATTGATCTAAGGGACCCAGGTGATGCTAGATTTAGTTAGGGATTTATATTTAGAATTTTTGGTTTCCCCTTAAGTGTAATTTCCTATTTCTTTTTTAGGAGAGATGCTCATTTTTTGGTCTCACGAAAATACTTTTTTGTACCAAGGTCTGAAAATAAATATGTGTTTATTTTCAGTTCCAAGGTTTTTTTAATCTTGTAAAGGGGAATTCATTCAGGGAATCATCATATTTGTATGTAAACGATAGTATATTCTGAGTTGGTTGTCTCCACAGTGCACATTGTATGGATTATGAATATGAGTAAACAAAGAGTGTTGGTATTTGTCTTCTTGTCTTTCCTTGAATGTTTGTTTAGTGTTACTACTATCATTCAAATAATGAATTAAATTGTATTAACATAGATAGAGGTTTATGCAACAGTGTCCTATGATTATTAATTATGGCTAGTTAATTTTTTGGTATCAATGATGTAAGGCATCACCTGGTAGACATAGTTATGATAGGGTATATGTTGTTGTGAGTTTTAAATTGGATGGTTTAGGTGACTCCACCCTAGAATATGGCATTGGTCTTCTACCTTTGCAGTCTCCTGAGATTGTTTGTGGTAGCTACAAATTAAATAAACTTTACTTATCTATCTCGGTGTGAATGGGTATGTGTAGGATCATGATGGGCCAAAAAGTGGTGATATGTAAGTGATATGATGGCCCATGTGGCTAACAAAATTTTTTTTACCCAAATTTTATGAAACAAAAAGGGTTTTTAAAAGAGATTCTCAGCTCTCCACCAATCTAAATTATGCTTTACTTTGAATTTAATAAATATTTATTATTCATTTTCTATTTGAATTAGGACTAAAGTCCTAATTGATAGGCTGACTCAAAAACATCTATAGATTTCAAATGGTATCACATTTTTTGAATCTTAAACATGTGTCACATTCTATGATTCACATAATATAGGATTAAAATAAAATAAAAAATTCATGAAGTTTTGACAAAGTTAAGGTGGTTACACATACGAGTTTTTATATTTTTTAAAAGTTGTAATAAAAAAATCATGATTAATTATTTACTTAGAAAAAATTACAAAAAAATATGCATCACATCTGGCCATGAGTCCTCTACTTATATCTAAAATCTTATAAAAAAATATTATCATTTTATTGTGGTTAGGGTTGTCAAAAATACGCCTACTTCTTATTTTTTCCCTTAAATTTAAGTACTACTGCATTGAAATTTCAAATTTTCACCAAATAGATTTTTATTTATTTTTAAATAAACCTAGTAGTTTAGAAACTACATTCAATTTTCTACATATTTTATTGTTACATATTTTTGAAATAATGTAGATAACTTATTCAAATTTTTACGTCAAATTGCCCAACTCTGATTTTCTGAATTTTCATCACCACTTAAGCGCTTATTTTTTCCATGATGATCCTTCACATACCTGAATGTGTGTTGAACTTAATGCATTACATTTCTTAGTTTTAAATTGAGCATTACCATGAAGGTCAACCAAATATTTAGGGTAGTATTTCTATTTAACCATTGAAGGAGAAGCATATGTTTATAGTGTTTCAGATGATTTGGCACACAAGTATCTATAGGTATACTATCTGGATCACCCTCCTAGGTTTCATAGAGCCCCAAGTGCAGGGGAGAGATTTTTTAATTCAATAAATTGTTCATTGTCCAAATCTCTCTTTGAATATGACCAATAGGCCTGACACCCCTTTAGGATTCAAGTTGATTGCAGATTTGGGGAACCAACATGTTGCTTTCTTTTGGTGTCTAAATTCTAGTTGTCAATTACTTTTTGAATATCATTTATAAAATTTTAAATGGTTGTCTCCATTTTGTTTTCTCCTCATTATTCAAATTAGCATATCAAGCATATGTTTGGTTTGTTAAAACAAAATTCATGTTTTTCCTCATTTATTTAATAGGGTTTCTTCAAAGAAGAATTAAATTCCTTTGAATAGGTCATAGTAATTTGGATGATTCAATTGGATAAATAAGAAGAACCCGATAAAACATAATTTTGCATGTTTATGCAAGTCATAAATAGTACCATGCCAAGTAATTTGAGTTACACCGAGAAGGAAGACACATATCAATTTGTATTCTGACCTTGTACCCAAAAAAGGAATTGATCAATTCATTTTCCAGAACCATCCCCTGTATCACATTATATAATCCAATTTAGATTTTTGCTGTAGGAGTAGGAGTATAAGTTAGTTTTAGATTGTCTATTTCAAACCCTCATGTCAGTACAAAATAGATTATGAGTGTATGAATGAATTGATGAAGATTGGAATTAGAAAAACCCTCTAAATTTGTGTGAGGTCATAATCTTCTTAATTGTCACGAATTTTATCTTTGAATGTTTGCATTCATTGGTGATCAAGGTACACCCACCTAGGTGAAGCAGAGCCTAAAGAGCATGGAATCTCAACCATCTTGGTTGATTCCATTCATTGGCCAAATCCTTGTTAAACTTGAAGGAAAAGCTTGGCATACTTTTAGAGTTTAGCAATCTACAGATTTGGGAACCAACAGATTAGTGAATCTACTAGGGAGGATAAGTGATTATCATTGGGAAGATTCAAGAATCAAAGGGTGAAAATTAGAAATTAAAGTTTTACACCTAGAGAGATTTTTGTTGTCATAATGGTGAAGACCCCAAAAATAAAATTCATTCCTCTCTAGAAGAGGTGGCGAATTTGTTTCAAGAACCTAGTAAAGGATACAAAGAAGTTCTAGATCTACATAATATTTAGTCAAGAAGAAGGGTTAGAAGTTAGTGCATTTGTTCCAAGTATTTCTATTCTAGTTTTCAAAAATGATCTTATATGAAAACCATGGTGTATTCAAGTTTTAATGAATTCCCTTATCAAGTGGTGAAGCACTAGTAAAGAGGGGAATATTGATATTGATTTTACATACTTCTATGTTGTAATTTTTAGTTATGGTATTCTGTGAGATTTATTTAGTAATAAGATCATTTGAAAATATCTTAATATTGACATTAAGTTGTTTAATGAATTATCCTTGTTTGAGAGCCTATTGTAAGAGAAAAGAGCTAAAATATGTGTGGTTGTTGTTTCTATGTGGAAGATTTATAAAGTGATAAACAAGATGTATCATCCATATAGTTATGCTTGTTTCGTTCCAAGCACAATGCAAAGACATCAATTTCAACCACATGCACAGAGAGACGTGTTTGTCCAAGCCAAATATAAACCATTGAACTTCAGTAATATACAAAGCTACCCAAATCCTTATCCCTTCACAATTAGAGATCATGTCCCTATGTTTCATGGAGAGAAATATGAATCAACTTATAGGCATGTACAACTATTTTGTGTGTTTATTCAAAACTTTCAGATTTGCATAGAAAATATCATTATGAAATTCTTTAGAAGGTCTTTGAAGGATAATACAAGAGAATGGTATACTGGCTCACCCATGCAAAGTATATCTTCATGGGAAGATTTCAAAAGGCTATTCCTGAATCAGTTTAATGGTGATAATACAAATTATACACAAACTTTTAGGCCTTAATCTATTTCAGAAAGCAATGAAATGACATATGAAAATGTGCAATATATATCAGAGGTTGAGAGTAGTCTTCAAGGTACAAATAGCCCTGCTGTTCTAGATTACCCACATCAATATCTTTCACATCATAGTCAACCCCACATTCATTATCAACAAAATGCACACATTATTGATCCTCTTGTCCATATTCAAGAAATGTTTACCATAAGGAAAGTAGAACGAGAAACAGGTTATTCCTTGTTGACAAGGATTTTGAATGCTTATACAAACATACCTGATAGCTTCAAACCTCATGAGTCTATTTTGATTGACTATTTTTTGAATGCATATGAATTGGGTCCAGACTTTTGGTCTGAAAATTGGAATCTTATTTGCCTAAGTCAAGTAGTTAAGTTAGTTGAATTTGTTGAAAAGATTAGGTATGAACTTACATTCAAGGTGAGATTTCATTATATTGATACAAATGGTACTATCAATGAATACATTTCAAATGATGGTAACATTATATCAACAAATAAGATGTATAAGAATGAGAAGCATGTTACAACCAAGGTAGTATCTCATACACAAGCAGATAATTCTTGGGGTTAGTTTAATGATATGGTGGGTGTACCTGAAAATAGTATACATAATAATTTGAGTGCATTTCATGATCAAATAATGGAGGTGCAACCATTTATGCATTTTCATAGCATTGATGATAATGAATTAGAAGTTGAAACCAAAAGGAGCATTGTGCCATGCAACAATGAAGAGGGTAATTATTGTAATCAATATACGAAGGATGGGTATGCAAGTAAAAATAATTGTTATGATAGTCTGAATGTTAATAAGGATGAAAATATAGAAGGCCTATCAAATTATGACTATTTTTGGGCAATTTTGTTGGAAATTCAATCTTATATGGTATGAGCATTGTATGTTATGATGAATCCATTGGATATCTAGATTTTAATGATAAAAATGACAACCTAGTGAATTTTTATATGCAACTAAGTGGTTCTTGCAACTCTTATGGAGATCAAGAATAAGAAGTAGTGGAAGATGTGAAAGAAGAAGCACATGTTCACTCAACAGTGAGAAAATTTCAAATTTATTGACCATGAAATATCAGAGGTATGTACATGAAAATAGTCATGAGCTTTTGTCCCCTATCAGATAAACTTTGACAATGATGATGTTCCTTTGAGAACTAAGTATGACACATGTCCATTTGTTTTTCCTTCCACAAATAGACAATATAATTTGTAGGATAACAATTTTCATGAAGAATTTCTTGATGATTCTTCTCACCAAAATGTCGAATTGTAGTTACAAAATGAGCCAATATATGAATTATTTTCTTTCCATATGTTGGAGGCTTGTTTTCATAATTCTCATGGTTTGCAATAGTGTGATACAAGCTATGAGACAGCATATGAGTGTTTTTATTTCTAAGTCTATTTGGGAAAAGCTTTAGTGAAACATGATAATGAAATAGACAATGCTAATTGTTGCACTATGTATGAATATCTTTCATTAAAGGAATATGATAGATGTTTGTCACATGGTGATAGTATTTTTCAATTTTTTCTCTATTGTGAGATATAGTCTGATAGAACTAACATTGGTATGGGAAAATATATAGTGCTATGTTTCAGAATGTCAGTGGTAATGATTGTCTTTAGGCTTATAATGATAGTGCTTTAAGGTTTAACTTGATGTAGTCAGATGAAAATAAATTGTATGATAGAGGAAAATAGAGGCTTTTCTTTTCTGGTGGCCTAGTGCCATCAGTTGTGGTGTGATTTTTCAAATCATACCAATTCAGGGCAAAGAAAGAGTTTGAATCTACTACCCAATGGATAAGACACTCAGTCTACTTTCACTAGATATTTGAATTTGTTCTATGCCTGCAAGGGGCATACATCCCCAAAAAGAGCCACTATTGTAACTTTCAAATTTTGGAAAAATTTAGAGGTCCAACATGTTGGATATTGTTGGATTTTTCTGATATGTGGTTGTCATTGATGTCAACACTACTAGCATTGATGTATTTAAGGTTGTATATATCGAGGATATTGAGAAAATTTTAATAAAATATGTTGTAGGTTGTCTATGAAGCAGTACAGATCAGTATGATGGAAATTTTAGTATATTGATGGTGAGAAGTTATGGATTAAAGGGTTGTTTTCCAAGCCTATCTAGTTTATCCATCGAAAGTTTCAAAGGTTTTATTGAAGATTTGATCGAGTTATGAGTTTTTGTGTTCTAGCAGTTATTTTGTTACTATAGTTGGTGTTCCTGAAAGAAGATGATGTGATTCTAGT
Organism: Sequoiadendron giganteum; assembly: GCA_007115665.2. Classification (NCBI taxonomy): domain Eukaryota; kingdom Viridiplantae; phylum Streptophyta; class Pinopsida; order Cupressales; family Cupressaceae; genus Sequoiadendron; species Sequoiadendron giganteum. The sequence continues at coordinate 365,469,073 of CM021100.1, read as the reverse complement.
AATCTAAGTTTATGTGAATGTTTCTATATTTTTCTCTATCTATTTTGTTGGTTTGCATTGATCTATGTGCTCGTGATTGGATATTTTCTCTTGTGTGTTCATGTTTTTCATGTTCATGGCTGACAGGGTGATTGTAGCAGGTTGTGGATCTTTGAGGAATAATTTTTGAAGGTGTTTCATGTTCGAGGATATTTTTTTGGGTCCCTACTATGTTGTGGCCGACCTTGGATGATTCACATTGATAATCACTTATGTTTTGGGCTGACAATTTGTATTCATTTTATATTATATTGAAGTCGACATGTAGATGATGTTATTCTTGGATGTGGATATATAAGATGGATTATTTTGTCATTTGTGAAGTGTAAAGTGTGAGATGTGTGTGTGGCATGTGAAGTGTAAGTGTTATGTGTGAATAAATTTTGGATCATTTGAAGGAAGAAGTTAAGTGTGAGGAAGAGTGAGAAAAGTTTATATGCTTAACCAAAATTGTAATCAGGCATTAGCAAATGCTATTTTCTTAGCTCAAAATCTCCAAATGGATTTAATCTAATTGTGATTGTAAGCCAATGTGTCTTCCTTTGGGCAATAAACCTTTTTGTATTTGAGAAATGAGCTCTAGGTAGTGTGCCTGAATGCAAGTGCATTCCCCATTTTGCTATACTTTTAATAGAGTATAAACTTGTGGACTAACCTCCACCATGGTTTATCCTCTAATAGGGTTTTCCACGCAAAAATTTAGTTGTTATGTGTTTTTCTAATGTGTTGATGGTTTATTCTTTCATGCTTAATTATCAGATCTAAGAATAAGGGTAATAAATTTTAATTTTCTGTGACAACTGATTCACCCCCCTTCTCATTTTTCTACCCTTGTGTTTCCAACAACTGGTATCAAATTAGGTTCCTTGGAAGAAATTTAATAGATTAAGGTGGTCCGGGATGGAAAAATATAAGAAGGATAATCTGAGATTTTATGGAACAAATTATTCTTTGTGGAAGACTCGAATGGAGTTTCATTTGAGATGCATTGGTGAATCTTTCTAGAACATTACAAAGAATAGGTATATCATCCCACAGAATTGTCCTTCTACTTCTGCTGAGATTAAAGATGTTGAGTACAATATTAGGGATAAGGAAGCATTGCTTAGTGCTTTGAATAATTCTAAGATGACAAATGTAATGGATTTGAAGACTTCTTATGAGATCTGGAAAAATTTGGAAACCTTGTATGAAGGTGATGCTCATGAAGATTGCTAAGCTACAAAGTGTAAAAGGGAAATATGAAACATTGAAAATGGGTGAAGATGAGAACATTACTGCTTTCATGTAGAGAGTGAATGAACTGGTGTGTAATATTAATTATGCTGGTGGAAATTTGGAAGAATTAGATATTTTTGGTAAAGTGCTCATATCCTTGCCTTCTGCATACAAACACAAAGTTTTTTCTATTGAGGAGATCTGGACTGTGACAAATGTAACTAGAGACGTGTTGATTGGTAAGCTTGTTGCTTTTGAGTTAAGTGAGTTTGGTGACCCTCTACCTAAGATAGAATCTACATTCAAAGCTACTACGTCAGGGAAAGATAAGCAGAGATATGATCCGGGAGAAATTTCTTCTAGAAAGGTGTTCAAGTATGAGCATGAAATGAGACAGATTGAAGAAGAAGAGAGAAAGCTACATGAGCTTGAAGCACTTCTTGTCAAAAGAGTAGCTAGAGGAGAAGGTAAGTATATAGGGAAATTGCCTCTTAAATTTTTTCTTGCAATAAGATAGGTCACTTTGCCTCAAGGTGTCCTTAAAGAGTTGCTAAGCCGAGATCTAACAAGCCTAGATTCTAAAGAAAGTGTTACTTTGTTACTGATGAAGGTGTGACAGATGATGAATTTGATAAATGGAATGTAAGTGAATATTAGTTTATATTTATTGCTATCAAGGAAAGCAATCCTATACCTAATAATTCTACTAGTTACATGAATGTTGAGAAAGCTCTAGCAGCCAGAATTGAAGAAAAAGATCAATGGGTGATCGACAGTGGATGCACTCACCACATCATAGGTGATAAAAGTAAATTTGTGAGTCTTTAAAAGTATGATGGTGGTGTTGTAAGATTTGGTGATGAAAAATCTGGTGTAATCCATGGCAAAGGATCCATTTCTTTTGATGGTAAGCATAATACTAATGATGTCCTATATGTTGAAGGTTTGAAGTATAATTCTTTAAGTGTTGGATAGATGGTTGACAAGGGATATAATCTTCAATTCAAGGATGGAAAATGTTAAATATTGGTGAATTATGGAAATTTGATTGCTTCTGGTACAAAAACAAAAGGTAATATCTTTCACCTGAGTACTACTAACAAAAGTTGTTTGATTGCTCAAGTTGATGAAAGTTGGTTGTGGCATAGAACATTGTGTCATGCAAAACTTTGACAATATTATCAAGATAAGTTCTACCTAGGCTATGAGAGATCTTCCTAAGTTGGTGAAGCCTACTAATACCATATACAAGGAATGCGAGTTGGGGAAGCAAACTAGAGTTCCATTCAGAAGAAAACAATATTGTTCAAATGGAGATGTGGAAAGGAAGAACAAGATAGTTCTAGATGTTACAAGGACTATGATGCTTGAAGGAAATTTTCCTCATATCTATTGGAGAAAAGTTTTGAGTTCTGATGTTTATAATCTCAATAGGTTACATGTCAAAGGTGATATCATTAAGACCCCTTTTGAGCTATGGTTTGGTCATAAGCCTACTGTTAGATATTTCAAAATATTTGGGATTAAATGCTATATTAAAAGAGATGAAGATATAGGAAAGTTTGATGCTAGGAGTGATGAAGGAATCTTTCTTGGTTATTCTACTAAAAGTAAATCCTACCAGTGCTACAATAAGAGATTGATGAAAATAGTTGAAAGTGGTAATGTGAAGGTTGATGAAGACACAGTTAGACCATCCATAACTTGTGGATATGATTGAAATGATCAAAATTTTAGTTCAGTTCAAACTCATAATCAAGTGTAGATCATTTTGGTGAATCAGGAAAGCCTAGAGGAAGGAAGTAGTAAGAGTACAAAAGTGAGATCACAAGGGCCTAAAGTTAGAGAATAGAATAATAATCCAAGGTATGTAAGACTGAATCATTCAAAAGATCAGATAATAGGTGATAAGAACAAAGGTATTCAAACTAGGAGAAGAATTGTAGAAGAGTACTGTTTGATTTTGAAGACTAGGCCTAATAATGTCAATGAAGCATGCAAAGATGAACATTGGATGGAAACAATGAAAGAAGAGTTACAACAAATTGAGAAGAATGATATGTCGACTCTTGTTCCTAGACCTAAGGGAAAAAATTTAATTGAAACTAAATGGGTCTTTCAGAAGGGTATGTGTAGGATCATGATGGGCCAAAAAGTGGCGATATGTAAGTGATGTGATGGCCCATGTGGCTGACGAATTTTTTTTACCCAAAATTGATGAAATGAAAAGTTTTTTTAGAGGAGATTCTAAACTTTCCACCAATATAAATTATGCTTTACTTTGAATTTAGTAAATAATTATTATTCATTTTCTATTTGAATTACGACTAAATTCCTGATTGATAGGTTGATTTAAAAACATCTATAGCTTTCAAACGGTATCACATTTTTTGAATCCAAAACATGTGTCACATTCTATGCTACACATACTATAGGATTGAAAAAAAATGAATTTCATGAAGTTTTCACCAAATTAAGGTGGTTAGACGTACAAGTTTTTATATTTTTTAAAAGTTGTAATAAAAAATTCATAATTAATTATTTACTTGGAAAAAAATTACAAAAATTTATGCATCACATCGGGACATGAGTCCTCTAGTTACATAAAAATTCTTATAAAAAAATATTATCATTTTATTGTGGTTAGGGTGGTTAGATAGACACCTACTTCTTATTTTTTCCCTGAAATTTAAGTACTACTGCATTAAAATTTCAAATTTTCACCAAATAGATTCTTATTTTTTTAAAATAAACCTAGTAGTTTAGAAACTAAATTGAATTTTATACATATTCTATTCTTACATATTTTTGAAATAATATAGATAACTTATTCAAATTTTTACGTCAAGTTGCCTAACTCTGATTTTTTGAATTTTCATTGCCACTTAAGGGCCTGTTTTTTTCCATAATGATCCTGCACATACCCAGAATAAACTAAATGAGCAAAGTGAAGTTATTAGAAACAAAGAAAGACTGGTATGTAAAGGATATTCTTATATGGAGGGAATTGACTTTGAAGAAAATTTTGCTCATGTTGCTAGAATTGAAGCTGTGAGACTATTTCTTGTCTATGTTGCTTACAAAAAATTCAAGGTTTATCAGATGGATGTCAAGTCAGCATTTTTGAATGGTGAACTAAATGAAGAAGTATATATTGAGCAACCTGATGGATTTCAATTGACTGATCAGGGAGACGTGGATTGTTGATTGAAGAAAGCATTATATGGACTGAAGCAAGCCCCAAGAGCATGGTATGCCAGATTGGACAAGTATTTGCTGAAGCTTGGATTTAATAAAGGTACTATTGATAGTAACCTATATTTCAAGATTGATCATGATAAAACTTGATTGTTGAAGTCTTTGTTGATGATATCATTTTTGGAGAAGATGATAGTTTATGCATGAAGTTTTCTGATGAGATGTAGAGTGAGTTTGAAATGTCTATGATTGGAGAAATAAAATTATTTTTGGGATTGCAAATTACTTAGTTAGATAAATGGATCTTTATATATCAGTCCAAATATGTAAAAAAATTGCTAAAGATGTTTGGTACGGAAGATTCAAAGCCAGTTGGTACACCTATGGTGACTGGATGTAAATTGACTCAAAATGATGATTCTCCTAAGGAAAATTAGACTAGATACAAATCCATGATTGGAGGATTGCTTTATTTGACTCAAACTAGACCAGATATCATTAATTTTGTATGCATTGTTGCAATATTTCAAGTCGGTCCTAAAGAATCTCATGTGATAGTTGTGAAGAGGATTTTCAGATACTTGAAGGGGATAGTTAATTTTGGCCCATGGTATCCTAAAGATGACGACCTTACTTTGAGTGATTTTACTAATGTTGATTGGGTAGGAGATATGGATGAAAGAAAGAGTACTAGTGGTGATGCATTTTTCTTTGGAAAGAAGTTGATTTCATGGTTAAGTAAGAAGTAGAATGCCATTTCCTTATCTACTACAGAGGCATAATACATTGTTGCTACTAAATATTATACTCAAGTATTATGGACGAAGCATATGTTGAAAGATATTAGAGTTGTGTATGATGAACCTACTGCCATATTTTGTGATAATTCAAGTGCTATTAACATTTCTAATAATTTGGTGTTGCATTCAAAAACCAAGCATATATATGTAGACATGGAAAATATACCAACACGCTTGATCCTGATTATTAACATCATTTCATCCTAAATCATACTCTCAGCTTATCAACACTTTCCATCTTTTAATTGAATAAATCATTATTTATTTAATTAGGTATTTCTCCTCTATTGATAAAATTAATCAATTTAATTTAATTAACCTTATATCTCTATTTATTTAAATAATTCATTTTATTTAAATTAAAATCTCTAAAGTCCTTCATTTAAATTAAATAAATTTTTGTTTATTTGATTTAAAACTAACATTATCCCCTTTTGCTAAATAAATCAAAAATATGTATTTTTAAACTAAATCAAAAATCATTTTCTATCTCCTTGTGATTTGTATCAACCCATAAATATAAATCAAATAGGTCACATCTCCTAAATTCTTCATTAAATTGATTAAACTTTAATTAATTTAATCCTAAATCATGTCACATCCTCTAGAGAATGCAACTTGCACATGAAAATAGATTTAATTCATTTGGGTATGTGCAGGATCATGATGGGCCAAAAAGTGGCAATTTCTAATTGATATGATGGCCCATGTGGCTGATGACTTTTTTTTACCCAAAATTGATGAAACAAAAAGGGTTTTTAAAGGATATTCTCAGCTTTCCACCAATATAAATTATTCTTTACTTTGAATTAAATAAATAATTATTATTCATTTTCTATTTGAATTACGACTAAAGTCTTGATTGATAGGCCGATTGAAAAAAAATATATATCTTTCAAACGGTATCACATTTTTTGAATCCAAAATATGTGTCACATTCTATGCTTCACATACTATAGGATTAAAAAAAAAGTATTGAATTTCATGAAGTTTTGATCAAGTTAAGGTGGTCAGACATACAGGTTTTTATATTTTTTAAAATTTGTAATAAAAAATTAATAATTAATTATTTACTTGGAAAAAAATTACAAAAAAAATGCATCACATCGGGACATGAGTCCCCTACTTATATCTAAAATATTGTAAAAAAATATTATCATTTTATTGTGGTTAGGGTGGTCAGATAGACACCTACTTCTTATTTTTTTCCTGAAATTTAAGTACTACTACATTGAAATTTAAAATTTTTACCAAAAAGATTTTTAAAAAATAAAATAAACCTAGTAGTTTAGAAACTACATTCAATTTTTTGGAGATTCTATTCTTACATATTTTTTAAGAAATATAGATAAGTTATTCAAATTTTTATGTCAAGATGCCTAACTCTGATTTTTTGAATTTTATTGCCACTTAAGGGCATGTTTTTCCTATGATGATCCTACACATACCCATTTATTAAATCTCCTATTTTCCCTCACATGGTATAAAAGCGGAATATTCCCTCAAATTTAAATTTAAATCCAAGTGGATTTTTACATCCAAAAAAATATTCACTCTCCTTTTACATGTCCTTATGCATTGAGCCAAGTGGCATTTAAGTCATTATTTTCTCCCTCCAACAAGTCATTTCACAAATTTGAAATTCCACCTAATATCATTTATTGGCTCTTTGATCAAAACTTGCACAACCATCAACCACTGACATCTTGACAAGTGGCACTTGGCAATTGGGTGTTGAATGATCCCACTGTTGGTGTAATTAAATGTTTTGTACCTTGTCCTAGGTCATAATTACACCCTAGTTAAGTTTACTTAGGGACCACATAGGAGTTGTTGGAGAATTTCCACCTTTGGTGGACTTATCTTCTTATTACTTTATCACCTCCACCTTTCATGGACATATCATGTGATTAGGTTTCCACCTTTTGTGGTAGATCCACTATTTGTGGTGGTTATCACATTATCACCTTTCCACTTTAGGTGGACTGATAGCTTTTCATTGTTGTCTCATGTCATAAGATTACGACACTTGTCATAATCTTATGCACTCCTATGTTCTCACCTTGGCTATATAACCAAGGGGTCTCTCATTGTAAAATCAAGCATGATCATTGACATTGAATACAGTTTATTCTTGTCATATTATTTTCTCTCTTCTTTATGCTTTATATTTGGTCCATAGATCTTGGCATCCATAGCCAATTCTAACATGGTATCAGAGCGGGTTGGGTGTCATTGGAGAGTCTTTTTCTGAGGAGAGGTACCAGATTTGGGGAGGTTCCATTTTTGGCTCTTTATTGTAGGTTTATATCGGAGCTTGCTGGTGCAAATCTAAGCTCACCATTACATTTGGAAGGTTCGAGAAAGTCGATTTTTCCTTTTGTTTCGTCCAAATCGGACATACGAGGCCAAATCAAAGAGGGTTTGAAGTTGCATTGTGGTTGGCAGATCTAGAAGGTAGCTACATTTTTGGAGCATTTTGGGTCAAATCCGACCCTACCATTGCATCCAGAAGGGCCAAAAACCCTAAGATTGACTATCCAATCGTCCAAATCAGAACAAGTCATCCGGTGAAGCAAAAAAAATTTGCCCGAAAAGCCGTACGGCCCCCCAGGTCGTCATGATTGTCAAAAGTATGATTTTATTTTTTTTAATTTTTTTTTAAATATTTTCTGCAAAATATTTTTCTAAAAAAAAAATGGTTTTGATTACAATATCTTGCAGTTTTTATTGTTGAAAAGATTTTTATCAAAAACATAAAATAATAGAAAAAAAGTATTAGTGTACCCGCGGGTACTGCACAGTCTGCAAAGTACCTGCAGTACCCTTGGCTGCGCAGGTGGTACAAGAAGCCGCCACTTGGCGGGCTTCTATTAGCCCCAGCGGCCCTTGCTCCCATTCAACCGATGACCCCAGCGGCAATTTTCCTCACCCGCGGCCGACCATATTAGAACCGACGGCGACAATACGGCTGGCAAAGGCAAAATCCGGCGGTGGCATTTCCAGCGAACATTCCGGTGAAGAAAAGAATATTCCGGCTATTTTTCCGGCAAGGGTCGAGTTTTCTGGTGATGGGCTGCAGGCCGTCAATTTTAAGGTATTGATCTGCACACATCATCGACACGTCACTGGTGACATCATTATTTCCTAAGAAATTTTTTGGCCCCTCATGGATGAGCTTTTTGTTTTTGCAGTCCAACTTTGAAGCTTCATAACTCAGTCATTTTGGCTCCTTTTTTCGAGCAATTTTTTTTTATTTGGGTTAATTTTTTGTGATCTACATAGTGGTGCAATCAGTTTTTAGTTTTTACTTCTGGTTTTTCCATAAATTGTAGATTCTCACAGGTGTTGCTGCTCCGTCCTCATTTTGGGAACTTTGGGAGCTCATAACTTGCTCCTACGGTAACATTTTTTAGTACCATTTTTTTTTAAAGTGCATGATTTTTCCTATACTTTCTAGTGATGTGATCATATTTATCTCATCTACTATAATTTTTTTACTATGAGTTTGTGGCCTATTTTGGCAATTTGCATGTACTAAAATCAAAGTCCACTTTGCTGTTTTTGGCAGTGGCAATTGTAAACACACTAATTATAAAGTGCCAAATCAGATACTGCTTGGGGGGTCTCTTGATTGAGTAAATTTGGGGGGGTAATATTTTTCCTTTGTTGGTTCATGTCTCTTTATTCGTCTATTGTGTGACTAAAGTTGAGGAGTTTAAATATGGGAATCAAAATACATCCTGCTGTAATAAGTTTAAATCAATGGAACTTTAAGTCTTGGTGAGATGGAATCCTAACACATTGTAGGTGGCTTAATATTTTGCCATATCTCTATGGGCTAGTTCCTAAACCTTCATCGAAATGGAAGAGAATTGTGTGGGGCTTTAAAATAACACATATCTTGGGATTAATTCATTGTAATTGTGATATTGATACACTAATGGTCATTGATAGTATTGAGATCCCTCTTGACCTTATGACCAAACTTTGGGAGATGTATCCAGAGACTCGAATGAACCTCCATTCCCAGAGGATCCTGTTGTAGATTGTCTTGTTCCACTTGCAGAGTTTTGACCTATTGATGATAAAACAGCTAAAACAATTGCTGATTGGGAAAGTTATGGTCATTTTGATGACACAGAACCTTCTCCTTCTCCTCCTACAGAGACATCTATTGAGACTTCAGTTTCTATGGCTCCTAATCCAGATTTAGAGGGTTCATCTTCTTCATCTATGAGTCAACATCTTGAGGCTAAGGAGTCTTGTGATCTAGCATTGGCAGAATCATCTATTGTTGCATTTGATGATGCTTGTGATTCCACAGTTTGGGTTCCTTGTGATTCAGTGCAACAGGATATACATTGTCTTCCAGATATGGCTACTTTGGATGGCTTCTTGACAGGTATTTCAGACTTGTTTGTGGAGTCTCATCTTGCTGATTTGGGGGACACCATTGATGACATTCATCTTCTCTTTGATGAAGATGCTCCTTCTTCAGTTATTGTGAGGGAACACTCTGACCCTCTTGTTCATTCTCTACATGATCATTCTTTGTAGTTTGACATGAGTGTGGATACTTTTGGACAACATTTGGAGGAGGCTTCTCTATCTTTGGAGGGGATATCTTTCTCTTTGGATCATGTTCTACATTCATCTCTATTGGATATTGGATTGTACTCTTCAGCAATGTGGCCTAGAACACCTGTTTGGAGTGTGTCAGTTCTTTCCATCGACATGAAGATAATTGAGCATCATTCAGAGACATCATACATCCTGCATACATCCTTGGTTTTGTTTCTTCCTAAGGGGAGGAACGTTGTTTGGCGAAATTGGATCATCTTCAGCATTTAATGTCGACCTTCTACCATCATTGCAGGAGACTCAACATTGAGGGGGGGTTGCCTTGTCTCTCTTCTACTTTTCTCTTATGGGGGGGTCTTTTTCCTCACATGGGGTTTTTACCTTCTTATTCATGATTGAGAGCATTTCCATTTTGTTTTTCATCTCTCTTTTGGGGAGGAGTTTTGTCCCACTGGGTTTTCTCCTTTTCTCCATTTGTGAGAGATTGCATTGCATTTGTACATGGGTACCTAACATCGCCTAGTTGCCTGGACCCATCTTGCATTGTTTGTATTTGTGTACATTCTCCCTAAGTTGCACTTAAGGGGGGGTGTTGGTGTAATTAAATGTTTTGTACCTTGTCCTAGGTCATAATTACACCCTAGTTAAGTTTAATTAGGGACCACATAGGAGTTGTTGGAAAATTTCCACCTTTGGTGGACTTATCTTCTTATTACTTTATCACCTCCACCTTTCATGGACATATCATGTGATTAGGTTTCCACCTTTTGTGGTAGATCCACTATTTGTGGTGGTTATCACATTATCACTTTTCCACTTTAGGTGGAGTGATAGCTTTTCATTTTTGTCTCATGTCATAAGATTATGACACTTGTCATAGTCTTATGCACTCCTATGTTCTCACCTTGGCTATATAACCAAGGGGTCTCTCATTGTAAAATCAAGCATGATCATTGACATTGAATACAGTTTATTCTTGTCATATTATTTTCTCTCTTCTTTGTGCTTTCTATTTGGTCCATAGATCTTGGCATCCATAGCCAATTCTAACACCCACATTGCTCAAATTCACTCATTCTTCCAACTTGGAAATCTATAAATAGAGGCCTCCTCTATTGCATTATCATGCACAATCTAGAGCAAAGTTACTCTCTTCACATGGAGAGCTAATTTTATCCATTTCATATCAAGTATTCATCATTCTCATGGTTTCATAGTAAGGTTATGCCAAAATTTCATCAAGGAGAGTTTCAATCATCCACAAATTATCACAAATATTACAAAGGAGTTGGGAAAGGCCTAATTTCAACACACCAATTGGCACCAACTCCCCCATGGGATCAAGTGTTTGCATTCCTTAAATTAGGATTTCATTTATCTTTTATGTTTTGTTCTTCATTTTCCTATTATTGAGCATTGTAGGTGAAATTCATGGGGAATCCTTGTTCTTACTTGCATATTGATCTAATATTGTGCTTGTTTGTCATGTTTGCGTAGGTATATTGAATTCAAATTTGAGGGAATATTCTTCGTTTATGCCATGTGAGGGAAAATAGGAGATTTAATAAATGAATTAAATCTATTTTCATGTCCAAGTTGCATTCTCTAGAGGATGTGACATAAGTTAGGATTAAATTAATTAAATATTAATCAATTTAATGAAGAATTTAGGAGATGTGACCTATTTGATTTATATTTATGGGTTGATACAAATCACAAGGAGATAGAAAATGTTTTTTGATTTAGTTAAATGCATATTTTTGATTTATTTAGCTAAAGGGGATAATATTAGTGTTAAATCAAATAAAGATGAATTTATTTAATTTAAATGAAGGACTTTAGACATTTTAATTTAAATAAAATGAATTATTTAAATAAATAGAGATATAAGGTTAATTAAATTAAATTGATTAATTTAATCGATAGAGGAGAAAAACCTAATTAAATAAATAATGATTATTTTAATTAAGAGATGAAAAATGTTGATAAGTTGAGAGTATGATTTAGGATGAAACGATGTTAGTAATAAGGATCAAGTGTGTTTGTATAGTTTCTATGTCTACAATATCTATCAAGTTTCACTTTTTGAGAGACAAGGTGAGTGAAAAGGAAGTCAAACTAGAGTATGTTCCTACTAAATACCATATTGTAGATATCTTTACCAAGCCCTTACCTAAGAATACTTTTTAGTATCTTAGAGAGAAGCTAGGGGTGATTACCCCTCCTAATCAAAACAAAGATGCAATTCTTTGCATCAGTCCATGCATTTCATTGTCATATCTTGATTCAGATTGATGTTGTGGTGGCTACTACTTAGGGGAAGTAGTCAAATGTTTAGATATGTGGTTCAAATCTTGTGTGGAGAAAGATATTGTGTACCTTTCTCATTTATTTCAAAGGGGGAGAAGATTAATGTGAAAAACTATGAATTATCTGGAGAGAAGAGTCAAAACCTAAGGGGGAGAATGTGCTAAGAGAGAGTTGCATTGATGGTGGTTTTCACATCATGTGTTGCCATCAATGCCAAAGGGGGAGATTTTTGGAGATCGTTGGATGTTTCTGATATGTGGTTGTCATTGATGTCAACACTATTAGCATTGATGTCTTTAAGGTTGTATATGTTGAGGATATTGAGAAAATTGTAATAAAACATGTTGCAGGTTGTCTGTGAAGTAGTGAAGATCAGTATGATGGAAAGTTCAGTATATTAATGGTGAGAAGTTGTGGATTAAAGGTTTTTTTTTCAATACTATCTATTTTATCGACCAAAATATTTGGAGGTTTGCATGAATATTTGATCGAGTTATGAGTTTTTGTGTTTTGGTAGTTATTTTGTTACTATAGTTGGTGTTCCTAAAAGAAGATGATGTGATTCTGGTAGTCTGAGTTGATGTGAATGTTTTTGTGGTGTTTCATGGTGCTTATGGATTTTTCTAGATTGTTCTCTATCTCTGTTGTTGGTTCGTATTGATCTATGTGCTCATGATTGGAGATTTTCTCTTGCGTGTTCATGTTTTTCATGTTCATGGCCGATAGGGTGATTGTAGCGGGTTGTTGATCTTTGAGGAATAATTTTTTAAGGTGTTTCATGTTTGAGGATATTATTTTGGGTCCCTACTATGTTGTGGCTGACCTTGGTTGATTTACATTGATAATTACTTATGTTTTCAGCCTACAGTTTGTATTCATTTTATATTATATTGAAGTCGACATGTAGATGATGTTATTCTTGGATGTGGATATATAAGACCGATTGTTTTATCATTTGTGAAGGGTGAAGTGTGAGATGTGTGTGTGACATGTGAAGTGTGAGTGCCATGTGCCAATAAATTTCAAATCCTTCGAAGGCAGAAGTTAAGTGTGAAGAAGAGTGAGCAAAGTTTATATTCTTAACCGAAACTGTAATCAGGCATTAATAGATGCTATATTTTCAATTCAAAATCTTTAGATGGATTTAATCTGAATGTGACTATAAGATAGTGTGTCTTCCTTTGGGAAATATTCCTTTTTGTATCTGAGTATTGAGCTCTAGGTAGTGTGCCTGAATGCAAGTGCATTCCTCATTTTGTTGTATTTTTAATAGAGTATAAATTTGTGGATTGACCTCCACTGTGCTTTTTCCCCTAATAGGGTTTTCCATGCAAAATTTTTGGTGGTATGTGTGTTTTCGATGTGTTGATGGTTTATGCTTTCATGTTTAATTATCAGATCTGAGAATAAGGTTAATAATTTTTAATTTTTGGTTACAACTGATTCACCGCCCCTCTCAATTGTCTACTCTTGTGTTGCCAACACAAAAACGAGAAAATTGGTTGCAACACTTAGAAATGCACCTATAAAATCTATAACTATAACCTACTTTGGAGGATCAACCCAGTGATAAAGCATGGAAGACATCAAAGTACATGAAAAAATATGAATGTGCTAGAATACTAGGCACTCGATCTTTTTAGATAAGCATGAATGCACCTTTTATGGTTAAGCTTGAGAGAGAAAATGATTCTCTAGAGATCACAATGAAAGAATTACATGTGAGAATAAGATTCCTTTCATAGTCCATCTCTATGTGCTTGATAGAAACTACAAAGACTAGGGTGTTGATGAGCTTACTCTTGAAGATTTATGGAAATAGCAAGTTGGTGGGGACTTAAATGTATTTTTCATTTGGAAACACAGTTAATGCAAAGTTATGTATAATTCTTTGAGAAATTTTAGCTTCTTCATATTGCGTAAAATAGTTTATAGTCAAATGGAAAGATCAAAGGGGTCTTTGCATATCAAAGTGATTAATTTTAGAGTCCCTTCGATGTCTCGAAAAGACAAATTGTAATAGGCATAAAGGATTTATCTAAGATAAAAATGAATATCAAAAGAACAAAATTTTAAGTCCCTACAATATACTAAAAATAGGAAGGGAAGGGTGTACATCATCAAAGAGACTACATCATCTTGACAAGATTTATCTCATGGTCCCTTTGATAATCCGACAAGAAATCATCAAGGACACAATCAAATGTTGGGAGGAAATATTTTTGAGTCCCTTCGATGGGATGATATCGATTAAAATAATAATATTTATTCCCTAAGCTTTGAAAGTACCGCTATAATAGGCTTGTAAGTATGTCGAAGTGACAACGGAATGTTGAAGAGACAGTTTCTAGAGTTCCTTCGAAAACTCGACAAAACAAAATGCATCTATCGAAAGGAAAGACATATATCAATGAGAGATGATTAAGGGTTCCTTCAATAGAGCAATATATTGGCAAAAGAGATCTAGATGCCTGTGGTAGACTCGATGGAAGCTTATATACATAGAATTACCAATGGTGGAAAGTTGCAACTTGCAATGCACTTGATAAGAAAAGCAAAGGTTCTATAAATTCTCTAAAGATAAATTTGCATAGAATAAGATGCTAGTATTTATAGAAAACATACAGATTTTCCAAACATCAAAGAGCAGATTCTATTGAAAATATTAGGAATAATCTTTGCAAGGGTATAAATCATAATGACAATATGAATTTTTTGTCTAGGTTTCTATTTTGAGCGTAAAAGTTTCAGAGCTCTACAAAAAGGAATGATCAAATGCTACAGAATATCATATCAAAAGATGAGAATATGAAAATTCAATTTTGAGAATGTGAACGATCTAAAGCTTGTTGGTTCCTTCATTCATATAAAAAGGAAACCAAGACCATGGGGAACCACTCTTGATGGGTGGAAATTGGATTTTGGAAAAGGACATTTTAGAGGCCTATTTTCTAAAGTATATAAATCAAATGTTACTTGGTTATGGTGTTTGAATTGTGGTTGTTAATTACTTGTTTAATATCATTGGTAAAATTTTAACAAGTTTTCTCCATTTTTTTCCCCTTGTTATTCAAATTATGATATTAGGTATGAGCTTTGTTAGTGTTTTCTTGTGTTTTCGGTCACTCTTGGCCCTTCTTGTGTCATACTACGCTCTTTGCACAAGATTTTTCCTCTTTTCCTATGTGTGCGACCACATTTACTATGGTTTTTTTGCTTTAATATGCCTTCAACTAGCTCTAACCCAATATTTCTTTTTGGTGTTGGTGGTTCGACGACTTTGCTCAATGGCTCCTCTTCTGAACAAATGACCCTGAATTTTTTTTCCGAAAGTGTTTCAGGAAGTAAGTCTTTTGACTCCCCAGCTGATGTGGTTTTACCATTGCCCAAGTTTGATTCTTCTTGTAAATTTCTTGAGTAACATAACCTTATTGAGTACCTAGTGGGGAGGAATCCACCTAAAAGTGTGCTTAAAGAATGGGTCCACAAGGCGTAGGTCACTCATGAGGTTCACCTTGAGATGGTCCAAAATTTAACCAATGTTTTTTCTTTTTCCATTTTATGGAGGTCGGTCATGTTTAGGAAATACTGAATCATGGTCCCTCGTATGTCAAGTCTTCTCTATTGTTTTTCCAATCATAGACCCATGACTTCGCTGTCTCACATGACAACAAGTCATGGTTCTTGGTCTAGATTGAGTTTCCAAGGCTACCTCTACCTTTTGTGCTTGACCCCATAAAATGGTTTGTGTGGAGGTAGACCTCTCACAAGATTTGTAAGACTCTATTGACATTGAAATTGGAGATTTTTGGTATACCCAGAAGGTTACTCATTTTATTCTTCCAAACACATATTATAGATGTAATTTCGTAGACTACAAGATCAATTTCTACCCTTTGGCAATGCCTTGTACTCTTTCTCCATCACAGGAATTTGAAAAGCCCCATCACACAGATAATTTTGTTGCCAAACTTGATGAGAAATGGACTATGGCTACAAATTGTAAAAACAAGTCTAGTGGCTTTGAGACAGTCTCCAAAGTCCCTGATTCTGCTAAAGATGTTTCAAACACTTTGAAAAAGGGGAAAGAAGCTCCAGTCAGAGTTGACAATATTCCGGCATGGCCCAAGTTGAAGGCTACACCTCTACCTGCTACCGTTATGATGGAACAATCAAAAGAATCTCCTCCTATGATGGGAGCCCAATGATGGTCTCATAGTCCTTCTCTGCCATTAGAAGAAGGAGAATATATTCAGGAGAAACAGAGAATTTCTTCTTTGAATATTAAAAGTGGGTCAGTTTCACCAAAAGAATTATAGAATCGCTTCTCTACTCTGGATGAGGAGGAGATAGATTCTGATGAAATGGAGGAGTTTCACTCATGAATTTACTCTCATATAATGTTTGAGGTCTAAAATAACTCTCCTAGAAGTATTCTATTAGGGATAATTTGTTTAAGTATACTGGTATTGAAACGCTTTATCTTTAAGAAGTTAAAATTTCTAGTTTTTTCCTTGCCTCAGCTGGTATTCTATTTGGATAGCTAGTCATATGTATTGTACTACTCATGATGCTGGATGTGGAAAATATGTCACCCTTTTGGCCCCATGGTGGCATGCTTGTGTGGTTGACCATGGGTCTAACCCCACACATTGGCTCATCTAGATCCTTCTCAATATTGATAATCACTCTTTTAGGATTATTAATGTTTATACATCTAATGATGTTGTGGAATGCTCTTTGCTTTGGCATTCGATTTTTGGCTCATTTCTAGTTGCTACTTAGTTTTTGTGTGGGGACTTAAATATGGTTGAGATAGCGTATGATAAAGATGGCACTCTACCAATCAAATGGGAAGTGAGTGAATGGGAGGCATGGTTTTACATGCATAATAAATTGGGGCTATTTGATCCCAATTTTGACCACCACCATTCTCATTCCCTCTGACACACTTTGTGTAATTATAGAGCTAAATCTAGTAGGATATTTAAGCACCTTGATTGTTCCATGATCTCAGCTCAATCTTTCTTCTCTTTTGACAACTCTTCACTCCCGATTAAGTTGTTAGTGGATGTGACTTTTTCATATCATTTCACCATTTGTTTTCACATTGAATGGGAGACAAGATAGCCTCAGACCTACAAAATGTAGTTCTTTTTGAACAGGTCTTTGATTTTTCATCAACCCATGTTGGCCCACATTCAGAGATTTTGGAATTCAAAGTGCAGGCTAGCTCATAATACAATTTGGATTAATTGGTGGAATGATGCTATCAATTGCATGATAAGATTTTTGCATATTTATGGGTGCTTGTTGGGAATTTTGCATTGGTGGTCTTATGAGTCTACCATAGCTAATCTACACTCAACTACCAAGGCATTGGAAGCTATCCCTTTCTCCCCATCATTTCAAGTCAAAGTGGCAGAATTAAGACACAAAAATTAAGTTGCAAACAATTATGCTACTAGAAGTGTACAAATCAAAGCTAGATTACACTGGTTAAAGGTTGGATAATGTGCCTCCAAGGAGTTTTTTCTTGCCTTGCATGCCAAGCACTCTTCTCCTAGCATGAAAAGAAATAAAGAAGGATCCTAGGTGATCTTTGAGCTACTTGAAATTCTCTAGGCCTTTTTTCGACATTGTGTTCAAGTTTTAACTTCTCAGGAGTACACGCCAGAGCGACAACATGCCTTCAGGATTCTCTTGCTCTTGTGCCAAATAGGCTATCTTCAACCTAGAAAAAAATTTATGAGCAATTGGTCACAGTTGAAAACTTGAAGGAAATCGTTCAATCCATGGGTGATCACAAGGCCCCTAGGATTGATGATTTCCCTTATGAGTTTTACAAGGCCATTTGGGACTATGTTGGACATAATTTTCATAAATTCTATCTTGAGGCTTTTCATTCTAAATCCCTGGGTAATATAATTAACAAAGGAAATATTAAATTAATACCTAAGACTAGAGATATTGAGGCTATTTGTAACTAGCGGCATATCACACTCCTCAGTGTCACTTATAAAATCATCGCCAAAACATTGGCTTTGAAAATCTACCATCTTTTGCCTTAGATTGTGCAACTAGAGCAAACTGGTTTTATCAAGTCCAGATTTATTCTAGATAATATTATTGTTTTGTGGGAAGGTATGGAGTCGGTCGGATGCTCATACTAGAAAGAGTCTTGGCTATTCTAAAACCTATGACCGCATTGAGTGGCCATTTATTCTGGCCATGTTGAAAGCCTTCAGGTTTGGGCCTAACTTCATTTAGGTTGTCCAAATTTTTTTCAAATGCCTCTACTTGTACCTCCATTAATGGTCGCTAGTCTCTTGCCTTTGGTCTTTTCTGCTCCATTCAGGAAGGATGTTTGCTTGCTACTTCTCTTTATGTGCTTGCTTCCAAAGGATTTGGCTATCTAGTGGCCAATGCGGTCTCTCAATGGTGTGTCAAAGGCATCACTCTACCAAACCCCCGAGCTCAACTTGTCAATGGCCATTTTGCTGAAGACTCCTTCCTCACCCTTCAAGAGGGAGAAAAAAAATATTAAGGTATTCCTTGATTGTCTCAACAATTTTTGTCTTGTGTCTAGCTCTTCTATCCAATGGCATAAAAATTTATGCTACATATGGTCTATTCTTCCCACTCCTCACTAGTTCCAATAGTATAGTTGGAAATGGACTGGGCCAAAGGAAATCTTTCAATTTTTGGGCATTCCCTTCACCTTCTAGGCTTCTCCAACTAAGTTGTGGCAAGTTGTTCTCTCCAATATTGAGAAAAAGTTGGCCTATTGCTTACGTGAGCCTCTCTCTCTAGCAGGAAAATTCCAAGTGTGCTCAAATATTTTGGAAGCTACTCATGTATATTACTCCTCCTATTGGGCCCCTTCAAAATTTTCCTATGCTAGGCTTGAAAAGTTACTTTGGCACTTTCTTTGGGCCTCTGTAGAGTCCCATAGAGGGTTTCACCTTCTTACCTAGGAGTTTTGTTGATTTCCCAGAGACTTTGGAAGGTTTGGTCTACTCTCCACTCAATGATAACAGATTGCCTTGTGTGTGAAATAGATGATTAGAGCCCTTACTAGAGATGAAGCTTGGAAAATTATCTGTAGGCATTGCATTCAATCTGGATTTCCTATTGATAGGCCTGCCTGGAAGGGGATTGGATTTCCAAACCTTTTGATCATGAAGGAACTAGTCCAAATTATAGGTACTTTTGCGGCCAAGAGCATTTGGAAAGCTTGGGAGGTGGTTAAACCTTGGCTTCACTAGGTTGGGTCTGGTTTCCATGATGGGATTTCACTCAATCAACAAAATGTTTGGTGGTCACCTCTCTTTGCTAGTAATGGTCAACCTTTGGGCAAGTTATCTTGGCTTAAGGTGTTAAGGTTCCACGAGAAAGGAATTCAAACCTTCCAACATTTGTTTCCCAGATGCAAAATGTGCATTATGTTGTGGGAAGATTTTTGTGTGCTTTATAGACTTCAAAACAAAGATTGTGATTCTTATGATGGTCTTGTAAATGCTATTCCTCCAAATTGTCTTCATGAGGTGGGAATTTGTGGGTCCAAGCCTTGGTGGAAGGACTAGAAGTGGTACTCAAATACCCCTTTCAGGAATTACAAGCCTAGCTTGGTTATATGTTGATATCGCTACATTTTCTAATGATTGATAGTCTTAACCAAAGATGGACTCTCCAATCCTCTGCTCATGTCTAGTGAAAAATATTCTCTACCTTTTGGTTTGCAAGTGTTGAGATGAAACTCAACCACTTTGCTTGGTGTATTATTTTCCAAGGCTTCCCTGTGGGGTCTCAGCTTGTTCACTTGGGGGTCCAAGACCCTCGATGCCCTTTTTGTGGGCAAGCTAAGTCTTTTAAGTATCTCTTTTGGTTTCGTGTTAGAGCTCAACAGTTTTGGACTTGGATTCATGACCTCTTTTGGCCCTTTAGATTGGAGCCCTTCTTCTAGCATATGGTTTTTTTGGGAGACTCACCCAGAATTCCTGCTAAGTATACCTAGCTTTGGCACACTTTTAGAATGGAAATCCTCTTTAGTATCTAGAAAGATAGAAATGCTAGCATATTTGTTAAAAACCAAATGGATAAAAAAATTTCTTTCTATTCTAAATCTATTATTTACTCTAATGTGCTCTTACAGATTCAAGTTCAAGCAAACAAGGTTGCACTTGAGGTGGCTCACCTTTAGGTTCTTTTGGACCATTGGGGTAATGCTCTATGCACTCTGGATTGGGTTCCCACTTCACCTACCCCTTCCCATAGTCAGTCACCCTCTCGGGACTAGCACCAGAGTGTATATGCTCACCCTCGCTCTCAGCCTCCTCTTCGGCATGGTTCTCACCTTCCTCGGCGGTATGGTTCTCCTCCTCCGTGGGATGGATAGGGGTGGACCTCTAGAGGAGTTGTAGGGAGAAGTGGTGGCAATTTCGGGTGGCCCTCTGATGATACTCCTACTTTGGGCTCTGGTTTGCTAGACTCTACTAAATGTTTTTCACATCCAAAACTTGCAATCTCGCCATAATAAGAGGATAAAAAAGATAATGATAAATGTGTTGATGATGGTTGGGGTCCTCCTCCTAACGTCACTCCAAACCCCACTGATGTATAGGGCAAAGACTTGGATGACAAAGACCCTCTTGGCTCTACGGGTACTGCTTTGGCCACTTAATGGCCATTTTTATGTTTGTAATGTTGGTATTTTGGGCTAGGCCCATGTGACTATTGGTTTTTGGTTTTCTAGGCGATTTCAATGTGACTCTCAGGGTGTGCCTTCCTACCACCCACCTTTTTTTGTGGATATGTATTTTAATCTTTACTATTAATATAGATTAGTGCCTACTCATAAATAAAAATTAGCATATCAAGCATATGTCTGGTTTGTCAAAAAACAATTCATGTTTTGTGTGATTTTTTAATAGGGTTTCTTCAAGGAAGAATTAAATTCCTTTGAATAGTCACATTAATTTGGAGGATTCAATTGGATAAATAAGAACCTGATAAAAGATAATTTTGCATGTTTTTTCATGTCATAAATAGTACTATTCCAAGTAATTCAAGTTATACCTAGAAGGAATACGAATATCAATTTGAATTCTGACTCAGTACCTAGAAAAGGCACCGATCAATTCATTTTCCAAAACCATCCCTTGTATCACATTCTATAATCCAATTAGGTTTTGTGTTGCAGGAGTAGAAGTTATTTTTAGATTATCTATTTCAAACCCTCATCCCAGTGTGAAATAGATTATGACTGGATGAATGAATTGATGAAGATTGGAATTAAAAAAACCCTCTCAATTTGTGTGAGGTCATAATATGTTGAATTGTCACCACTTTTATCTTGGAAATTTTGCATTTATTAGTGATCAAGGTAGACCCGCCTAGGCGAAGAAGAGCTTGAAGACCAGGCAATCTCAACCATCTTGGTTAATTATGTTCCTTGGCCAAATCCTTGTTAAATTTGAAGACAAATCTTGGCATACTTTTAGAGTTTAGAAATATGCAGATTTGGGAACCACCGGTGTATACACTAGTCAACCAACTATGGACCATTCCCTTAACACTTCATTTCCTATGACCTCCTCAACAACAACTAATGTGACTAATTTTGAATCAAGGGTTGCTAATGTCCCTCAAGAGAACATAAGAAGAATGGATGAAGAGTTACAGAGAATGAAAAAAATTGTGAGTTTTGAATTCATCACTGGTAATGCGGTTTTTATCATAGATAACATGAGGAAAATAATTGATAATGAACAAGGAATAGAATTTGTGTGTAGCTTAAATCAGATCATTACGAACCATGTCCCTTCAATGAATAGCTATGCTCAAGCTTTGGGGTATACACAAAGTCAAGGTGGAAATTCAATTTATCCTCCCCTTTCACCCCTTTACACTTTAGAAAACCGAATGTGGAGACTTAATTCCACGTGTCGGTGGGGGTGTTTCTGTCAGGGACACTCGTGCAATGCACAAACTTTTGCATGGAGCGCTTATATCCCTGGCAGATTCTTATGGCTGGAGACTGTAGAGGCATTACATTTTTGATTGGAAGTTAAAGATTAATGTCCCTCTTTGGTTGGCCGACCTAAATATGGTCATTTTTCATCATCTCCTTCATATTATTGACCATTCCATCCATTCTCAAGTTTGGCGAGATCTTGAGTTCATCACTTCACATTTTCTCCACTCTTTCAAACATCCATTCAAGCTTTGTAGCAGAATTCTTTCACTCCATTGCAAAAATATACCACTGCATCACTCTGATAGTGCGAGCATAGGACAAACACCACAAAAACAAAGGCTTGAGCTCCTCTCATTGACTCCTCCATAAGCCTTCATCACTTTGGAAGGAGGTGGTAAGATATTCTCATTGTCCTCTATCATATTCGGTTGAGTAATCACATACTATTTTGTAGTGTTTCTTGCACGCCTATCTTTTATTTCCTTTCTTTATCTTTATTCCTATCATTGCAAACTTTGCTATAGCTGTGGAGGTGGAAACACCAAGACGGGGGTCTGACTAAGGTAGGCCCCTATATAGCCCCAACAATTTCTCCCTTTATTGTGTCCAAGTGTGGAGAGTTTGAAAAAGGTTGGCAAGGAGGATATTCTACGAGATCATCTTCGTCACCCTCTCGGTAATATACCTCCTTTATCACTTTCGTATTTACTTTTCTCTCTTCTTAGTCTCGTTCTTTTCTTCCTAAAACTATTAGACTCGAGTATCAATCCTTTCTCAGGATTCCAACCTTGTCTTTCTAGTCCTTTGGTTGTATAGACACCAATGCACCTATGAGATGTTAGTGCACCACGCTATCATCCCAGAACTGTACTTATGTCCTTAGACAAAGATTTTCCTAAGATGTAGAGTTGACTCTAGAAAAGTGACTCATCTAGTCTTCTTGCAACTCCTGGGATCACAGGGTGATCAAAAGACATATAGTCCTCATCATTCTCATCCTCTTCATCGTAACTTTCCTTTGGACTGAGGTAAGTTAGGGTAGCCTTTCCTCTCTTGGCCTTTTGTGACCTGGGGCCTTCCACTGGGTGGTCCCCCTCCCTTACATTTTTGGTGAACCCAACGTGAACCAACGTCTATCCATTGGTCGGCATCTTGAACTTTTTCTCATATACCTCTTGGTCATTGTACATTGGTGTGTTGTGAAAGTTTATGAACTTTATGACCCAGCATATGACCTCTGGCATATTTTTAGAAGAATTATGTGACACCTTCTGATGGACAAGACGAAGGTCTCCTCTAGCTTCATGACTAGCCTTTTGTCTGGTTCTGCATTTGGTCTGTCTGCATAGGAGCACATATCATGAGGTGAACCTAGGTTTCTTGATGAAACTGATCGCATCCCTACTCCTTGTGCATCACCGACCTCTTCATTCTTAGATGATCAGGAGGCCATCTACATCCCTTCTGAGTACATCATTAGTCTTGAAAAAGGGTTAGGTGCATTAGAAAATCAGCTTGAAGGCAACCTGAAGTTGGCTAGGGCTGCTAAGGTGACATGGTGGAAAAAGATCGAACAAGTGTAGAACTCTTGGCTAGTCTCACTAGTGTGGCTGAAGCATGTACCCCCTCGAGCCTTGGTCACATGATATGAGGTGGCCTTTTTGAGGAATACAAGAGGCAAATGGAGATGTCAATGCCTCCTATATCCGTGGATATGGCTGACACAGTCCCCTCAGTCAATATACCCTCTACTTCTGAAAGTTTGGAGACTATTAAAGTAAAAAAAGAACCCTTTGGGCTTCCACTTCACCCCTTTTGTCACCTCCAGTGGTGGGGGATTTGGCAAAATTATGGGCAGAGGCTTTGGTGGCAGAAAATTCAGAAGTGGGGGTGGCATTGGCGAAGGTGGAAGTCATTGTGGTGGCTCTAACAGAAGCCACACTGGTGGTGGTACCATCGGTGGCGGCTCTAGTGGTGGTAACGGTGGTGGAACTGGCAGAAGTCACACTAGTGGCAGTGGTCACGACATTGGCTCTAGTGGTGGTTTTGGTGGTCCTATGTCCTCTAATGACCCTATTTAGAATACCCTTCTTTAGAATATGGGGAAGATGCAGAACTAGTTGGTAAACCTTTCATACACCTCAACCCAACCTATCTTCCAACCCTTCTTCCAACATAGCCCGTTCTCGGTTGCAATCCTAAACACTCATTTCCCCCAAGGGATGGAGATTCCAAAATTCAAGAAATATGATGGTAAAGGGGACCCACAGACACACGTGTCCACCTTTAATGCCTTATTCATACACTTTTTCCATCATAATGCATTGATGGCTAAACTGGTTCCCCGATTCCTCAGAGATACAACACTGGATTGGTATTGTTCTTTGCCCAATAATTCCATCTTCACATTCGATTAGCTTGTGAACTAGTTATTGTGACTGTTCCAAGCCAACATCTGACTGAAGATGACCTTCTCAAACCTTGTTAGATGCAAATAAGGGGAAAATGAAAATATTATAGACTTTATAGCATGGTACCAAGCACTCTTCTCACAAATCTCGTATCTGTTACTTGATTCTGATGTATAGAAGGTCTTCATAGGGAACTTACAAAGGTTTGGGCAAGAAAAGTTTGCTCTCATGAAGTATCTTTCTTTTGCACACTTGTGTGCGGCTCGACAAGAGTACCACCAAATGGTGGTTCAGTTTGGGGGTACTCCCTCATTCTCTTGTTCTAAAGGAAGATCTATCATATTGATCTTGGGAAGAGGTAAAACTATTACGAATGTAGTAGCCATTGTGGATAACAATGGCCTCAGACACGACCAAAATTTTATGAAGCTATTAGAATCTTTTTCTTCCATCTTGTAGAAGTTGGTGAAGGATAAGATAATTACCCTACCACCTCCTAAACTAGTTAGAGAACCATATCCTAGCTGGTATGAAGAAAATACTTATTGTTAGTACCATCGAGTTAACGGACACGATACCAAATGTTGTATGTTCCTACATCATGAGATACAAGATTACATCAAGGATGGTACTATCCATATTTATGGGAACAAGCAAAACATGAACTAATCAGTGGTAAAAGCTAACAATGAATTGCAGATATACACACACCAATTTTTGTCACATTCTGCTAACATGATTATCGATCCCACTAATTCTACTTCTCACCCTGAGGCGTATGTTACCATGGTTACTGTTAATCCCTCTCCTTGACTTGCAACTAGCTCGCTAGATGTGACATTTACCTCACAAGATGTTCCAGCAAATAGAAGGCCTTCTCCGCTTTATATTATCGCTCGCCTAAATGGTAACATTGTGACAGGGATCTTGGTTGACCCTATGAGAAGAGTGAATGTAATCACAAAGGAGGCGTTACTCTTAAAATCCCTACAAAGGGAGGAGTATGAAAAAAAAAATTCATCATCCACATACATGATGGAATTTCTCTTAAACCCTATGGATTGATAGTGTTGTCTGTTCTAGTTGGACCTAGGAGTGTAGACACGGTCTTCGATGTCATCCCCGAGTCAGACCTATTCAAAGTGAAGCTTGGCATACCTTGGCTAGCTTCCATGAATGGGATCGCCTCCATGATTTATAAGTGCCTTAAGTTTTCCCATGAAGTTTCCATGCACGTAGTGCATGACACTGGATAGTAGCCTATGGTATCCCATGGGGGATATTCATTGGATCACTTTAGGCCCACTGTAGTCAGTCCACTCCCACAAAGAATGGACCAGTGTTAGGGGGAGACCCTCTTCTTGATCTTTAGATTAGATATATGTGTTTGGATGACCCTCATCACCCCTATTGGTACTTGGATATAGGCATGGTGTTTGTGTTGTGAACCTTCCTCTATATGTGTCATCATTCTTCCATGTTTGTGATTGGCTTTCGGTAAATGGGCAATGATGCAAAATGTCGGGAGCATTTAGGCCTCCTTCCATGTTGACCCAATTTTTTATTTTAATTTGTCTTTTGTACATTCTTCATGATCTAGTCAGGGATTGATGATTGTTCACCTCTTACCGTGGTTACCTACTGTATATAAATAAAGGTTGATCTAACCCCATGAAACCAGATCCCCCTGTGCCATTTGTGTGTGATCTGTTTTCTTTACTTTTCTCTTTATCTTTCTCTCGTCTTTTCTTGAGTTGTCCCTTTCATGTGTGACAAAGCCTCTTCTACATTACTTGGTCTTTAGAAAATGAATTTTCTGCCAAATGAATCTTTTCTCAAAGAAATTTCACACACTTCTTTTTTGAAATTGTATTCTCAACTCAAAACCCTAACAGAATGTGTTTCTTTCATCATGGGTTCATAAACAAAGGACATGGAAATCCTCCTCTGAAGCAGGAACAATCTTAGTCTTCCCCTCACGTGAGTACATCTCCTTCCTTTCAAATTCCTTGATGAAGTGAACATCTTTCAAAAGTATTCCTTGGTGATGAATCAATTTGAGAAGGAAGAAATTAAGCTTTTGAACAACGTGTCCCTTGAGTGGACCCCTTCTTTTCACACTGGGTTCCCAAGGGAACCCTTCAAAAAAAATTCAACAAGTTCTATGGCGTCTAGCTTGGGGGCAGCCCGACTAGAACAACTTCACGCCTTGATGTCTACTCTGGGGGCAGCCTGACTAGACTGTCTTCACATCCTTACATCTAGCTTGGGGCCAGCCTGAATAGACCTTACCTTTCAAACAACGTGTCCCTTGAGTGGACCCTCGTTCCTTCTTAAGGGTTCCCAAGGGACCCCTTTGAAAGTCTTACAATTTAGCGATGGTTTGCATGACTATCCAATCACTAGCCTATGTGGCCACTTCTTGATGTGTTCTATCTATGGGATGATCCCACCATAGTGCTTTACAATGTTTGGGCAAACTGGACACCGAAACTAATTTTTTAAACTAAATCTTCACTTTTGGGATCTTATAGTAGCTAAACCATGAGGAATTTGAAGATGATGAAAACTAGTGATTTGTGACGTTTTCTCTATAGATTCTAAATATATTTTTTTTATTGTTTTTGGAATCAGATTGCACTTATTTTTCCATCTCCTTCAAAAACTAGTTTTTATTAAAAACAACATTTTTAAGGAGTGATGCTCACCATATACAACATAATTTTTTTGTATGAAGGATCAAATTATTTTTTTTTTGAATTTAGATTTGTAACAATGATATCTAGCACTTTTATTTGGTTTTATAGTGTTTTATTGAATATTTTTTCCTTAATCAAGTTTTGAAGTCAAACCAATTACAATTCAGACATAGGTCGACCGTATACAACATAAAAAAATTTGTATGTAACGAAATTATTTTTTTTTTAATGGATGAAGGAAATCAATACCCAACCTAAATATAATTTTCAAAATTTTATTTTGATAATCTGCTATTTTTCCACATGTGCAGAACAGAGAGTTTTCTTTTCAGTGAAAAACCTATGTTTAATAAAACTAAAAACACACATACATAATAAAACCAAAACATATTAAAATTATATTCATTGGATAACTCATTCTGAGCACTACCGTGATCATTTGAAATCAATTTTAAATGAATTCATTTGATCCCCCAAAAGGAAAATCAAAAGTGATATTTTATCAGCATTTTGATAGGTGTAAAGGAGACTCTATTGCAGGTATGGTTTAAAATTAGTGGGGTTCTATCCAAGCGGGTTTAATCTAAGATGGTTTGATCAAACCATCTTCAATTGGAATCCTTAAAATATAACTTTTAATGGATTAAATCATTATATTTTCTAAAAATATGCAATTTCAACAAAAATTAGAATCTCCTAGAAATTGTAAACCAGCTTTGTGGGATCACCCTACGAGTAAACATGTCGCCACCTCTGACTCTACGAAGTCCCCTTTACTCGGTCTCCCTCATGTGAGAGTTCTTGGGGGATACCATCCTTGTAGGTCTGTGGATTTGTAAGGTGTTTTTCCTAGTTTCCTTCATGTGAGAGTTCTTGAAGGATAACACCCCTTGCAAGACTGTGAGCCTGTGAGGCATTTTCATACTTCAACTTTGTAGTTTCATGAAACTATGATGTCCTTTCCTACACTTTCGAGTTCATCAGACCATGCTCTGCTTCCTCGTTAGTTCAGGTATACATCTCTTACTCTGTTAATTTCTTACTTCTCTACTTTAACAAAACACTCATCAGTACTCATGCCCGCTAAAGTGGGGGAGAAATGTATGAGCATGAATTTGCACCCCTTATGCAAATTCCCCTTTCACCCCTTTACACTTTAGAAAACCGAAGGCAGAGGCTTAATTCGACTTAAGCCAACTGCTTGCATTCCACTTGGTGCCTTGTTTGTGTATCGGTGGGGGTGTTTCTATCAAGGATGCTTGTGTGGCGTGAAGATGTCTGTGCGGTGCGCTTACGTCCCTGGCAGATTCCTCCAACTGGAGATTGTAGAAGCATTACATTTTCAATTGGAAGTTGAAGAATAGCATCCCTCTTTGACTGGTCGACCTGAATATGGCCGTTTTTCATCTTCTCCTTCATATTCTTGAAAATTCCATCCATTCTCAAGTTTCCTGAGATCTTGAGTTCATCACTTCATAGTTTCTCCACTCTTTCAAACATTCATTCAAGCTGTGTAGTAACATTCTTTCACTCCATTATAGCAATCTACCACTCCATCACTCTGATAGTGCTAGCATAGGATAGACACCATGACAGTAGAGGCTTGAGCTCCTCTCATTCACTCCTTCACAAGCCTTGAGTGCTTTGGATGAAGGTGATAATCTCATCTCATTCTCCTCTATCATATTCAGTTGAGTAAGCACATACTATTTAGTAGTGTTTCTTGCATGCATAGCTTGTATTTCCTTTCTTTATCTTTATTCCTATCATTCCAAACATGGTTGTCTGTGGAGGTGGAAACACCAAGATGGGGGTCTGACTAAGGCAAGCCCCTATACAGCCCCAACAGTTTCTCCCTTTATTGTGTGGAAGTGGGGAGAGTTTCAAGCAAGATAGCGAGGAGGATATTCTACGAGATCATCTTTGTCACCCTCTCGGTAATATACCTCCTTTATCACTTATGTATTTACTTTTCTCTCTTTTTAGTCTCGTTCTTTTCTTCTTGAAAATATTAAACTTGACTATCAATGCTTTCTCGAGATTCCAACCTCATCTTTTTGGTCCTCTAGCCATATGGATGCCAATGCACCTGTGAGACATCAATGCATCGCGTTGTCATCCCAAAACCGCACTTCTTTCCTTAGACAAAGAGCTGCCTGAGACATAGAGTTGACTCTAGAAAAGTGACTCATTTGGTCTTCTTGCAACTCTTGGATCGTAGGGTGATCAAAGGACACATAGTCTTCATCATTCTCATCCTAACCTTCCTTTGGACTAAGGTAAGTTAGGGCATCCTTTCCGCTCTTGGCCTTTTTTGACCTAGGGCCTTGTAGTGGATGGTCCCCCTTTCTTACACTGACATACAATAATCTAACATTTATAAAAAACATACAACCTACTAGCATTATCCATACCACCTTAGGTATTTACACTAGGAATCCCTCTAGCTTTGTGCATTCAAATCTCATATCTCCTCAAGCATCTCCCTCACAAATTTGTTAGAGTAGGTAACCATTAGCTAATAATCAATTAATCTTTAATTGATTATTAGTCTAATTTACTCGCATGTACTTAAGCTAAACTTAGGCATGTTTTATGATTTTATGGTTTTCTCCTATATAGCACTCGACCCTCATTTTAATTTCAGCTCAAGCTTTCATATTTTTATAGTCTCTTGCTTCTATAGCTTTTTCTTATTGAGGAATATTGCATATATTGTTTGGAGATCTCTTGAATGGAAGGTGTTTTCTTTGTTGTTTGATCCTATGGCTTGTGGCATTGTGGTTTTTCATAATTTTAACATGTTATCAAAGCCATGATTTATTGAACCCCTTCTCGATTTTTGAGGTTTTTTCTTCATCAAGGTTTATAGGCTTCAAATTTGAATCCCCTTTGCCTTTTTTACAAATTTTGGAGGTAGGAATTTTTGGTGGATTTTGGTCAGTAAAAAACCTCACCGTTGGATTCAAGGATGTCGAGAAAGTTAGATTTTCCTTTTTTGGGCTTGATTTGGGTTCCTAAGGACAGATCTATGAGCATTTGAAGCAGTTTCCTATTTTTTTTATCCAAAGGGTAGCCATGTTTTCGGTACATTTTAGCATGAAAAATACATCATTGTTGGATTCAAGAGACCGATTCCACAAATTTTGACTATAAATTTGACCTATTTGTCTATCAAGAGCTTTTGAGGTTAAAAAAAAAATTACAAGGTCCCATACGACAACCTACATGAATTTTGCAAAAAATATTTTAAAAAGGTGAAAAAATAAAAGGTTTGGATTTATTTTTTAATTTTTTAATTTTTTTTTTCAGAGAAAAAAACAACTATATGTAAAATGATAGGTTTCATGTTTTTTATTTGGGGTGGTATTTTTTTTAAAATGGAGTGCATTTATTTACATGGCACCTACAGTTACCTACATGTGCACGCCCTGCGGGCCCCTTGCCTCCCTCTGATAGCTTTAAAGCCACTCATCGGCCTTATACACCACTGGTTACTTTCTCGACTACCAAAAAAAATAAAACTAGTGCCTCCAATTTTTTTGGACCTGTGTCCATTTTTAGGCAAGGGAATCTATTGCAAATATTCTATCACATTTTCTATTGCCGAGACCAAATTTTTCGGTTGATGTAGGGAATATTCCAACAATATTCTTGCTCACATCATTATGACACCATCTATTCAGATGTTGACATCAACCTAACATTAGTTGTATGTGTTGATGCCTAATTTTGCTAGGAAAAAAACCTTATGGGAAGCTTAGTTAATGGTGGGACCAATTATGCTAAACTAAGTTACCTCTGGGTTTTTTAAGAAGCTAGATCCTTCTGTAATTGGGGTTTAGAATGTGAAAAGGAAGTAGATATAAAAAATAAAGATTAATCCCTGAGGAGATGCACCAAGATTTAGTTATGTGGGCACGGGAAACCTTCCTTTCAGATAAGGTTTGAGGGCCCATTCAGCAATCTGCATGTCTGAGAATAACATAAAACAGAGATGAAAATCTTAAGTAGTTAATCAAATGAAATAGTATAACTTTTGCATAGATCTATTGAACAAGAAGAGTCTAAGACATGATTTGAACAATAAATTTCTATTGAAATTATAAATGTTATAGATAAAGTACCTAATACAACAAGTAGCACAGTATAATGTCTTATATCAACTAAGAAATAGAGAGGTTGGACAATTGCTACAATCTGTAAGTCTTAATATAATAACCAGAAAACACTACAAAGGATTAGAGACTTTCAGTGTCTATTCTATAATTTTTGAACCCTTTCTTAGAGAGCCAGAGAAGTATATATAGATCCCCCACCACCATAGATCCAGTAACTAAAAATATTCCTAGGTACAAGTAATGATATCCATTGCCATGGTTTCCCAAAGCCGTTGCAACAAAAATATTTGATTCATCGCACACAATCACCTTCGAACAAGATTTTCTCCCTAGTGAATGGTGACTATGGTCCCAAGGAAGAAGTAGCAATACTCTCTAGGAGACATGTGTCACCCAGCCATAGAGCTGGTTAGGACATGTGGTGAAGAGACAAAACTTCACACTCGTTTGTTCCAACCTTTCGATTAAAATCCTCATGGAGTTGACAGGTGGAGAAGTTTGCATTTTAGCACAAGCTGTGGGGACTACCAAGCGATTTCCTATAGAATGATGTGACATGGATTTTTGGCAGAGCTTGGAGGAGAAACAAAGGAGAGAGGGATCTCAAAGTGTGTGCTTTTGACACATTGTGAAAGGGCGGGGCTCAAAAGAAAAGGAAGGGAAGAATCCCCTTCAATGAGCATGTGGTGGGCATGTGGAGCAAGCGAGTGAGGGCACTGCAAAAGGGACTGGTGATGCTTAAACATACAAGGTGCATGCTGAGGCTTATGAAAAAATATCAATACAAACCTAAAGGGATCTCTAAGGATTTTTGAATCCATAAATTTTGGTGACTATGAGGGGCATTTCGCCTACGGAATGGGAACCCAAAATTTTTGGTTTGCAGACCAGAGCCTTATCCATTGGGGCAATGGAGTTAGAGCTTTGAGAGTGCAGTCTGCACAAGCAGCCATTCAGCCTCAGAGTGGGGATTGCTATGCAATTGTGGGGCTACCAAAAGCTTGGTCGGGAACACTTTTAGGCTGTGGAGTGACTATTCAACCCATGAATATCCTCTTTGAGCGATTTGTGTAATATGATTGCACTTGCAGGGTCTCAGATGTGGATGCCTCATTTGCAAACACTGCTTCCTCTTTTATCATCCATGAGAAGAGCACGTGGTCGAGAGATATATCTATTTATTTCTCCAGGGACATTCCTTGAATTTGCACAGTGAGTACCACATTTTCCATTTGTGGAGAGGCATATGCATAACCTCTAGAGCTAGATGCAATGCATTGACTACATTTTTCTTCCACTTATTGTTGCAGATTGCCATGCAAAAAATTTTGGGGCATACATGCTTCATTGCAAGGGAAGCACCATAGATTGATATCATCAACGGGATTATTTTTCCCCACTACTAAATCTCTATTTCAAATTGGTGGGACATTAGTTAGTGGATTTGGTACTAGAACCATCTGATTATTTGTTTGAGCTTGTAGACTCATGTGCGAGCCTCCTTGGAACTGGTTCTGCTAGTAGGAAGGTCTTCCGCCTTGGTAATTCTGGTAAGGTATTTTTTGGGGCATGGACTGATTTCACTTGATGGTAGTTATTTCATTTGAGATACTCTATAGCAATTACTTCAAATTTCTCATCTCATCCCTCAAAGAGTTAGATGTAGAAGGAATTCTCTGTGGTGCACTCGGATAATCATACATAGATTGAGGAGGAGCAAACAAACTGATTGAAGCTATCTCTGGGGTGAGAGCTGACAATTTGGAAAATATAAGCATCACGGTCCGAGGTGGTAGCTCTCTAGCATCAATTAAATTGTTCTTTACTATAATATAAATACTATACGTGTCTGACAAGGTGTTCCCACCAAGAGACTGAATCATCATTGAGATGTTGACATTAATAGATTTCAGGTAAAACATGAATGCCAAAGCAAGAGGTGGATGGATTACAAGATGGATTCTTTTCCAAGTCATATGAAACCTACCATTGAAGCTGGGTATGGCCTCTTGAGGGGCCTGCTTGATGGTCACTAATTGTTGGAATAGCGAGGATTGATCTTTGTTGTTCAATTTCACACATAGAAAGGATCTCTTAGTTGATCCTAGGTACCGATGGTATTGGCTCCCAGAGTGTGTTACCAATCGAGGGCCTTTCCTTTCAAATAGGTTTCAAGTAGCCTCAATGCTACATTTTGATAAGTTACACCATGCACCAAACATACGTCTTCCACATCTTGTAGATGTTTGGATGGTGTCTTTGAGCCTTCCCAGTGAATTTTGGTACAAATTTCAAGGCAGAGGTTGGGTAAGGGGCCTAAATCGTTGGTGCTACTAGTTATATGAAGCATCTTATGCCACATAATTTCTGTTAGCGATTACCAACATGGCTTGTGGATGGGTCAGAGCATTTACCGAAGGGTTTCTTGTTCGTACTGTTACTAGGAGTGGTACTAGTAGGCTAGGTGTAATGCCCCGCCAAATAACCTTAAAGGAAGTTGCAATTAACATCATAAGCAAACCAATTTTTTTTTTATAAAGTGCATTTAACATACACATTCACTTACTAATTAACAACAACATCTAAGGCTACAAGATTAGGATTACTTAAACCCACACATACATATTACATATAACCATAGCCTTATGAACTTTATGAAATAACCATCATACATCATAAGAATACCACATAAACTAATAAGATAATCAACCAAGATACAATCTCATAAACATTATCTTAAACCAATCGTTACATCACTCATTCCCAAAATGAGACAATAATACAAATGTATTACAATTACATAACTCCACCTCTTACAAAAGAGGGAGAAAATAACTTATACAAGCTGAAATATTACAAAGCAAGAAATTACAACAAGAATTGCGAGCTGTCCATCTGGATGTCTCACCACCAAGTACTAAAGATAGATGGGGACCCAAAGGTTTTGGTGCATGTTCCACCCTACCAATGTGGTACCCGAAGGCCCACCCCCCATGCTAGGAGATAGTAACAAAGTAACATGGACAAAGATTCTACTACCTCTAACCAAAGCCAGACTCAAACTGACTCATACTATTATAACCAACTAAATGAATTAACAAGTACAACTCATTCACCATACAAGTACGAATCAAGTACAACTCAAGTACAATACAAGTACAAATCAAATACAATACAAGTACAAATCAAGTACAATACAAGTACAACTCCAACATCACTGACATAGGTCACATTGCTTTCAGACATAATAATAATCAAGTATGTTCACAGAACCATACACATAAAACAATTAACAACAGTTGTCCTAGATAGAGTGTCATCGCAAGGTTTGTCATGAGATCTCCTCTGGGCATTCTTCATAGGCTCAGGTACAAGTAATCCTGGTGGCCTCAACCGAATCCTGGCACTTAGACTCACTCATGCGGAATCAACTACCTCTCGCAAGAACAAGATAGTTGATCTTGTCATTCCAAACCTTCCCACTCATCCCAAGTCTAAACAAGCCCTTGTGTCTATGAGTGAGGTAAAATTATCTTGATTAATGTGAGAAGTTAGTCCTAATCTTCTAAGTACATTATTTTAATTATCACTTGTTTAAATCACTCCTAAAGGTTATCCAGTTTACCTCTTTGGGCTCTGGCACCTAACAGAAGCCACTCTTCTATTCGACAACACACACCCAAAAAATCCACCAAGGGAACCACAAGTGCATACCAACTAGGCATCATAATCCACTCCAACACAAGGAGAATACAAATAATAGAACTCACTCCAAACATCTTGGAGGCAACAATCACATAGACCACTCCTTTCACAAGAGGTACAAAAGATCTCACTCCAAACATCTTGGAGGCAACAACACATAGTCCACTCCTTTCATAGGAGGAAACAAGATGAAACCACATAACGAGGTCACTCCATACAAGGAGACACAGATCCCATAATCCGCTCCTAAACCAAGGAGGTGCAAACATCCTCATTCGTGAAAACCGGGTAAAACTGAAAAGACGCCATGCACTACCCAAGGGAAAACAACTGGATGGCATAAATGTTCAACAACCCTTATCCTCTAAGTTCTTCTAGAAGACTTATAATTTAGGACTAACACTAAATCCCAAAACCAACAATGCAACTTGACGACATAGCAACAAAAGCATTCAAGTCATCAATCAAATCTAATATTTGGATTTCCTAAATCCATACTCATTCAATAGGTAATGTAGAAAAGTCAAAGTCATGATAACTAGATCATCTAAAATAATCATAACCCCTATTTCCCTTTTCATTATTGAAAATCTAAAACAATTAAACTTACTTCCCTTTACTGAATACAGAGAATTAAATCCTTTAAGATAATCATGAGGAAGATACTACTTTTGGATATACTAAATCCATACCTCTTTCATAATCCAATCACAATGATTCAATTAATCTAAATAAAAATTAATAAATAACATAATTGATTGCCTCATCAATAAAACAACTTCTTAATTTACTTTTAAATCGACACAAATCCATGCAAGTAAACTCTTTCCATTTCCTAACCAAATCTTACATCTCATTCACTTTTCTATTTAAAACATTCAATCACCTTAATATAATAACATATTGTTTCTCTATCCATTTACAAACATGCAATTTCATCAATGTATAAAAAATATCTTTTGGCTTATCTATTTGACCACGTATTCATATTGTTTCTAATTAAATCTCATTAATTAAAACAAACATTTAAATATAAATATTTCTATAATTCTTCAATATATTTAAATATATTTTCCCTTATCAATTTTGACCATACATTCAAAACGTATCATTTAAATTCTTCATGCAAAGCTAAATTACACGCACTTAAATAAAACAAGGTAAATACTGATTGAAAATACTCATGGATATATATATACATTTCAATATATTTTCTTCAATCATATTAACAAAATAAATGTTTCCTTTTAAATCAAGTAATTACTTCTATTAAAAAAATATTTTTCTCTATTCATTTTCTACGCATACTAATCATTTCTTTTAGAACACTAATAATACCCAATTTGCAACAACAGAATAAAATAATATAAAATATTATTTAATCTCTCAAATGGATATATACCTTCAATATATATATACCAAATATAAATTAATATATTTAAATATATTTAATCATTAACATATCTTCTATTCTTTACAGCATATCAAATTGTTTAATTCAAAATAAAATATCCCTTATCATCAATTTTTCAAAATATAAATATATTTTTCCAATTAAATCAAATTAATACTTGGACTTTTTACATATGAATTTAAATTCCACAGTTAAATTTTAAATTATGCATTCTCTAATCGAATATTTAACTCCTTCAATTAAACTTTAAC
Source organism: Sequoiadendron giganteum (assembly GCA_007115665.2). Lineage (NCBI taxonomy): Eukaryota > Viridiplantae > Streptophyta > Pinopsida > Cupressales > Cupressaceae > Sequoiadendron > Sequoiadendron giganteum. Next base: position 365,432,344 of record CM021100.1, on the reverse strand, counting down.
ATGCCATTTTAAAATAAACAATAATTTCCCCATATGTTTATAATTTAATTCCACTAATCTAATATACAAATTTTCTTTAAAAATAATATAAATAAATAAAATACTTTAGTATTATAATTTATAGTATAAAATATTATTAAATAATATTTTGATATTATAATAACAATACATAAAATATTAATATTGATAAATATCAATTTATTATTATTTTATTTTCAAAGTAGCCATGGGATAATAACTTAACAGCAGTCTCATGTTTCAAGCATAACTCAAAAACTACGATCTGGGTATTTATGATTTTTAGACAGGGGTAAGAAAATTTCAAAATGCAAAAACTCTTCAAATTTCTTGACAACCCAGTTTGTGAAAGTAAAGTTATAGGCGACACAACCAGACCATTTTACCATGAAAAATATAACTATACTGTAGATTTTAAAATCCGATTTTTAATAATAAACAGAGGGTTTCATTTTCTAAAAACATTCTAAATGCATTGTTCAATCTCTATATTTGATTTCAATAACAACAAAATCGATTTCCCCAAATAATTTAAATTCAACTAAGGTTTTCACAATTTTCACTCAAGAATTTTCACAAGCAAAGGCTATAAATTTGTTTAATTCTTTTCTTCTAATATCAAATTTATTTTCTAAAACAGATTTAACAAACAAATCTTTAATCATTACTATTTTAAAGAAAACAATCAAGAACAATAAAACACAAAGAGGAAAACCTGGTACAAGAAGCTACAGGAAGAGATGAATTTCTAATGCAAGCCCCCTCTAAGGATTTCCTGAATTTTCTTCAATGTTCCAATGAATCCAATCCAAAATCCAACAAATGAAAACAATATTTCCTTCAATCAATTCTAAAATCAAACTTTCTTCAAACCCTTGTGCAAATTTTCCAAAATTTCTTCCCTGCTGTAAAAATGTATTTTTCTAAAAACTTTCTCCCCTAAAATTAAAACATGTATTCTTTATAAATCAAAAATACCTAATACAACCCTAATTCACATTACATGCAAATTAGATATTTCAATTTCAATTTCAATTTCAATTTTTTCAACCCTAATTCACATTGCAAGCAAATTAGATATTTCAATTTCAATTTTAATTTCAATTTTCAATTTCAATTTCACTTTCAATTTCAAATTTCAATTTCACTTTCAATTTCACTTTTTGAAAACCCACTTTCAATTTAAAATGAAATTTCAAATAATAAATTAATTTTCAAAGTTGCAACTAATTTTCCAAACAAACATTTAATTACAATTTCTAATTTAATTCCCACACATTGAAATTAAATTCCAAATTTAATTTTAATTTTTCTATTTCCTTTCATTCTCTTGCATCATGTTTAATTAATTAATTTAATTATTTAATAACTAAATTCAACCCCCTTGGATTAAATTTAATTAATTAAATAAATTAAATATAATTAATTAATTTAAATATAAACTTTTATCCACATTGCATTATTTAAATTAAATAACCATCAACATGATTTAAATGCAATTATTCTAAATATCTATTTCCAAATCAAGAATGCTTCAGAAATAAATAACATCAAAGCAAGACAGACAATGACTTGACACACACAACTGATGACACACTAAGGGATAGGGTGTAAACTTGACACATGTTACCTAGATACTATCTCCCGTTGAACTTAACCGTTGGATCGACACGCTCAAACCTATGAAACCAGGTGGAGTCGATGTTATGTACCTGCAATCCTGCAACCAAGTAAACAACATCATACGATATATCCAGCATATAATACACACCGTGAAGAAGGAATTATGAATTCGTAGGGCACTTGCAAGCGAGTGATGCGAACTCCTCCTCTTCACCCATACACTCATCAAAACTGACACTTCCATCATAATTTCAATAATCTCATAATAATATCTTATGTTAACTCTACAACAACATTAATCTATAATGCATGTGAAACAATAATTAGATAACTACATCCCACAATAATAGTTGTCATTCAATGCTAGCGATCAAATCATCATAACAAAATGTATCCAATATCAAAGTAACTCCAACCAAACATAGCATAAAGCAAACCAAACAAGAAGCAAAACAGAGGGGTATTACACTAGGGTTATTTGTAGTTTGGGATCTAGTAATAGTTCTATGGATCATACACCCACTTTAATATTTATATACATTTAATAGGTCCCACAGGGCGTGCCAGAAAAAGAATTGTTGATGCCTAATGTTGCTAAGAAAACAACCTTATGAGAAACTCAATTAATCGGGGACCAATTATACTAAACTGAGTAATATCTAGGTTTTTAAAGAAGCCAAATCCTTTTGTAATTGGGGTTTAGAATGGGAAAAGGAAGAAAATATAAAAAATAAGGATTAATTTCTAAGGATATGCACAAAGATTTAGTTATGTGGGCATGAGAAACCCTCCTTTTAGATGGGGTTTGAGGGCCCGTTCAAAAACCTGCGTGTTCATGAATAACATAAAACATAAATGAAAATCCTAAGCAGTTAATCAAATGACATAGTATAACTTCTGCATACATCTACTGAACAAGAAAAGTCTCGAACATGATATGAATAGTAAATTTCTATTAAAATTATAAAAGTTGCAGATAAAATACTTAATGCAACAAGTAGCATAGTCGAATGTCTTATATTAACTAAGAAACAAAGAGGCCAAACAATTGAAATAGTCTGTAAGTCTTAATACAATAATCAGAAAACACTACAAAGGCTTAGAGCTTTTCAGTCTCTTTTATGTAATTTTCAAACCCTTTCTTAGAGAGCCCAAGAAGTATATATAGATCACCCACCGCCATAGATCTAGTAACCAAAAAGATTCCAAGGTACAAGTAATGTATCCATCGTGATGATTTCCCAAAGTTGTTGCAATATAAATATTTGATTCATCGCATGCAATCACCTTCAAACAAGATTCACTCCCTAGCAAATGATGACTATGTTCCCAAGGAAGAAGCAGTGAAACTCTCCAAGAGACATGTGTCACCCACCCATAAAGTTGGTTAGGACACATGGTGAAGAGACAAAACTTCACACTCTTTTGGTCAAACCTTTTAATTAAAATCCTTGTGGAGCTAACACGTGGAGAAGTCTACATTTGAGCATTGGTTGTGGGGAATTCCAAGAGATTACCCATGGAATGATGTGACATAGCACATAGGTAGAGCTCAGAAGAGAAACAAAGGAGGGAGGGCTCCCAAAATGCACACTTCTAACACATGGCAAAAGGGTGGGGCTTGAAAGAGAAGCAAGGGAAGAATCCCCTTCAATGAGCATGCGGTGGGCACATGGAGCAAGCGGGCAAGGGTGCTGGAAAAGGGATTGGTGATGCTTAAACATACAAGGTGTGGGCCAAGGCTTGTGCAAAAATATCAATACCAACCTAAAGGGAGCTCTACGGATTTTTCAATCCACAATACAAATGCTTAGCAAGGGCCTCCTTTGACCCGTTCTTTAGCCTCCAAAGATTTTCTTTTTTCTTTTGACCATAACTTTTGTGTACGATGTGGGATTTTGGCAAAAAAGATATCATCAGAAAGATGGTTCCACTAGCTTTCTGGTGGTGTGTGTCTCATCACTTAAATTTTTTGTTGGTGCATTCTATAGCCTATTGAAGTCATAGGTGTTGTTTTCAATCTCGAGTTTGTAACTTTTGACCAATTTCTCAAATTTTCATGATTCTAGTGGTGTTGGAACCATTTTTCAAAGCTCTTTAGTTCCATCCATGCACATTTTCTAAATTTCTCCTCAATTAGATTTTATTTAGGTTTTTTTTCATACTTTGGTGAATTACTTGGATTTTTTTAGCTCCTGGGAACTTTTCATTTGCATGGGATGACTCTTTTTTGGCTATTCTATATGTATTTCTAGTATTCTTTCCTATTTGAAAATTGTAGACATCTTTTTGATGCACATTCTCTTTTGTAGATGCACTAAGATAAAATTCCATTCTAGTGTATACTTTCTGGGGACTTTGCACATCTTGTTGTGCCTTTTCTTTTTGAACGATGATATAAAGTGCCATGGGGGTTGATTCTTGCCTTTGGTTTTTCATCACACCTTTTTCAAGTGAGTGTCCCTTCCATGATACCAATGAATCTTAGTGATTCTTTTCTTCATGTGTGTGTTCCTTATTTTGCAAACCCTTTTATTTGCAGGTTGTTTCTCCTACGTACACTTCTTAAACTCACATAGTTTTTGTGTTCATGTCATGGCTTTACCTTTTCAACATTTTGGGGGAGAGGTTTCTGCTATTGTTGCTAGTGCTTCCTTGGTTTCATGTTTCAGTGATCTATGTATCTAGTTCTTGTTCCTATGTACTTTCAGATGCAGTATACATTAGTGGTTGGTTAAACACATTTTAGTGAGTTGGAGCATTTACCATATGGACATTCTTACATTCCTATTTTTGGAGGCATCCTTCCATTTTTCATTTGATCAAAGACTACTGCTTACCTACATTTTCAACTTGCATCTTGCATGTTGAGTAGTGTCATTTTGGTCACTCATACAGATTCATGTGTTGTTTGTATCTTCAAGTTCCAAATATTTTCCTTTGTTTTTCATATGATTTGAGTAGTTTCGTTGGGGACACTCATGTGGATTATTGTCTCTCTTGTGATCAATGTTCTTTAGTCTAGTTGGTACCTATATTTTTGACTTGCATGTTCAGTAGTGTTGTTGGGGTCACTCATGTAGATTTATGTACCAACTGTATCTTCGACTTCCAAATGTTTTCCTTTGTTTTCCATATTATTTGAGTAGTGTCATTGGGACACTCATGCAAATTCTTGTTATCTTGATCCTGACCATCTTTTTTTTTTGAGCAGGTTCTTCATTTTCAACACCATATTCTAAGTCTTCATTTGACAAGAGTCTACAACTTTGTGCTTCTATGATGTTCTACATGTTCCTCTTTTTTTAAGAGATTTTTTGGTTGGAGCCTTCTCAGTGCTTCACCTTGATTTGGAGGCTTTTCAGTCCTTCATTTTATTTTCTCTCTTTTGGAGAGCATTTTTCTCCCACTGTGGTTTTCTCCTTTTCTCCAGTTGTGAGAGATCTTTTGTTTGGACATGGGTACCTCATCAGACCTTGTTTGCTAGGATCCGTCATTCATTATTTCTTTTTAGGTTTTTTAGCTACTCCCTAAGTTCAACTTAAGGGGGGTGTTAGAGTATTCATGCATTATCTAATAATTAATTAATCTTTAATTGATTATTAGTCTAATTTATTCTAATCCAATTAAGCTAAAATTAGAAGTTCTTTTATGCTTTTAGGGTTTTTCTGCTATATAGCACTCAACCCTCATTATAATTATCGCTCGATCTTTCATATCTTTTTCTTATTGAGGAATATTGCACACATTCTTTGCAAATATCTTGTGTGAAAGGTGTTTTTGTTCATTTTTTGATCCTCTGGCTCATGGTTTTTCATAATTCTAACAAAAATTTACACTTCACTTGTCCTCCAAACACATATACACCTCCACCTTATTCACCTCCATCTCACAAGACAAAAAATAATCATGTCCTTGGAGATACTGAGAGCACAAATGCCACAAGGTATAGAGATTCCTAGATTTGAGAAATATTTTGGGAAAGGAGATCCTATTAGCCATGTTTTTGCATACATAGCCTTATGTAGTGACTTCATTTTTGACGATAAACTCTTGGCTAAAATCTTACCTCGATCCTTGAAAGACATTGCCCTGGAATGGTTTTTTTCCTTGCTGAAAAACTCAATACATTGATTAAATAAACTTATTAATGCCTTCCTTAATCATTTTCAAGTGTACATGGCTCATAAGATGACCTTAGTAGATTTAATGAGATGTAAGAAAAAATATGATAAAAAGGTCATTGAATTTATTGCCAATTATCAATTTCTTTATTCACAAATCGAAATTAAGATTCTCGATCCCGATCTTCAATGAATGTTCATTGAGAATTTTCAAAATGAACTTCAAGATCTAAGATTAGAATGATGAAATTTCCCTTCTTCACACAACTATATATTTCCCTTCGTGATTACCAAAATTTGGTTAGTGACCTCATGAAGTGAAAACTCCCTATAATCATCTTGAAAAATCCAAATTTTTACTTCAAGAAAACTATCAACCATTCAACTAACAACTTAGTCATTCTCAACCAAGTCAACATGTTGAAAACCAAGTGGTAGCTATAAAGATGATAATCCATACACATTTAGAGAGAGAAATAGAAAATTCACCCCTTTAGCTGATACCCTTCATAACACCATGTTGCAACTCTTAAATAAGAACCTAATCTCCTTACCTCCTAGTAGAGCTCCTAATCCTACTAAGCCTTTACCTTCAAACTATAGAGAAAATTCCTATTTCTATTTTCACCGACAAAATGGACATGATATATAAATTGTAACCATCTTAAATATACTATGCAAGACCTCATTGATTCTAGTTACATTCAAATTAGTGGTGTTAATGATCAAGGTGATAATTTTGTAGCTCCTCCTAACCAAAAGATGCAAATATGTACTAATCCTATGCCAAATCATAACATTTCCTTTGTCAAAGCTAGTGAAACTAAGAATGATGTGATGAATGTTGACAGATATGATAAAAACATGAAAGATAATGAGGAGACACCTATGGATAATTTGGTTGGAATCATTGAAGTTCAACCTCATAATGGCTTAACAAAAATTCCTCTTGACATTGATTTATCACAACATAACATAATCGAGCATGCACCTGATGGTCCTCTTTATATGGTTGGAAGAATCAATGATGCTCCTACTAATGGGACATTAATTGATCCCATTATTTTAGAGAATGTGATCACTGAATAATTCTTATTTGTGCATGATCTTTATCAAGATAATTATGAAAAACCAAAAGCATGAATCAAAATGCATAATGGATTTTCTTTCCCTACAATAGGTTCAATAACTATTCCTTTAAAAGTTGGACCAAAAAAATTAAGTGTCTCATTTTCCATCATCTTGTTGTTGCACTAATTTTGTATGAAGCTAGGCTACCCATGGGTTCACTCCATGAAAGTTTTCCCATTAGTAGTACATAAATTATTAAAGTTTCCATTTGGCAATGAGATCTTTACTGTGCACCATAGTGGCTTTAATCATATGTTTGCTCATGAGAATTTCTCAGTGGATTTATTTTTGCTTGAACCTATGGAACCTATTAGGCCTTGTGAGGACTTCTTTTTCAAATATTATAAAAAATTTGAGGAAAAACATATAACAGAGTTATCCCTTAGTAATATGCCTCAACCCACAATTAACCCTCCTATCCTCAATGAAACCATAACTAAACGAAGATCCCTTCCAAGGAACCAAGACCAAAACATAGAAAATCCTCCACTTATTTCCTATAAGAGACGACGAGATAACCAAATAAGTCATGTTGTGCCTCCTAAAGTCAAACAAGTTTACAAAGCTAAAGAGAAAGTGGTTGAAAAACCTCCCATGGTTCCTTCCATTCCTCCCTAAAGGGAAGAAAATAAACCTATGGTTGATAAACTCACTCCTACATAATCACAACTTGAAAACCGAATAAAAAGAAACCAAAAAGTTAGAGAGTGTAAGTGTAGATTTCATGTTATTTCTCATTTGTTACAAGCAGAAAAAGAAAAGAACAACATAGAAAATGAAAATCCAAACTTACCTCAAGAAATACATGATGATTATATACCTTCACCAAAACAAGAAAATCCTAAACCTCGAGCACAACAAGAATAAGAACCTTCCATGGATATTACCATTAGACATTTTTTTGTGATAAACTTGGATAATGATAATGAAATTTCTAAAATTGATGAGGAAGTTCATAAAGAGTTAAATTTATTTTTTTCCTCTTCCACAAGCTTAAATGATAACCACCATGATGATCCTCCTAAAAATAATGATTCACCACATGCTGAACTTGGTGTTAGTCCTAGTTTGGTACTTGATGTTGTCCATGTGGCTAGTTGACCAACTTCTGCATATGATGAATAAGATGTGGATGCAGACAACCTGCTATAGGTTGACTTGCATGTTCCTTACTAGTCTTGTCTATGTTTTTTCTTTTCATGTTCTTTCTGTGATTTCATGTGCATCCCCTGTATTCTTCTATTTGATGTGTATTTATGTTGATTCCTCTATTTGTATCTATATTATTCTATATGTGTAAAAATTTATCTTTTCTTTTGTCTCTCATTTTACTTTTGGGGATGAGGCCAAGCATCGAGACATTCAAGTCTCTTCCATGTTGACTGAAAAACTTTTTTTTTTTCTCTCTATGTGTCATTCTTCAAGTTCCATGACTTATTTAGGGAATGATGATGTTTCTAAGCTCTCTAATATCATTGTAGCAAAGATATACATTGACCTTGAATCCATGAATCCCTTATGTGTTTGGGATTTCATTTTGGGGGAAACCTTTTTTACCTGATGTAGCTTCATTTGGAAACATATTCTTGACATGGGGCTTTCCAAGTAAGCTCTTATGTCTTTTTTACCATTGATCATTTGCTAATTTAAAGTAATTTCTCACAACATGGTGTTTATCAATGTCTTTAGAGTGGGGGAATGCATTGACATTATCATTCTGAACATTTTTTACTACATCTTATGTTTCATATTGAGGTATTCTTACTTATTGTGATGTATCTTCTTCTTAATTGTGTCGTTTGGTTTGATGTCCTCCAAGAGTGTGACCTTTCTTGGCATACAAAATTCCTCTTAGTGGTGATTCTACACAAATATTCCCTAAGTTGTGAATCTTTTATCGTAGACTTGTCCTCACTTGGAGAAATTAGGCACAATGTTCCCTAAGAGGAGACTTTACATGAACTAAGAAAAAACCCATTTGAACATGGCCTATCCTATTTGGGATTTTTTCATAAGTGTTTAGCATAATACAACTTGCTAACCTTGTGATGATCGAAGTCACAAACCTTCTTTATGGCCACCAAACATAACACACCTTGCTTGCTAATGGAGCCTAGTTTGTTCATAAGTGTTTAGAATAACACAACTTGCTAAGCTTGTGAAGCTTGAAGTTCATATTTTTATGGAGCCTTATCAAATTTATCAAAGGTATGGATTTTGTATGGTTAGTATGGTGAGAGCCTAGAGACTTGGCACAACTTTCTCATTGTACATTGAGAGCCTATAGACCTAGCATGAATTTCTCACTTAATAACTTTTGGGGACTCACCTAGGCGACAATGGATTTCACTAGCCCGTTTTAGCATGTATTGTTGTTTGCATAATGGAAAATGAGTTCCACTTGTAAACATTTTGTTTTTAGGATTGATCTGCCCCTTTTTCTTTTTCTTTCTTTTTGTAAGTCTTTGACATTGTATGAAATTTGAGTACCTTGTCATTACTATTGCATATTTAACATAGACATGTGTATCTTTCTGCCTTTGTTGGTTTTTCCATGAGATCTTAGATCTTGGAGGCTTGATCATTCTCCTTGACCTTTGCAATCTTATCCTTCCAACAATTTTACAAGTAGACTTCTCTTGATTGTCTAGTTTAGTGTGATTTTGACACAAGTTCATCCTCTCACTAAAGTGGGGGATAAATATAGTGTATAAAAATGTATCCCTTTAAATTTTCACACTTGTTTGGGCCCTCCTAATTAAAATGGACTTAACTATGCCTTAATAAGCCCTTTTATTCATTTACAAGCCTAATGAATCATTTTATAAAGAGGAAACCCAATAATAATTAATACCAATACATAACACTTTACCTTGAGCAATGTGTTCTCCAAGAATAGGGACCTGGGACCCATTCACCCATGGGCGAATGGATCCTCCCTAGACCTTTGGACCTAAATTTAAATTATGGTTTTGGTAGTATTTAAACATTTCCAAATCCATATTTCAATGTCATCTTGTGATATTTGAAATTGGATAAATTAAGGATACACACCTATAAATACAAGGTTATTTCACTAAGTTTCACTCACCATTTTTCACTAAGCAATCTAGATTTTCATGAGCATATTCAAGTGAGAAAAAATATATCTAAAATTTGATGATCAAGAGAATTCAAGAGCAGATAAATTAGAGATTTGTTCCAGCATTCAAGATAGAATCATCATATCAAAGTCATCTTGCATCATGCATGTGTTTTGGAGCTTACATTATGATGTAGGTTTCAATATCAAGTTCAAGAATTCAAGTAACAACTCAAGTCATCTAGATCCACATTTAATTCAACAATTTCATGCAAGTTGCAGACCATCCAAGATATCCATTACAAAGGTTTATTCAAGGGTTTTTTGAGTGATTTAGGTTGAAGAAGGATTGAAGACCTTTCGAAGTGAAAGATTGGAAAATTTGTCAACATTGCAAAAGTTATCAAAGTTGTCATTAAATCACAAAATCTAACCTACAGATCTGATTTTCAACTTTCTAACACTGAAACCTAGATAAATCAAAAGCTACAGATCCACATCAAAGGCTCTTGAAAGTTGCAAAAAAACCTGACGAAAGACCCATTCATACATGGGTGAATGAGTCCTAGTCAACTTTCAAAAACTGACTGTTGGTGAGTGGTAAACACCTTTCTATCCTTCTCAAATATGTAATTGGTTTTCTATTTATTCTAGTATTGAGTTTCATATTACTATTTCAAGTATTAGATTGCATTTTGGAGTTGATTCACTATTTTTAGTTTTTATCCCAAAAGTGTTGTTTGACTTTGACCCCCATCTTGAATGCATAAGGATATATGAAGATTCTCACATTGGATTGATTCACCTAGGTTTTGTTAGTCAATTCATTGTGGGGATCTCATTTCCTAATGAAATAGAGAAAAATAGGTGTATTTATTACCATATTGGTGAACCCCCCTTCTCATAAAATTAAAATCCCTACTTTTCACCATTTCTCACAATTACTGACTTAACAAAGGGATAAGATCAGTTCCTTGGAGAAAATGGTGCAAGACCCAAGGACAAGGAAATATGATATAGAAAATATAGATGATATTGACCATTATCAACATTCTTGTATTTTTCACCATCAACTGTTTTTGTAACTTCTTGGATTTTATCCTTTCGTGATTGTACTAGAACAATCCTATTTCTCAACTAATTTCCACTTTGGGCTTGCTCCACATCTATACATCAACGAGGGCTATGATATCCTCATTCAAAGATCTAGTACTCTCATACTTCAGCTACATTAGAGACCTCATGTTCTCAAAATAATGAGTTTGTAATTGATATGACTGCAAAATTGGCTGGCCATCAATGTGAAGAATTTGGTCATCCATACTAGAACAAATGTGATATATTATATAAGTTGTATAATCATGAACCAATTGATCCAAATGGTCAATTTTATCCTCATAGTACTCTAGACCTCCCTCATCAGTTGGGAATTCATCAAATCCCTATCCATGATAGAAAGTGTAATAGAACAATTAAGTGGATCTTGTGGGATGAAATAAGAATCACACCACATGTTATCATCTTTATAACTTATATTTTCTTTTCTCAACAAGTCAAACACATATTTTTTCTAACTATCTAAAATTTACATTTTCTTGAGGAGGCCTTCCATTGTACTATTGTGGTGGCCTTTTATACCAATCATTATTTTATGACCTATTATACAATATTTTCCATTTATTAAAGTGTGAAGATGCTCCCTAAGGTGGTAACCCTTTCTCATTTTGTCCCACCTTCTAAGACAGATCATTCATGGAAGCGATTACTTTATCTACTTTATCTTCTATTAAGAGGGGTTTTCTTTTATTCTATCTACTTGAGACAACTTCGCATCAACTCTTTTCAATTACTAACTATATTCCCTTATATTTATCTCAATATTTTTATTTTCAGCATAAGCATCCCTAAGGGTCATGGGGTTCTTCTCCCTTATGTATTATCTTATTTTAGAATCAAATGTGCTAAAATACAATATAGGAAAGATTGATTCATTAGTCTTAAGATGTTGAGGCACCTTTCTCATGGTGGGGATGAACTTTATATTTATTTTTCATCATCTCATTAATACTCTTCTAGATAGTAGTGAGCTCATGAATGAATTTTTTTGGATCAATTATCTCCCCGCATTGTATTCCAAAAGAATCAACCAAATCTTCCCTAGAAGATCTATACTAATGTCATGAAAATTTCAAAACCATTCTCTTACACTTTCTTCTAAGGAATGCATGGATATCTTCATCATCATATCTTCATCTTTAATCTCATATTCATTGGTGATGTTGATGAAGTATCTCTATATTCTTTCCTTTAAATTTTGGGGCCTTACCTCCAATTTCACAAGGAATGGGATCAGGATAATTTGGTGTTTCAAACAAGTCCAACTGTCAATACCTTTTGAGTCATACTAGATTCTTGGTTGGATAAAATATTTGAGCTTGTCTCTAAGGGAACCTTACCACCTCCATTATATCCCACATTTCACAACTATGGTATTTTTTGAAACTATGGGGAAACAATAGTTTGGGACTAAGTTAGTTGATCAATCTAAGCTAGCAACTCTTGCCTTCTTCAAGCTTCATGTAAAAGGTCCAACACTTCATCTATTGGTCTTTTTATTTTATCGGTATTTTTTTTATTTTTTATTACCATCATGGAAAGTTCAATCAAATTGAGAGCCTAGGGAACAAGTGGGAGAAGGTTCTTAGTAGCCAACCTGGTGAGAAGTTCCATCAACCCTAATCAACGTAAGATTCTACATTACATCATATTCTTTCTTATGGGATGTTGATCTTAGAGTCATTAGAAGTGTATTGTAATTGTTCTCTCAAGTCAAAAAAGGCATCACCTCTACTTGACATGATAACCCTCTTTATATTGTTATGTTTAGATGGACTACCTCCATCTTTTGTCTTGCATTTACCATGTTGATTTCTTACATTTCCTCTAATTTTCTTGTGTAGGCAAATCATATATTTGTGTACTTCTATCTATGACGAACATAATTTTAATAAAACTATGTTCTTACAACAAAGTTTTTACTCACTAAGGGAGATAACAAATTATTGCAATTCTTTCCACTGAGATAAAAAAAATATAGTTTTTTTATTAAATTATGACTTCTCCAAATGAAGTTAAGCAATTTTCATAGCTACATCCCTGACAATGATGTCATTCTATTAGCATAATTTGACAGTATGTCGAACTTCCCAATACAATGCACAACTACAAATTTATATTATCAAGGTTCTCAATATATTATTAAATCTTTATATCCCCAAAAATAATGACATGTAGTTAGGTCTCAAAATCACTACTCCACTTCCTCAAACAAATTATACTCAAAAAGGCTAGGGTTGTCAATATGTAGGTAAAATAGTTTATCAACAAAACTATAAGGAAGTTCTAAGGTAACTCAACAAGATTGGGTTTTATCTTCTACAATTTGAACACATCTTAGAATTAGTAGGCTATTCTTAGGGGCATACCATATAGGTATTAAAATCACTTATTATTAACAACAATAAACCAAAGGATAACTAACCTAATGTGGTCACTTAGCCCCTAAGTTGTCACTGGACTTAGAAAACTAGCTATCTTTAATCCCTACATAGCTAATGTATTACCTTGGAAATAAGTAAATGGTGGGATAAGTTCCATGATTCATAGAAAATGAATTTCTTTACTCCTTGCACTCATTGATGTCATGAACTCATAAAATGGAATTAAAAATAAATAATTTTGTGGATTTTTCTAATGTGTGGGTGACTAGAACACATACAAGAGATTGATGCATACACTAGGGAAATAAGTCACAATTAGCAAGAAGAATGATAAATGGGAATTTAAAAAACTAAGACTATTTATTTACTTGAAGCATCAACAAATATCATTCATATTTTTATTTACTCAATAATCCATCATTGAACTATCCCAACTCATATTTAATCATAAAAAAGAGCTATCACAATTCATGTAATATATTTAGACTCATATCAGACTCCTCTAATAATGAATCCATTAACAACAATAAATATGTTGAAAGAAATATTCTAGAATGGTGCATCTCTAGGTTTGCATAGAATAATGGAGACATTAAATTGGAAACTAACATTGCAACATTTCAATAATAGAATGTCAAAACATATGCCTTCTTATGATTATCTTTGCAACAAATTTTCTAAAATTTGTGCTCTTCTAAAAAAATAATTATCTTCTATACAACCCAATGATAAAAATGATAGAAAAAGATCAATAAAACCAAGCAATAGGAAAAACCCTAAAATGAAACACTATAGCCACTTCCAAATCAATGTCATAGGAAGACTCCCTCTAAAGTGAATGCTCCAAATCAATTGAAAGATTTTGTAATAACTTTTGGTAGTTGGAAGGAGTGGCATCTTAACTATAAGTAGGTTGAAACAATGTAGAAATGTATAATAATGGTGGTAGATGGAATTGAAATCCACACAATGAAATCTTTGGCACCAAAACATAATTATAAAATCACCTAATAAACCCATAGTTGGTGAAAATGCATTAATGAAATTATAATTCCATTAAAATGGAAAGGAGAAATAATTATAGAGAAAATTTGAGAAACTCCATAAGATCAGATACCTTCAAAGCCTTCTACATGTCAAAACAAACCTTTGTACACCCTTATAGGCCATCTGGATGTGTCTTCCAGATAAAGTGTTAATGAACTAGCTATCCAGATGTGTCTTCTATAAGGTGTTATTGAACTTTGGATCTACATGAAACTTTACATTGAAAATTCATCATTATCAGGATAAAGTGAAACACTGACCCCTATAAAGTTTATGTCAAAACTTCAAATGCAAGTGAACTTCATATTTTGGATAATAGTCTAATTCACTTAGATTTAACCACATACCACTCACTTAGATCTCTCGGTTTTTGAAAGGTTCATGCAAATTAAGAAGATCTACTAGGTTCATGTGGGCCAGAGACTTGCATTTGAACTACACTTTTAGTCCTTGAAATGGTTTAACTAGATTTTGCGAGAAGTCAATCTAGACAACTACACTATGGAAACCATGCCATATGAACCAAACAAAAAGACCTTGTAAATGGAAGTTCATATGGAAAGGTAAAATCTGAAAATGAGGATGATGTCACCAAAGCTAGATGTGAGGACTTGGACTACATCTACTTACAAAACAATAATTAGCATCAAATTAAAATCTTTTGATATCAATTAGCATCATGTTAAGTTTTCCCAATATCGATATCTATATTTTTTATCTTGCATTATTTTATACACATTTAAGAGAAGAGATGACAAATTTTAAAAAGAAGGCCATGGACTTATGTAAATCAACTAATAATCTTCTATTATTTTGGCTACTATTTTATTGTCACATAATATTTGGAATATATATATATATATATATATATATATATATATAAATTTTTTTTATTAAAAGAGCGGGGTCAAGGCCCTAATCTCAAACAAAACAAAACCTCAACATTAAAGTAGGCCACCTAGCCACCAGTTCAAATTAAAACCAGCTCTATAGACCAACCAAAAAAAACACAAAATAGGAAATACTCTAAAAAATGAAACGACAAGGCACACGGGCCAACTAGAGAAAGGCTGGCAAGCCCCAAAACAAAGAACAAAACAAACTAAACTATTCCTTTCAATAGTTAATTAGGTCCCATTCCTTTTTTAATAGTTCTATATCATTTCTCCAAGGGTCCACCTCTTCATCAACATTGTCCTCATTCAACATTTCAACATTATGATTTGTATCCATTATGTTTTTCATTTTTCTTACCTTTGACAGTCCAAACATTGTATCAAAAATTGCTTTATTCATGATTCTAGTGATGGAAATCAAGCTACTGAAAGCACTATCTAATTTGTTGACTTCATCCTATTGAGAATCAATGTGGTTCTTATATTGTTGGAGGATCCTACTCTTCGGTTCCCATTCTTCCCTAGAGCTTAATTACCCTAGCATTGGCCCCCCATCTTCCTCAGAGCTTACCATTACCATTTTGCCAACATTGTCCTCATTCGACATTACAACAATTTGGTTTGCATCCATTCCGCGTTTCAATTTTGTTACCATTGATAGTCCAGACACTATACCAGAAATTATTTTCTTCATGATTCCATAAGTGATGGAAATCAAGCTATTTAAGGCATTATCCAATCTGTTGACTTTGTCTTGCAAAGAATCAATTTGATTCTTATATTGTTGGAGGGTCCTACTCTCCAATTCCCCTTCTTATTCTTTTACTATGTCCATTCTAAGTAAGTATTAATTGTATCAAGACATGAGACAATTTTATATCAGTATTAAACAACACTCAACGTGTTAGCATTTGCCAAACATGGCATAAACTAAACAAGTCAACTATGTTTCCATACACTGTCTTTAGGGTTGAGAGTGACTACCAACTAAATAAATAAAATCAACACATTCCACAATTCCAAGGCACCATGGACAGGGGTAATAGTCCTCCACCATATAGATCAAACAGCAAACCATTATATGACAGTTGACACATTTAAGTTCATCTCCTTTTGGGATTAGTTCTTTATTCTCTTTCCTTTCATATTAAAATGGTATGGAGGCAAATGGCGATTGGGATTGGGTTGAATGTTAATTGGCCTTCTATTTTAGGAGGAACTTGTGCAAGCCATGTGTGGGGGGAATAAGTGATAGAAGTACATACAACTTCATTCTAACACCTTTATTTTAGGGCACTTTGAGGATATATCATCAAATACAGACACTAATTTGACCTACTCAGCGCACTCGTTCCTGCGCCCGGAATTGACTATCCAACTGCCACTACAGATCCCCTGTTCTCGAACAATATAGGATCATAAGCATGGAGCTATGCAATATGTAAAAGAGAACAATATGCATGGATAAATAATAGAAAGAATCACTTATTCCTTAGGCACAGGATGGATAAAATTTACCAATAACAATTGTGAATTTTGCCACATTTAGCGATTTCCTCGATTAGTTGTCTAACACATGCTCCGTGATCAGGAAGGCATTCTAAAGAAGAAAATGACTTTAAAGCCTTTCTGGAATTTTTAGATTTTCTTGTTATACATATTGTCCTAGATCTAAAACACATCAGTTGCGTATGATAACATACAGAAGGGCTACAAAGAAATAAGCGTTTATGTTAATGAAAGCTGTCATGGAACGAAGTTAAAAAATAGTGTGCTCTTGAAATTTTCAAAATCATACGCATTGGGTGTTTACTTGTCTGAACTTGGAGAGCATTTATATTAAAATTTCATACGCATGCTGGAAATAAAAGCCGAATAACTATAAGCTCTTCCTATAATGAAAGAAGTGCATTCTCTACTTCTAAAGCTTGAAAAGAACTAGAATAATAGTAAATGAAAATGTTATTTGCATATATGGATATATTTCCTGGCCCGAGCTATAATTATCTCAAAGGGATTTTAGGTTCTACTCTGGCCAGTAGCATTCAACAACTTCAATGATTTCAAGCAGAAACCTAGTCCTAAGAATAGTCATCTGCATGTCCTTGTTCAAAAGGATATTTCTCAGAAAATCCGTAAGACAAAAAATTTAAATCATAAAATAAAGTTTCGACGTAGTATATCTAGCATTCAGAGTACGTGCCACTTAGATTAATAGAATAAATACTTCACGTAACACCAGGGCACTGAAGAGACATTCAAGAGTAAAGGTACTTCACCTTATAGATTAAACCATTCTGGGGCGTACTTAAGTTCGTCTCCTCATAGATTCCTAAAACATAAGGAAAACAAAAACACTAGAAAAAAGATAACAAAGCTTCATCAATGTACAGATTAAAAAAACACAGAAAAGAAGGCTTTAAGGCATAGCATACCATCAATGCCATCAGCTCAGACTACAACGTTTCCGAAACACACAAAATGAAAGTTAATCAAAATCCCAGCCTGCAATTAGTTTCACACAACCATTGTTGGAATTTAATCCTAAATGCCTTCTTTATTGCTCTGTATCCTCCAATTTCTCCCTCTCCATTTATGTATCTTTTAAATCTGGTTATATGTGACCTTCTTTTCTCCAGCTAAATCAAATTCAGCAATACCTTCAATTTGTAGCTACAGGATAAATTTAAATGTCAATTTAAATGAAAATATCTATCTCAGATTTTCTCCAATACTGGAAACTGCTTTCAAATTAATTGTAATTAATATCTTTGTTTAAATGTGAATTTAAATGCAAATCTCTATCTCATATTTTCTCCAACACTGGAAAAAGCCTTCAAATTAATTGTAATTAATATCTTTGTTTTGTCCCTTTTGGTAGGCATATACGTAGACTTTGGCAGTTCTTTTTGTAATGTTTTATGTTTTGAAGAACAAGGAGCAGAAGCTTGTATTTGCTGTAGCAAACAGTCAGTAGAACAGAGGAGCTTTATTTTCAGTTAGTTTTTCAGCACAACAAAGAGCAGCAGCTCTGTATTTGTCTTATGACATTAAATAGTATATATTTTAAGTGATAGATATAAAATCATATTTTTAAATGCATGTATGTTTTATTCTTTGCATTTTATCTGTGTTCTTATTTGCTCTGTTTCTCTCCTCTGTCTCTTCCTTCAACCATTAGCCCTAATACTCTATTCGTACACCATATCATTAAACACAAGCCTACAAATCATTTTCACTTCTTGGTACACACAAGAAACTATTTTGTACTAAACTACTGAAATACTTATTTGGTTTCTCACAAACACATCAGTAGCAAACACAATGGCAATGTAAAACCAACCCAAATGAGCCAGCAAAATAAGTTATAAACTCAAAATCAAGCTCCCTGCTAGCTTGCACCTAATTAAACCCTATGCTGTGTTAGAAGAGACCAACTGACAAAAGATTTTTTAATCTGAAACCAATCAAAACAACAGACGCGTATTTATCTTTTGCATTGAAACCAATTAAACACTAAGCACCACCATTCAATTTTCTTAACGAAACCCATTAAATTTAAAGACCACTCAATATAGTTTTGTACCGAAACCAACGAAAAAACAGAAACCCAGTTAAATTTTTCGACCCAAATCAATCGAACCCAATTAATCTTTTACAGAAACGAATTCAAAGAATATAAAGACCAACCAAGTATTTTCAATCCAAACCAACCCAAATAACAAAAATCTTAGATTGAAAGCAGATCGGCAATGAAGTAGGAAATTAAAAGCCCTAACCTTCCTGAAACAGCGCGGCTGGCAGTGGGCTCGGCCAATGCTTGGGTTTAGGCCCTGGGCATTATGGGCTTGTACATAGTACTGTCGATGTTATTCAAACTCATCTTTCTCAGTGAGGGAAAAAAAGATTACACGCGCACTGATCACAGAAAAATCAAACAAAGAAACAAATCTGGATGTCCACGCAGATAAAATCACTGAGCTGATTACTTTAATGAAACCATACGAGCAAAATGTATTTGTACTGACAACGAAGAACCAATTTTAACTCACGTTTAAACCCTTTAGTAAGCTGTTTCCTGTCCACTGTATAACTGTATGGTTCCATGGGGTTTGGGCTTTTACTTTCTTGGATCAAGTGGTCTTATGAATTAAAAAAGTTTATGTTACAGGATTAATTGAAATATTTTCCTGAAAAATAGCAGCCTCTACGTTTTAAGATTGCAAATTTCAGTGGGTGAAATTGAGGTGGGGATAGAAATTGCCCCTACAGTTTGAAATTTTTTTCTGGCACTCATCTATCATCTAAAATTTTAAATTCTTTAAAAAACATCTATCATCTAAAATTTTAAATTCTATAAAAAACATTAAAAAGAGAGAATTTTTATTTGTTTATTAATTTTTATCAAATATTTCAGTTCTTTAATTTTGGAGCTCAAAACTTTTAAGGTGAATTGCAAAATTGAATTCATGGAACAACCAGTTTTAAAATATTCCTAAAAAAGCTCAACAGCACCTACTGAAATTTTTTAAGAACCGCTCCTCCATAAAACCTTACACAAAACGTTTTAGTTAGACTGTCCCAATTAGATGGGCGGGGTACTGCTGGACAATCCTAGCAACGATTTTACTACATCTGGGAGTAAAATCTTTAATCTCGGACTGAAAGAATAATTGTATAAGATAACAGGTGAACCTGTACATCGTCTGTATAAAAAAATTCTAAATTTGCAGAAAAATACGACCATCAAACAGAGAAAATATTTCTAACACATCTTAATAGCATCCAATCGAACGAGAATTAAGCATAATTTCACTACCTCATTAGCTTCACAATTGTCAGGCACAATCACATTGTTTGAATAACATGTATTTTTTCTGACAATTTCAGTCTTTTATGTGTCTCCACATTTTATAAAATGATGGTAAAATTTCACATTATCATGGTGTAAAGGTTTAGATTTACCCTACATTTGTTCAATGAACATTCTACTAGTTTGAAAAAAATTGCGCTCCAGACACGGAAAAATCTTAAAAAATTAAAAAATTAAATTAAATTAAATTTGAATTTTTTTAAAATCTAATAATTTTTTTTTTGCCACAATGACATAAATAAAAAGAAAAATTGCCTAAAATGAGACCAAACTTTCAAATATTTGTTGGGCAAAGCTCTAAACTTACCTTCCACGCCAGCCTGAGAACCACATCATTAAAAATTAAAATATGCACACTCCATAATAACCACTTGTTCTGCACAAAATTTTAGAAAAAACACAACCATAAATAGATATACAAAAACCTCATTCACATCGAAGAGCACAAACTCAAAAGAAAATTTAACACAAATACCTCTCTGATTGAACACAATCTATCTTTTGCGTGCCTCCAAATTTTACATTTATGTCCACCAACATAGTGCAAACATTATTTTGATGAGTTCGTCCAAGCAAACTGTGCATAATCTACATATGTAGAAAAATTAGAAAATAGTTGAATTTTGTTATCGATAACATTTTGTTTGGTTGGCCCCTAGACAAGCTCTGTATAAAATGCATCCGTACACATTAGAAAACAAATTTTTTACATAGATATATTAGAAAATAATGTATTGATTGACTGTGACACAAATTACACAGTGTACAAATATTAGAAAAACAATTAATATTTTGATAGATAACATTTAATTGATTATAAAAATTCCTTTTCCTTTATCCATTTAAAAAATATATTATAAACCAAACAAATCAAAATGTTACAAATTAATTATATTGAAAAATAAAAAAATTAAAACCCACCAACTTTGAGTAAACACATAAATACAACTTATCTAAACATCTTTTATCATCTAATTATAAAATAAGTCGTAAATATTTGTTTTAGAATTTTTTCATTTAAATTACAAACTTCAGAGAATGTAAATGATTTCCTGGCTGATAAATTAATTAAAAAAATAGCGCCATTAATAAGGATGATTAATAAAATCCTGTAACTACTAATTTTGTACTAATACAAACTCATAAATTAAGAAACAAGTAAATAAATTACTGCATGAAAACTCTCCTACGAAGTCCATGTGTGCTCCTTTTGCTTTGATTTTCTGACAAACTTGCCGATCTTCACGCAGTTTATCTCTGAATTCATGATTACGGAAGAAAAGATGGAATGATCTCCACATGCGGCAGACTTTTTTCTTTGATATCAGTCCAGAATGGCGGGCCTTTATTCAACTTATCGCTTTCATCCCCAGTGTAGTAGAACGAACTTAGTTTTGTCAACGAATTTAATCCCTCTGGAACTTTCTCCAATTGCGGACAAAATCCTACATAGAAGACCTCCAGGACGGCCATCGCTCTATCCTCCAAGTCCGGCAGCAACTCCAAAACAGAGAAATTCTGAATAGTCAGAAAGCGTAGCTTGCGAAACCCGAATGGCTCTCCAAACGCCTTTGGTAATTCCTTACAACTGTTATTGCCATCTAATGTCAACTTTATCAAGTTAGGCATTTTTTGTAATTCCGGATAATTGCTACCTTCACAGTTTACTAATTTGAGATGCGTCAGATCTGCTAGCGCACACACCCGATCAGGCACAGCAAAATTCTTTAGTTTAAGTGTTTGTAACTCCTGCATGGCAGAGAGATCCTGAAATTGAGAAGAAGCACTAGATAAAATAGATTTAATTGACAGATGGCGCATCTTGTGTAGCTGAGCAAGGGTTCCATAACTATTCAACTGCGTTTCATGATGAACTTCTAAGCTTAACTCTTGGAGGCGGGTTAATTTTGAAACATCTTTCAACTTTAACAATCCATCCTCTTCAACGGAGAGCCTCAACTCTTTCGATCTCAGTACCCTCAAAGATATCAGCTCTGATAATCCTTCCGGTATATGACTCAGCAGCTCATCATTGCAATAATTTATATTGAGATGCTCGAGACGTTTTAGTCCACTTACCCACTCAGGCAGCCGCTGTAGCTGTTCGCAGGCGGACAGATCGAGAAAGAGAAGACATTTTAGACTTCGCACACAGCTTGGTACTTCCTTAATTTTTGTGCATGATAAATTTAAAAGCTTGAGAAGCTTTAGCTTTCTAACACAGCGTGGCATTGTGGAAATATTAGTTTTGCTCAAGTCGAGAACCCTTAACAATCTCATAGAGCCGACGAACTTTTTACCAATATTTTCAATGGGATTCTCATACAATGACAGAGTGCGAACAGACGTGGGACAAGAAGCCCTGCTTTGTGCGATGACCTTATCATCTATCTTTCTTTTGCCGAGTAAAATTCTTTTCACGGATGTGAACGCATCGTCAAGAGAAAATATACATCGGTTGTTTGCAGATATATCAATTGCCAAATCGTGCAGCAAGTCATGGACCTTGCAGTGTTTGACAAAATGCTCGTCCTCCTCTACTTCAAGCAAGCACAGATTGGCCAACTGATCAAAATAACGGCGAGCATCTTCCCACTTGTTTTCATTCTGGGGAATGAATCCCTCCGCTATCCAAAGATTCATGAGATATTCCTGATCTATTAACTCATCTTCAGGAAAGAAGGACAAATAAGAAAAGCATAGCTTAAGAGTAGGAGTCAAGAAGTCATAGCTTAATCTAAGAATCTGCATAACAGATCTGGAGCTGGGGTCTTTGTTAAAATCAACCCCCTTCATCAGCTGATGCAATTTTGAGTCCCACTTGCTTTTTTCTGTCAGGCCAGAGAGAGAAGCTCCTATTATCTTGAGAGCCAACGGTAACCTCCCGCACTGCTTTACAACTTGACGAGCTATCGGCTGAATGTGATCTAGTGGGAGATCGACTCCGAAAGCATGAGCACAGAATAGCTGCCAACTCTCTTCGTCTGATAAAAGCTCCATCTTGAAATGGAGAGCACCAAGGTTTTGGCAAACATCCATGTTTCTCGTTGTAACCACAACTTTACATTGGCTGTCATGGCCAATTGGAAGACCAAGACTGTTAATGAGATTATTCTCTCTCGTTGCACTCCAGACGTCATCCAGCACGATGAGAGACTTCGTTCCTTGTAAAGCTGCATGAACCAGCTCGGCCGCAATCTCTTCACCTACATTCTTCACCTTACATTTTGAAGTTTCTATTTCCGTCTTAATTTTCGACACTAAATCATACTGTAATTGTTTAACAGAATATGACTGTGATATGGAAAGCCAGATTGAATTCTCATACCGTGTACTGATGTTTTTAAACACGTTTTTGAGAAGAAACGTCTTCCCTGCTCCGCCCATCCCCACTACGGCAATGACTGGAACAGCTGATTCAGCTATCGTGGAGATGAGGTGTTGAAGCTTGGGCTGCATCCCTACACAAAGTGGATCGCTGGGCAGAAGACTATTTTCCTTCCTCGCTGCTCCCCCGGCTACACTGCTTGATGGCTGTTCGGAGGCTGGCGCTACTAAATCACGGAATAGCTTCAGCGGCTCTCCAGCTTTAGTAATGGATTGGATTTGTTCTTTGACCTTTTCAATTCTTTTTCCCATTTTAAAGCGGAAAAATAATTCATGACAGGACTCAGTTACACTGTTAGTGTAAAGAGGGTGAATATCATACTCTTCGATGATGTCCTCTGTGTCCCAGGCAACTTCCCGCAAGAAGTCAAGCCATCCTCTGGTGAGCGTATCTTTGTCAGCTAGTCCAGATTGCAGACAGTCTTTTATAATTGTGAATTGCATCATCAACCACCTAAATTCCTTGTTGAAGTTGCAAACCAGCGCTATTTCTTCATATGCTTTCTGGACTATGATCGCGGAAAGTTTGTTAATAACAACTTCCGCAATTGCAGCTTCCATTATTAATATGTTCTAACAAACACTGAGAGTGGACGCAGAAGATATCCCAAGTTCGTATACATGCCGAATAACAACACATCGAAGTTGGTTATCAATGCGTGGAAGCAACTTGAAAATTAGATCTGAATGTTTGATGTGAGAATGGCCCTGAAACTTATAAGAGCGAAAAATACCACTCTATAATAAAAATATTAAAGGAGTAATCAAAGATGTTGACATGACCGCACCAAAGACTAAGTACTTCTACACTAAAATTGTTATGAAGTAATTTAACTCGTACTAGGGTTAAAGTAGTTAATGCAATTAGCTCATGTATTATGAAGGTGATATTGAATATTAACAGATAAAAATTTATTGTATGTATTATTGCTAAATTACTTTCAACATTATTGTAAAAATATGGGTAATTTGTCTAAAGTTCAACTTATTATTATCAAAGTACATCATGAGCAATATGGAAAAGCCGACAAAGAAATAAGATTATGGGAATTTAAATTTTATTTTTTATTTGGATCAATTTGAAAAATACTTTTTTATAAATAAAAGTATTTGAACTATAATTAGATAATAATGTGTTATACGAAATGCAAATTTTATATAGGTTATTTTAGATTTTTTTCTATTTTAGCTTACGGTAATCTTATGTGATAAAGAATATCATATAGAAAATAAATGTTTATTAGCTAATTTTTATATTCACCTATTTTATCAAGTGTTGAGAAATCTCTAGAGAATCAAGTGAGGACAAGCTTTTTAGTGTTGTGCATGGATAATTAAAATGAGATATAAAAATAATAATTGTAGGTATTGTAAATTCTTACAAGTATTAAGTGAAACAGTGAAAAGTATTAGAGTGAAGCTTTATGTCGATGTCGAAAGATTCTAAAGAAGTGTATTTGTGACTTGGTTGTTTAGTTAAGTCCAGAAGGATGTGGTACAACACTCATGAGGGTGTCCAAGTACACTCAATTTATAGTATTTCTTCTTTGTAATATTAATTGACATTTTCAAAGGGGCTTGATGTCAATAATGGAGCCTAAACTTGCGACATCTTGATTTATGCCAAAAATCACATATTCTTTCACAAAATTAATTATTTAAGCCTTTAGGGGTTCCATCTGAATGGTTTTAATTGAAGTGGGCTAGATAAGAGCCCCTTGGATCAAATCCCCTTGGATAAAACCCCTCTAGTCTTAAATCATACATAGAATGGTGTCTCCTTCGCACCTATCAAAATGCTGAATAAAAATGCTTTTTCTTTACCTTTCAAAGGATCAAATAAAATCATTTAGAAATTATATTTTTTAAGTATGTATCACTTATTATAATATTTCCAAAAAGTATGATTTTCAATACTTTTAATTCTATTATTATATTTATCTATTAAGTCTTGTGAAAGTAGGTTTTTCACTAAACATTAAGATATATTTCCACACACACAAAGAAATAGAAAAATAGAGAAAAAATATTTGAAGAATATGTGTGCACTATGTATTGATGTCCTCGTTTCAGCTAAACATAAATAAATTCATTTCAATACATTCAAAACAACTTATGAGTGATGACATACACATCTTTCCAAATTATAATTACTTTGTCTTAAAAAATTAATTTTTTGAAAAATGCAACAAAAAATTATAAAAAATTATCCATGCACTAGATATTGATGTTACAAATGTATATTTTAAATATTATAATTTTATCCTTTTAATACAAAAATTTATGCATGACGACATAAATGTCACTTTTTAAAAATGTTGTTTATTGTAAAAAATAAGTTATTAAAAGTTATGTAAAAAAATTCACAATGTATACTTAGAATCTACACACAAATCCTCAAAAATCACTAGTTCATATCATCTTCAAATTATTAATAGTTTTGTTGTTATAGGTTTCATACAGTGAAAATTTGGTGAAAATATTGATTTCAATGTCCTACTTTGGCCATAAGTGGGACATAGTATTTTGGGCTAGCCTCTCAAATAACTAGAAAATGTAGGGGTAGATTAATTCCAAAGTGTTAAGAATGCATATACCTCTTCCCACACAACACTTATTTTATCCCTCTTGATATTTATTCTTAAACAATTTCCCAGTATTTCTCCAATTTCATCATTATTGTCTTGTTATATTAAGTACTTAATGTGTGTTTCTATGTACTACCTTTTAGAAAAATGTGCTTCAATATTAAACATCATAAAATGAGGAGCACTTGATGAATCTTGATTAAAATATAAATTTAACAACTCCACCAGTTGTTTTCTAATTAAGACATGCAAGATAACATGTAGCCTTATGGTGTACAATAATTATAATAGATAAAATCCTGCAATAATAGTCGAAGTTTAATGTCATCAAAGTAGGCAACATATACATGATAAAATTATAATCCTCAACCTCAAACAAAATATTATGGAATCTTGTTCTCATAGGCCAAAAATTCCATAGACAAAATGAAACTTTGACAATAACATAAAGATTAACTCAACTAATTTCAATTCAATTATAAATAAAGCTTAAAGTTAAACATCACGATCTTAATAATAGAATGAAGTAGAAAACTTAACAAATGCCCAATGGAATTCCTTGAAGGATGAATAATAATTAGAATTTGTGGAGACATTATAATATGAATATAATAACTAACACACAACAAGAAAAGACTAATAACCTAATGAAGAATATATTTGAGGTAGAACCTTGGAAAGGAATAACCCAAAATACTATCCAGTTCTATATTTCTAAAGTGAAAGATGTTTGGAACTGTTGAGGGTGGTTTTAATCACTCAGAATGTGCTAGGAAATAAGAGTTTATTTCCCCTCTTGAAAAGAAGCAAGACTACTCCAAGGATCCTATGTAACTAGTTCTTCTAGTCATGTTGGGATAGCATAGGGTCATTGTCAACATGTTTCACAAGGGTTTTAGTGTTCAAAGCTATATGGAAATAACATGCAATTGTAAATAATAATTATAACAAATTATAATAGAAAATTGAATTTCAAATGCATAGAAAATTTGTATTCATTCAATGCTCTTTAAGTATTTCAAACTAAGTTTCAAAGAAAGATCAATAGATATAAGGTAAGGGTGTTGGCAAGAAGTTGAGTCCACTTTTTGGCCAAAAAGTGGAAGTATTTTTCTTGATTTTTAGAGTTTGACACATTTGACCTTAAAATTTGAAGCACTTAGAGATGAAATCTTCAAACAAGTCACTGATCATAAAATGTAGTACTCGGAGTCTAGTTTTCAAATATGTAATTTATTTCAATACCCACATTGTACAAATTGAGTTTCAATAGGCTTTTGTAAAAACCACTATTTAAAAGTCATTTTATTTAACCATACCATGCACGTGTACAACATCCATATTTTGACTTAAATTATCATATTTTTTTAAATCCTTTTGGGAAAAGACTTGTGACTCACTGAAGCATGCCCTGAATATATTTTTGTAATTTTTTATTGAATATTTTTTTTTTGTTAATTTTTTTATCAAGCATATTTGACAGTTAGAAAAATCGTCGTGTACGACACACATAAGATGAGCTAAAGTTATAACTTTTTGCATTTTTTTTTTAAATTGAAAAGAATTGTTTGAAGTTTTCCCTTGTGCAATCCATTCGTCAAAATGTTATGTTAATCAAAAGTTATTAAAATAGTAAAAAACACTGATATTTAAAGTTTATTGACCAATTTCATCAGAAACTAATTGAAAAATAGAAAAAATAATCCAATTCTAAAAGAAATTACATATTTGGAATCTACATTGTCTCATCTAAAATGGGTTTTAATTTTGTCAAAAAATTCTGCAAAAAAAGGCATCAGCCATATGCCCAAACTCAGTATTTTCTTGTGACATTGCTAGGACCTTGAACTTGCAAGTCAAACCAAGTCCAAAGCTTAGGTTCGGGTCCCCAAGCCTTTTCCCAAATTGAAAAACAAAGCAAAAACCCGACCAAAAATTAAAATTTTAAAATCCCGTTTCATAATAATTTTTATGAATTTAAGAAACATTTTAAAAGTGGTAAAAAAAGCTGGGATTGTTTCTTAAATTCATAAAAAAAAAATTCTTATGAAACGGGATCCCCTTTTTGGCTCGGGGTCCCGAACTTAAATGGGATCTTGTTTATTAAAAAACAGGATCTCGTTTTTTGCAGGTCGATCTCGTTTTTTTGCCTAAGGCAAAAATTTCCACGTTTCGTGGACTCATCTTTGTGCTTCTACCCATAACAAGGAGTAATATAAATAAATTTAATCTAAATGGACAATGATAACAAACATTCCATTAATCATTTTTGTACATTTAAGAAAGATCTCCAAACCATTGTTAAAGTAAATAACATTTCATACATTCACTCGTAACAATATGCCATCTTCAAAGGAAACAAATCACCACATAAGATTTTCAGATTTCATGCAATTCAAACATCATCAAGCACATGTAAGTTTGAGATGAAATCTTACTTAAGTTCACAA
The DNA here is from genome assembly GCA_007115665.2 of Sequoiadendron giganteum. Classification (NCBI taxonomy): domain Eukaryota; kingdom Viridiplantae; phylum Streptophyta; class Pinopsida; order Cupressales; family Cupressaceae; genus Sequoiadendron; species Sequoiadendron giganteum. The sequence goes on along the minus strand of CM021100.1, from coordinate 365,403,625 downwards.
TTATCATCGAGATCAAACTATTTTGCCAATTTAGATTGAAATAGAACATTCATACCATCACCATGATGCCATAGTTCAATGCATGCAAAAAAAGCATTATCCTTCGAATAAAATAATAATACTACTTTACACAAAGTCAGTAGGAAAAATCCACACTAATATTATATTATTTGAAATTGCAAGTTGCATTAAAATTGGTTCGTTTGAAATGATCCGGAATAAAAATATATAGAAAATAGATTCTTAAAATTGTGGATCCAAATAGTAAGCTAATTGTAAGTACCTCCAGTGCTTGAGTCTTGAACTAAAAACTAACTAAAATTAAAAAATAAAAGTATAAATGGGAACCATAGTTGTAGTTTAGTTCAACTTGCCAAAACATAGGAAAAAGAAAAGCAACTAAAAATTAAACCAAAAAACTAACTAAGAGCCAACTGGTAGTCCTCAAAATTCCTAGGCCTCTCACATCCTTGCATCTAGGCATAGATTCTCATGTCATCATTTATTACGACTTTCTAATGCCAAATTTTCTCTCTTGAGTTTGGAAGTGGATCTGGAGCTGAACATCCTTTCCCGAAGCATCAATTGATTGTTCAACAAAATCATTTGGAAACGTAAACAATACTAAAATTATCCTATCCTCGAATATTTTGTGAGGGTGTTTGTGATGTAGATGCTACTTCATTCATCCTTTCCATCGATGGCCCACCATGAAACTATATTTTAACCTTTTGGACAAAATCTATTTTCTCCATTTGTTGTATTTTTGTGAACATTTCTAGCTCCTCTTGCAATTATTGAAGTTTGAACTTTTTATTGACCATTTTATCCATACCCTCTTGCATTACTTGCCCTTTCATCTAGCCTTGTAATTCTTCAACTATTTTGTTGTGCTCTCTTACCAACACAAGATTATCCAAGAATGTGCATTCCAAGTCTTCTATTTCTTGTCAAATATTGTTCATTGCTTGTTCGACCTAGCTTTTGTCACTATTTAAATTATTCTTGCACTATTTCAAAACTTAGATGTAAAACTTTGTAGCTTTAACTCAAACTGGAAGCAAGTTCTGCTCTTCTTCTTCTATCACTACATTCTTCATTAGTTCCTCCATCTTAGTTTCATTTATTCAATGAAAGATTAGGAAACATTCCTCCCAAACAAATAACTCTTTATCAAGTCTCAACTCAATTTGTTGAGAATTACCATCCTCATTACTTATGGAGTGATAGGACTTTATTAACTCTTTCAAAACATGATCTGCCAATTCTAAAAAATCATCTTTCCACTATTGCCAAGTAGGAATCCATTTGTATGGGTCATAATGTTTGATCTCACCCTTCAATGTAGCCTAAAATGCAAACTTAGGATCTTGAGTATCAACAGGTATGATGAGATTGTTTATGCATTTAGTAAGTTGTACTACTTGGGTTTTCAATTCTTCCTTTATATTCTCATCTTTCTACATTCTCTTCAGAATTGTAGGGAAAGACATTTGAAGGGATTTTTCTCCTTCCCTAGTTTGCACACCTAGATCCACTTTCCTAATCTGGTAATCATTAGAAGTCACTTTTTATTTCAGTTTATCTACAAAAGTGACAACTATTTATGCTATCTAGTTACCTTGTTCATTAATGGAAATTGTAGATATCCTTTACGCTCTATTTCTTATTCTCCCCGGGGATTGGAAAGCTTATGATAAAACACATAAAATTTTCTTAGGAGTCTCTACATAAGTTTGTTGCCTCTTTTAAATTGTTTGATTTAACCATACAAGTATGGCTGCAGATGTTTCTCTTAGAGAGTAAAAGATGACTGAATAGTATCATGGGATTGCTCAATATTATCTTCGAGTCCCTTCTGACTAGACTCTTGGGCAACATTTTCTTCTTCATGAGCTCTTTCTTGATTCACCTCTTTGTCTATATGAGGTATCTCCTCTGTAACTATCTTCTCTTGATCATCCTCTTGTTCTTGAGGGACATTCTCTTGAGCAATATGATTCTCAACATGAAATTTTTCTTTATTTACTTCTTCTATTGACACTTCTTTAGCATGAAAATCCACATGAACATTTTCAATGAGCACCTCCTCCATTTCTCTTTACATTTCCTCTTCTCTTGAAGGATCCTTCATTATCTCTCTTTCCTCGAGTGTTGTTTCAATAAGAATATCCTCTTCACAAGGCAGTTCATCTTTTGGAGGAGTAGATGGCAGTGACTGAGATGGTGGAGTAAGCTCTTTATCCTTGGGTGATGGAGAAGGAGATGGAAATGGCGACTCATGAGGGGGGAGTCAAGGAGTATATTTCTTGGGCTTCTCGTTGAGTTGCCTTCTCTCTGATGGCTTCCCTAGTTGTTTTATTTTGAACCAATCCACTCTCATCCTCAAGTTCCTCCTCATCCTCACCTAAGGCAATATCAATGGGACTTCATTCTTTTCTTTTCCTTCAATCTTCTTTAGGAGGTTGTCCTTTTTTATTCTTCTTAGATGGGGCAACACTTGAATATGGTTTTTCTTTAGTAGCATGTGATTGCTCTTCCTTGGTGGGTACTTTAGCTATACCCTCTCCTTTCTTCTTCTTCCCAACTCCTTTTGTAGGCTTTGGAAATTTTTCCATAGGGAAAGGTCTTTTAAACCATTAGAAAAAGCAATCCACTATGCACCTTGTGTTATGATATTGATGTGATCATTTTCTTGAATTGAACAATCCACATTGAAAATTGGTTGAACATAAATTCTTTGACCCGAATAAGCAGGATCAAGAACCTTCTTATATTCATTTTGTTCTTTAGGTACCTGGGCCTCTATACAATGCCTCATCAAAAGTACCATCAACTGAAAATAATATTTCATTCTTGCTCATAAGGGTATGTGTAGGATCATGATGGGCCAAAAAGTGGCGATATGTAAGTGATATGATGGCCCATGTGGCTAGCGACTTTTTTTACCCAAAATTGATGAAAAGAAAAAGGGTTTCTAAAGGAGATTCTTAGCTTTCGACCAATATAAATTATGCTTTATTTTTAATTTAATAAATAATTATTATTCATTTTCTATTTGAATTACAACTAAAGTCTTGATTGATAGGTTGATTGAAAAACATCTATAGCTTTCAAACAGTATCACATATTTTGAATCCAAAACACGAGTCACATTCCGTGCTTCGCATACTATAGGATTAAAAAAAAAATGAATTTCATGAAGTTTTGACCAAGTTAAGGTGATCAGATATACGAGTTTTTAATATTTTTTAAAAGTTGTAATAAAAAATTCATAATTAATTATTTACTTAGAAAAATAATTACAAAAAAATATGCATCACATCGGGACATGAGTCCTCTACTTATATCTAAAATATTTTAAAAAAAATATTATAATTTTATTATGGTTAGGGTGGTCAGACAGACACCTACTTCTTATTTTTTCCTTGAAATTTAAGTACTACTGCATTGAAATTTCAAATTTTTACCAAATAATTTTTTAAAAAAAAATAAACCTAGTATTTTAGAAACTACATTCAATTTTCTATAAATTGTATTGTTACATATTTTTGAAATAATATAGATAACTTATTCAAATGTTTACATCAAGTTTTCTAAATCTGATTTTTTGAATTTTCATCGCCACTTAAGGGGCTTTTTTTTCCATGATGATCCTGCACATACCTATAATTGGCCCAATGATATTCAAGTTTGGGCTCATGAATGAAATATGCACCCATCACTTTGATAATATTACCAATGGGATCAAATCTCCCTCAGGCATCATTGTATAGAGAAAAATTGTTTGGCCATCTCAATCTTTGCACCCTTAGCATTTTATGTATTCGCACATAGTATTCTTCTCTTTTGATGAGAAATCCATACCTATGTTTATGCTTCCTAGCAATGAATTGTTGCACTTCTAACTCTTTTCTACAAACCTCTGAAAAAAGCAGCTTATCAGAAGGATATCTAGGGAGTTTATATAGAATTTTATGGAAACATGCTACTCTAATGTAAGTAAAGGTTTTATATTTGATGTACTAGTACCCCATTCCTTTTATCACTTCCTTTGCTTCATTAGAGATTCTCCTGGAGAAATCTCCCTCTAACCCTCTAATCATTAGATAGATGGAATAATCATTAAAAACATAGAAATTATGAAAACTTGCCTCCAATTCTAGCCGAGGATAGTGTTGATATATTGTTACTTCTCCAAGCTCAAAGGAACCAGCTCTGGTAAGTCCTAGAAATGAAGCTTCTAAAGACAACAAGTAGACCAAGTAATATGTCATATTGAACTTGTGGGTTGTGAGGACATTACTCAACTGCTCTTCAGTGGTATCACTTATAAGAAAATCCCATTCAATTTTCTTCTTGCTGGTAGAATTGATAATATTTATCAACCTCACCATCCATGGGTAGAAGTCCCTTGCATATGGGTGCTAACAAGAAGTTGAGTCCACTTTTTGGCCATTTAGCAAAAGTGTTTTCCCTGATTTTTAGAATTTGACACATTTGACCTTAAACTTTGAAGCACTTAGAGATGGAATCTTGGAAAAATTCACTGATCATAAAATGTAGTACTCAGAGTCTAGTTTCTGAATATGTAATCTATTTCAATACCCATATGATTCAAATTGATTTTCGATAGGAAATTCTAAAACCCATAGTTTAAAAGTCACGTTTTTTAACCATACCATGCACGTGTACACCATCCATATTTTGACCTAAATAATCATATTTTTCTAAATCCTTTTGGGAAAATATTTGTAACTCATGGAAGCACGCTTTCCATATTGTTTTGTATTTTTTTTATTGAATACTTTTTTTTTGTTAATTTATTAGTGGCCATATTTGGTGTTTTGGAAAATTGTCGTGTACGTCATGCATAAGATGACCTAAACTTATCATTTTTTAATTTTTTTTTTAAATTGAAAAGAATTGTTTGAAATGCACTTTCTTACAATTTGTTTTTCAAGAAATTATGTTAATAAAAAGTTATTAAAATACTTAAAAACCCTTATAATTCAAGTTTATGGGGACTTGTTTCATCAAAAATTAATTGAAAAATAGAAAAACAATCCAATTTTTTTTAAAATTATATATTTATAATCTACACTATCTCATCTATAATGGGTTTTAATTTTGTAAAAAAATTCTACAAAAAATGTCTTTAGACATATGCCCAAAGTCACTATTTTCTTGTGGCATTGCTATAACCTTCAACTTGCAAGTCAAACCAGGTCCAAAGCATAGGTTTAGGTCCCCAAACCTTTTCTCGAACCGAAAAACAAAGCAAAAATGCGACCAAAAATTAAAATTTTAAAAGACGGGATCTCGTTCTAAAATGAGATCCCATTTTATAAATTTTTTTTATGATTTTAAGAAACGGATCCGCTTTCAAAAAGATCTCATTTCTTAAAATCATTAAAATATTTTTTATGTTTTTGAAACGGATACCATTTTAGAAAACATAAAAAATAATTTTTTAGGGATCCTATTTAAAAAAAAAAAATGGGATCCCATTTTTGGCATAGGGTCTTGATTTTATTGAAATTGATTTCGTGTTTTTTTCTAAGGAAAAAAATTCCACGTTTTGTGGACTCATCTTCTTTCATTTACCCATATTGGTACCCAAACAACTAGCTCAACAACACAATTAGGTCCTTGACATCTTTAAACTCACTTCTATGTTGCACCTTTGCTAGTTTTCTAGCCACTTTTCTTCGTTTCTTTAACAAATTGTTATTTATGTAGTTCAAGTTATCAGTCAGATGGTCATCAAAATGCTTGACTACCTTCTTCATGTCCACTGCCTCATACTCAAAGTGGGTAGAAATTCTAAAAATATTCTCTATCACCTCTAGGGTTACATCTAAAACAATTTCCCCATTTACTCCCTTGACCTTCCTAGTTTTATGCTTGTAATGATGAGCAAAAGTTAGCACTAACTCTAGGAATTGAATTATTAACTAGGAAAGCAACAACTTTCACTAACCCTGATTTTGCAAGAGTTGTAGCCATTGGAATCCTAGCCCCAATATCATTAATTCTCTACTTAAATTCGACCATGTTGACATGGCCCAAGTCTATATCTCCAATCTTAGTTTAGGGAGAGAACATCTTTGAGGGTGGATGATAACCTTTGTATTGGTATTTCATCTCTTCTGAATCCTTTGGTGGCATGTCTCCTACAAACACCAATGCCATATATTAATATTTACATGTTTTTAGAATATAAACCATGCAAACAAAGCCATACTAGACAATATAAATCCTTCATTTCAATGTGTAGAGAAGGGGGATTCCTAGCTCACAAGTCTCTTGGTTACCAATGGATTCCTAGGGAATGAACTACCGTAAAGTACCTCAGACTACCTCAACAAGAGTTCCAAAATTAGAATGAATAGGTCACAAGGCTTTTCTAGATAGATAAACAAGTTCTTGGTCAAAGGATGGAAACATGACACATGGAAAATAGCTTGACACATGAACAACATCATGATATGATGAGATCTTGTAGAGACCAGAAACTAAGAATATCTTAGAAAACAACTTAGTGGTTACTTCTAATCCGACTGCTAAGAACTCTTAAAAATGTAAGAAAGTAACATAGAGTAATAGAACTAAAATAAAGCTATCTAGATGAAATATAATTTATATAGAATGTAAATGATGAGATAAAGTAAAGGAGAGAGGAAGTACTCAAAATAGACCAAGCAATTAAGCCTCCAACAAATGAATTTCTTCGATACCTACAAACATAAGATTGATGAAAAATGTTGGGGTTTCTTGGAGACTTGCCTAAGTCAACTCCATATTATGGTGTTTCCATCTCCACAACAACTACATAGATAGAGAATATAAACACACAAAGCAATATAGACACATTGAGTGATAAAAGAAAACCCCACTCAAGGAGGAGAACCCATATCATGAGATATATAGATAGAAAAATGCACAAAAAGGGGATTTGAGAAATCCCAAGATGCACAGAGACACGAGATGAGAGAGATATCACTTGCAAGGCTTGAGGATGCCAAGAAGAGAGATATAGAAGGAAGGGTTGTGAAAGCCAAAATACTTGCAAAGAGTGTGGTAAGAATGTGAGTGTTTTTGTAGAAAGCTATAGAGAGTTGTGAAAACATGAGAGAAAGAAAAAGATAAGAGATAAATGCAAGAGAAAAGGAGAATAGACCCAGAGAGAGCTATTGTGAGAAATAGAATGAAAGATATGGATTTTTAAGATAGAAGAGGAGGGAAAAGAAGGTTCCCAATCCGTTGCAAGGCATTCTAGGCTATTACCACTGATAAAAGGAGATGACAAGTGGCAAGGCACCCAAAAGATGACCATTTGAATGCCAAAATGTTCTGGGATTCTAATGTGACACATGGATGTCCATGTGGGGCACCAGTGTCGAGACAAATAATGCTATAAAACAATGAGAGTGAGAAAATGAAAAGGTTTGATGGAAAGCTAACACATAAGGGTAGCTACTGAAAAGGGGTCTTGAGCCTCTTGAGATGGAAAAAGGTTGATGCAGGGGCTAAAATGAGCCTACAAAAATACTAAGGGAGTGGAAACTAAAGTGGATACAAAAATGTATGTGAAATTCCAATGGGTGCAATTTTAAAACATTAAATTTTTCCCCTGCTTTAGCGAGCTTATGAATCAACACGTATATGTATGCTAAAGGAAATCTACTAAACAGGTATAACATCATGATGCCAAAAGGATACTGCAAAGGAAGTAGGTAGCCCTTAAAACTAAGGAAGCATGCCTCCAGGCTAAAGACCTATAAAATAAATGCATTAGACAAGAAATATTTGCACAAGACAACAAGGTTATAAGATAAAAGGCCATTACATCACGAGGTTAGAACATATACATGGATAACAAATACACAAAGGCACATAAAACTAAACGATTTGAGTCAGCAAAGTGAAAGAGACCTCAATGTAGAAGGTTGTCTCACTATAATGCATCATCCCAAAATTAAGAAATAACACATAGAGGAATTCTTAAATGAAGAGAAGAATGTAAGGATTGATTGATTCAAGAGAAGAATGCATACAAAATATGGGGAAGCAACCAATGTTGAAGAGAGAAATAATTAAATGCTTAGGATGAAGAATATGCAGGCATTTAATTCGATGTATACAATTGTAAGTAGAAAGATATTCAAGAGAATATATCGGGTATGTGCAGGATAATCATGGAAAAAACAGGACCTTAAGTGGCAATAAAATTCAAAAAAATTAGAGTTAGGCAACTTGACATAAAATTTTGAATAAGTTATTTATATTATTTCAAAACATGTAAGAATAGAATCTATAGAAAATTGAATGTAGTTTCTAAACTACTAGGTTTATTTAAAAAATAAAAAAATCTATTTGGTGAAAATTTGAAATTTCAATGCAGTAGTACTTAAATTTCAAGGAAAAAATAAGAAGTAGGTGTCTGTATAACCAATCTAACTGTAATAAAATGATAATATTTTTTAATAAGATTTTAGATATAAGTAGAGGACTCATGTGTCGATGTGATGCATATTTTTTGATAATTTTTTTCCAGGTAATTAATTATGATTTTTTTATTACAGCTTTTAAAAAATATAAAAACTTGTATGTCTGACCACCTTAACTTGGTCAAAACTTTATGAAATTAATATATATATTTTTTTTAATCCTATATTATGCAAAACATAGAATGTCATGCATGTTTTAGATTTAAAAAATGTGATACTGTTTGAAAGCTATAGATTTTTTCAATCAACCTAGCAATCAAGACTTTAGTTGTAATTCAAATAGAAAATGAATAATAATTATTTATTAAATTGAAAGTAAAGCATAATTTATATTGGTGGAAAGCTGATAATCTCCTTTAAAAACCCTTTTCATTTCATCAATTTTGGGTAAAAAAAAAGTCGTCAGCCACATGGGTCATCATATCACTTACATATCACCACTTTTTGGCCCATCATGATCCTGCACATACCCTATCGGTAACCATCATGGAAGTAGACCTTCAATTTGATGTACCAAGGTGTAAAGAAAGGAGAGACAACTTTACAGGTTCTTGATCCTACAAATTTTGACATGTGTTCTATAAGATCTCAATTCCATAGAATTTGAGGTGGGCTCTATAGGTTCTTGGTCTTGAAAAGAGGGAGCTTCACAGATTCTTTATCATCCAAAAGCTTGACATGAAATATCTTTGTAGGTTCCTGGTCTTTCAAAGTTTTATATGAAAAATTCTTACAAGTTCTCAATCATGTAGGACAAGCTTGACAAGGTGCTCGGTCTTGCTAGGGAAGCTTGGTGCAAAGGAGCTCAATAAGTTCTTAATCTTATAAAGTGAGCTTGATATGAAAGATCTCTATAGGTTCTTAGTCCTATAAAGGGTATGTGCAAGATCATGATGGGCCAAAAAGTGGCGATATGTAAGTGATATGATGGCCCATGTGGCTGATGACTTTTTTTTACCCAAAATTGATGAAACAAAAAGGGTTTTCAAAGGATATTCTCAGCTTTCCACCAATATAAATTTTTCTTTACTTTGAATTTAATAAATAATTATTATTCATTTTCTATTTGAATTACGACTAGAGTCCTGATTGATAGGTTGATTAAAAAAAATCTATAGCTTTTAAACGGTATCACATTTTTTGAATCTGAAACATGTGTCACATTCTATGCTTTGTATACTATAGGATTAAATTTTTTTTTTTGACTTTCATGAATTTTTGACCAAGTTAAGGTGGTCAGACATACGAGTTTTTATATTTTTTAAAAAATTTAATAAAAAAACCATAATTAAATATTTACTTGGAAACAAATTACAAAAAAATATGTATTACATTGGGACATGAGTCCTCTACTTAAATCTAAAATCTTATTAAAAAATATTATCATTTTATTATCGTTAGGGTGGTCAGACAGACACCTACTTCTTATTTTTTCCCTAAAATTTAAGTACTACTGCATGGAAATTTCAAATTTTCATCAAATAGATATATATATTTTTTAAATAAACCTAGTAGTTTAGAAACTACATTCAATTTCCTATAGATTCTATTCTTACATATTTTTGAAATAATATAGATAACTTATTCAAATTTTTACATCAAGTTTGCTAACTCTGATTTTCTGAATTTTCATCGCTTCTTAAGGGCCTGTTTATTCCATGATGATCCTGCACATACCCTAAAGAAACATGTTAAGCTACAAATAAAACATGTGCAAAGAACTCAATTGAAGGAGAAGCTTTCAAAGAGGGCTCCTTTGGCTGAGAACCCTTCAAGACACTAAGGGGCCCATTCAAAGGGGCACTCCAATTGAAAGACATGGAATTTTTTTCCACATAGAGCTCCTCCCTTAAAATGATGTGTAGTACATGAAGGATAACATATCATTCTAAGCAGAAGAAAATATAGAGTTAAAAGAGGGGGTCCTCAAGGACACACACCTCCAAGATGATCTATCCTAGCCCCCAACACATAGGGGAGGATAATGATGCTAGAGACTATTTTGTAGCTACCACGTAGGATGTATGATTGCACACAATAGTGTATGACCATGAATGGTAGTGAGTAGGAAAAACTATGAATGTCATATAGTGGGAAGCAACAAAATAGAAGAGAGGTATAAGAACGTCATGAGAAGAAACTTAGAATGGATAGGATAGAGGGAGATCTCAATATCACTTGTCATACAAAGAAGAGATAGGTGCATCAATAGTTAGACGAGTGATGGAACTAGAATCAAGAACATGTTGTATCTTATCCTTCAAGGCCTTGCATTCGCTAGTGGAATGGCTAGCCACTCAACAATATGCATAGAAAGAATGTTTTTCTTTATCATACTTATGAAACTTCTTATGTGTAAGAGGAGAAAGATGAATTAAGTGGGATTTGAGAAGCCTCAACAAAATATATTATTTCTCAAATAAAGAATAGGAGCAAGAAGAAACCCTTTCTCTTGTGGAGAAAGGTTTGACTGGTCACAAGAAGAATACATGAAGACATCAGATGATGGAGGAGGGGGCAGATACAACCAAGAAGACTTGTAACCTAAGCCCCTTGAAAAGGAGTGAGGTGTCGATTCCAAAGGAACCTTAACTCCTTGTTCCATGTGCCCAAGACCACTTCCTTTGTACCCATAACATGATTTCATCCAAATCCATAACATGATTTCATTTCCTTAGAAGTTGGAGGATCAACATTAAGGACATTACAATTGTTATTCAAATTGTCCCACAATACAAAAGAATAATCATCTTTGATAGTAGGTGTGAATGATATTGTTGGGAGGTCTAAGTGAATTGGGTTGAAACTTTATATTATCCAAAGAAGGAAGACATAAAGTCCAAGGAACCCACGCCAATCATCACTGAGACATGCATTCTCTTAAGAAGATGTAGAAGGACCAAACTTAAGATTTCTTGCTTCAACATGATCTTCTTTAGGGACATCTATCTTAAGAGTATCATTTGTAATGGGTACTACTAGAGTAGACATCAACACATTGGAAGATAGTGAAGGGATAATATTTTTAAGAGTAGGTGAAATTGAAGCCTGACCAACAAGTTCCATCTCACATAAGTGTATGGTAGTGGGGTTAGCCCTGATTATGACTACTTGATTATTATAAATAAATTTAATAGATTTATGTAAGGTAGGTCCGAGATTGCACCCATAGTGTGAATCCATGGTCTATTGAGAAGTAGATTGTATGATAAATTTTCTAACATAACATGTACTAGGGTGGGTACGGTAATGGGTCCCAACCTTAAAGGAAAAACTATCATTCCTAGAGATTGTTGACCAACATTATCAAACCCATGAATAACAAGAGAAGAAGTCATAAGAGAAGCTCAATCAATTTTAATTTTAGGTAATAGATCAATACTACATACATTGAGCATCGAATCGGTGTCAAAAAGAGCACGCCTAATGCTGATATTGTTATTGTTAGTTATAATCATTAGAGGATCCACTTGCTTCTATACTTCCGAAGGTGAGAGTTCTTGCACATAGAATGTAATATTTGATGAATCTGCATGAATATGAGCCATCAACACATTAAAATCTATCAGCCTAGCAGAAGAAGGCAAGAGAATATATTGTATCGATTCTTGATGCATACCTTGATAAACTAGAGTAGACTAAATAAATTCCCACAGTGAGATCTTAGCTAGAGTAACACAAAGTTTCTCTACAAGATTGTAATCACCAAGTGCTTTAGTTTTGGTTTTATGTGTTGAAGGAAGACTTGGTTGAGAAGGTGGTAAAGAAGTAGATGGATTAACATTTATTATATTCCTTCTAGTATTATCCATATGGGCTACCATTCTATAAAAGGGAGCCTTAGAGATATTAGGAGAATCACCATTGAATGGAATGCCACGAATAGAACAAATCCTTTTAGGAGAAGGAATAGTTGGAATTAAATAAATGAATAGTCTCTTAGGCCTTCAAGAAGTGGAAGAGACATAGATTACATTTACAAATTCATCACAACTTTTAAGAGAGTAATTCTCAATATTGATCTGTGGGAGATTAGATGTGATACAATGTTTCTCATTCACTAATGCATCATCTCTAGAAGAGTGTAGATTAGAATAAAGAAGAGATTCATCATTCACTAATATAGTATCTCTAGAAGAGAGTGCATTGGAATGAAGAGAAGGTAGATTAATGTTAAGAAAAGCATTGATAATTTCATCTTCTTGCAACAAAATATCCTCTAAAGTGAGAGGAATTTCATGAGAGAGATCAAGGATACCAAGTAACTTAGGCAATGCCAAGTCACCATCACATGCATGGAATAGAACATGATTAACACTTTGAATAAAATTAGAAATTGAACTAATAAAATTAGATAATAAATGAATTTTGAAAATAAAAGGCTAAATATAATAAATGATGAATAAACCAATCAGTTGAAGGTTAGTGCATTACTTCTACTTTGATGGTATTAAATGGGGTTCACCAAACTGTAGAGAAGAAGGATTAACTAATCATGAGTCTCTTGGTTGCCAAGTGAGTCCTAAGGAACAAACTACCCTAAACTACCTCAGACTACCTCAACCAGAGTTCCAAAATAAAAATGAATAGGTCATAGGGGTTTTCTAGATAGACTTATAAGCTCCTGGCTAAAGGATGAGAACACAACACATAGATGACAACATAGCACACTAGCATCCTAGAGGCATGTTGGTATCTTTTACAAACCAAAAAAAAGAATATCTTTGAAAATAGCTTAGTGGCTACTTCTACTCTAACTGCTAAGAACTCTTAAAAATGTAGGAAAGTAACATAGAGTAATAGAACTAATATAAAGCTATCTAGATGAAATATAAGTTAGATAGAATGTAAATGATGAGATAAATTAAAGGATGGAGGAAATGCTCACAATAGACCAAGCAATGAAGCCTCCAACAAATTAATATCTTCGATACATGTGTACATAAGATTGAGGAAATTTTTTTGGGTTGCTTAGAAACTTACCTTAGTCATGTCCCTATTTGGGTGTTTCCACCTCCAAGGTAGCTAGATAGATAGAGAATATAAAGAAAAAAAGCAATATAGACACAATCAGTGATAAAATAAAACCCCGCTCAAGGAGGAGAAGTTGTATCACAAGATAGATATATCGAAAGATAAATAGATAAGATAGAAAAATGCATAGAAAGGAGATGTGAGAAACCCAAAGATTCTCAAAAACATAGAACAAGAGAGATATCACCTACAAGGCTTGAGGAAGCCAAGGAGAGAGATAAAGAAGGAAGGGCTTTGAGAGCCAAAAGAATTGCGAAGAGTTTTGTAAGAATGTGAAAGTGTTGTTTTAGCAAGTTGTAGAGAGTTGTGCTAGCAAGAGAGAAAGAGAAAGAGAATAGACCCTAAGAGAGCCAGCGAGAGCAATAGAATGAGAGATATGGATTTTAAAGAGAGAACAGGAAAGAAAAGAAGGTTCCTAAGCAATTACAAGGTGTTCCAATCCGTTACCACTAACAAAAGGAGATAAAAGTGGTAAGGCACCCAAAATATGACCATCTAAACATCAAAATGTCACGGGATGCTAGTGTGGTCCATGGATGTCTATGTGGCACAATAGCACATCCAAAAAAATCATGCTACAAAACAATGAGAACGAGAAAAGAACAAGGTTCGATGCAAAGGTGATGCACAAGGGTAGCTTTTAAAAAGGGGTCCTAAGAATCCTAAGAGAGGAAAAAGCTGATGTAGAGGGTAAAATGAGCCTACATAAATAGTAAGGGAGTGGACACTAAAGTGTATACAAAAATGTATGCTAAATTGCAATGGGTGTAATTTTATGTCATTAAGCAAAGTCATGACTTGTTATAAAGAGGTTATATAAAGTTTAAGGGATTGGGGTTTAGGCCTTCCTTTTACCTTATACTACTTACATTTGTACCTAAGAGTTCATTTTTTCACTTTGCATGGTTCTTCATGCTTCAAGGATTAGAGATCCCTCATACCTTTTTCTTCTAATGTGAATCCGTTAGGTCATAACTATGTTTGACTGGGTATCAATGATCAAGGATCCCTTATAATTTCTACTTATAGTTTGAACTCCCTTTGTTAAAATTTCATTCAATTAGGCATTGGGGATTAGGGGTCCCCTTTATTTCTTACACAAATAATGATATTTTCTAAAGTAGTATCCCCGATTCACAAAATCTGAAAGGTGTTTTAGGGTTTGAGGTTCGGGTCTTCCTTTTACCTCTTTCTTGACGTGTTATTAAGACTTAAGAGGTAAGAAAGATCTAGAAAGTCTAAGGTATGTTTCAAGGATTGGAGAGGTACCTTTAACTAATTTCTAAAACTTCAAATATTGGTTAAATCATACCTCTATAGTGACTCGACACCTGATTGACTTGAATTTTTAGGAAAGGTTTGTTAAAGGTATGCTTACCAAACATATTAATTTTCTAAAAGGAAATTAACCTCAGGGTTTCAAACATTGGAGATCAGGGTTTAATCTTACTTCCTAACTCAATAAAGAAGTATGCAAAGGGTACATTTGGCACTTGAAGTCCGAAAAAAACTTTATGAAGACAAATTTTTTTCAAGTGTATATATTGTCAAGGGTGAGAGATTAGGGACACCCTTTACCTCTTTTACCTCTATAAGAAAAAGTGATAAATAGTATCTCTAATGATTAAAACTCGAATGTATTTGACCGAATTTTACTAAGTTATGGAGGAGGAATCATGAGTGGGGGATTGGGGTTTCACCCTACATTATGCAAATGATTTCATTTATTGGTAAGGGAAACTAGTGACACCTAAAGCCCAACATGTTCCAAGTTTCAAATACTAAGGAAATAACAAGGCATACCTCGGATGCCCGAGGCTTGACACCCGATGATGTCACAAACATCCTCAAATAGTGCACAAAAAAGCACATGATATGGCGAGGCAACAAAACTAAAAAAGGTAACGGAAACAAAAATGGAAAAAAAAAAGAGAATACCCAAGGCCATACCGAGAAAATTAAATAAAAATGAGAAAAAACCAAAACAACACGACCTAGACAAACCCTCATGCATTTGAATAAGGAAGCATTTAAGAATGATCAAAAGAAAGGCATGAATTTAAAATAACCTATTCCAAATGTGGAAAGAGATTGAGAGGGAAAATGTGAACAAAAGGCACCACAAGCAAGCAATGAATAAATACCCACAAACGCAACACGATCAACCGAGTCAATGAACATGCAACCAAACTCATACCCAGAGGACATAACCGCACACCAATTCAGCTTCAAATGCTCACAAACGCGTAATTCCCACATGCACCAGGAAAACAATAATAAACACCCTAAAACATAGTGACAAGGCATGAAATACATGAGAGTAATATGAATTTAAAGAGGTGAAAATGCCAATGAGAGTAAAACCAAGTTTTGAGAGCTCAATCACACAAGAATTTGGAAAATGAGCAATAAAAACCCTTTTTACAATCACCCTATCGACCTCCCACCTTGCATTAAATGCATTAAATTTCAAGTTTCAGAGCAATTAAATTTCATTTGAACATGTGAAAGTAAAAGGATGTGACAAGACATGCCTGCAAAACAATGTGTCGCCTTCGACGATCAAGCGTAAGGTATGCGCCAAGGAGAAACTTTGACCTGTGAAGCCCAACAAAGAAAAAAATTAAAATAAATGAAGGCCAAAGGAAAGGGATTGGGGTCGAGTTTCAAAAGGGAAGGTATACTCTTTCTCATACGTCTAAAATCTTGAAGGTCGAAAGAAAATGTAGGAAAGAAGAAAACAAAGGAAAGGAAGAGGAAGGAGAATGAAAATGGAAAGAAGGGAGGGAAATGAGTACAAAGATTTGGTATTTTAAAAAGTTGTAAAAAATGGAAAAGCAAAAGTGGGACCACACTTTGCGGAGGGAGAAAACAGAATTTTCCCAAATTTCAAAACCTGCTTTTCCTGAGGTCCCCTCTAGCCATCTTCAGGTTTCCCGCCCACGTTTTTCCATGGCTCCTAGTTCTTCTTGGGCTTTGTGTGCCCCTCTTTCCGATGGTGTTGAAAATCCTAGATCTTTCTGCCCGAACAAGGCTAGCAAAGACAGGTATCGTCCTAGGGTTTGAAGGTCTGCTCTTCGGCCACCTTTTCCCGCTGCTTCCTCTTGGTTCAAGTATGCAGGATATCCTACTTATGGTGACTTCGGCAAGGGCTTTCCGGGTTCTATTTTTAGAAATGGTAAGTGGGTGTCAAATGCTCCTACTGGTCTCAAAAATGGGTTTCGAAATAGGAAATGGGTGCCGGATGCTCCTGCCAATTTTGGGAAGTGGTTGCTAGTTTCTCATTGGGAGAAATCTCTAACTAGTTCTCCTCAAACTATATTTGATATTTCTAAGTCATCCCCACCCTCTTTCTCTGATCGTTCTTGGGCTGATGTTGCGGCTGGTCATGCTTCATCTCCAGTTGCTCCTTCTACCCTTGCTCCTGCTACATTTCCTAACTCCATTCCCATTCCTTGCTCATTCTCTTCCGATTTTGTTCCCCTCACATTCCCTAATAATATTGATCTTCCTTTGAGGAATGGTTTTCTGAAGCATCTAGTTTCCAAGCCGTTGGATCCTCCTTTGGCTGTGTCTGGTAGCTACAGTAAATTTGGCAGTGCTTTTCGCCCATAGGCCCAACCTGATAATGCTCACTCTATTAAGCCTCAAGTGTTTGAGAATTCTGTTCATTCCAAAATTCAAAAGGGAAATATTTCAAGAGACGCTCCTCTTCGATTGAGGTCACGTTGCCTCATTCTATGCTCAATCCGCAAATCTTGGGTCTAAAGGATGTAGCTCTATTTCGTAAGTTTTGGAAATTTGTATCCGTCCCTTGATAATTTGCAGTCATGGGTTTTTAATTCTTGGGTTGGTTCCAACCAAGTGTTTTATTTAGATAGGGAGAAGGTTACTTTGTGACTATTTTTTCTGATAAAGATTCACGAAATGCTATTTTTCGTAAAAAAAATTGGATAATGGAAGGTAATGGCCTTTTTACGACATTATGGACTCTGAATTTTAATCCTAAATAGGTCAAGCAACAATTTATTTCTTTTTGGGTTCAGTTAGAAGGTTTACCCTTGGAATATAGAGAACATGGTATTATTGAAATTATTGGTAATAAATTGGGTTTTTTTATGAATCATGATATGGATTTTTTCTCAAACCCTTCTTTACCAGTTAGGTTTTTGGTTTTATTGGATGTTAAAAAGAAATTGCCTACAAATGTTCAAATTAAAACAGTTTTTGGTATTTGGGTACAAGTGGTTCTTGTGGAAGATCCCATGCTAGTTTGTTGTTCTTGTCATTTTCCTCTTCATCCATTTGAGAAATTTCATTCTTATGTTGGTGTGTCCATTGGGTGTAATTCAAATCCAATAAAGTTGGCAGCTTCGGTAGTTCCTTGTGCTGCTACATTTTAATTCAAGAATTTTTGGGATTCTAAATTTATCTTCCTTCAGAATGTATTTGATCTTTGCTTCAGATGGTTTTCCTTTGTTCATTCTACATCTCTTGGTCTTCTTAGGGTTGAAAAATTTCATGGTGTTCCTTTAAACAACGAGGATGTTATTTCGCCTCAGGTCTCTGTTTCATTTAAAGATTATTCAGGTTGTGTTTTTATCATGAAAAAATCTATCCGATCTCTTTCCAAGCAGGTTGGTATGCCTGTTGTAAATAATGGGGGTTTTTCATTACACTCCGCATTAAAGATCTTTGTTTTTTCTTTAAATATTCTTTCCCCTGAGTTTAGCTTCAATTGTCTTCTTCAAGCAAACCATTGTGCTTCGATGTTAACTTTGGGTGTGATAAGCAAAGTTGTGATAGTAATCTTGCCATCTTTGATCATAGAGAAGTTGATAGTATTCAAGATGCAAATTAAGACCTTATGTATGATGTGATGCCATCAAAAGATGATATGGTCAATATTGTTGATTAGTCTTTTATTTCTGTAGGTGAGCAATTTATTGATGACATTGCTTCAAAAGTTTTTGGGGGTGAGCCTCTTATAGAGGATTGTTGTTCTATTTCTCAGTCAAAATTTTCTCCTCATAATTCAAAATATCCTGCTAAGAGAGGTAGGAAATCCTTAGCCATGAAGCTTCAAGAAGAAATCTCAAAGGGAATTCAATCGACCCTAGATTTCAGTCTAGTTAATACTTTAAAACAAAAAAGGCCTAGGAGAGCTTGTTGCTCTCCCAAGTTACAATGAAACTCATTTCTTGGAATGTCAGAGGTTTAAATGCCTCTGACAAAAAGTCTCAAGTGAAACAACAATTGGATGTTTTAGGGGCTGACATTATTCTCTTACAAGAAACAAATTTTTTTGAAGAGTCCTTTGTATCAATTAAAAATAAATGGTATTGTTGGGGTGCATCTCATTCACCTTCTCAAGGGTCTTCGAGTGGTTTATTAACTCTTTGGAATAGTAAGACAATTAGTATTTCTAATATCTCATTCCATCACAACTGGCTGTTAATAAATGTTACTCATTTTGATCTTTCATTTTGGCTTCTGAATGTTTATGGTCCAACCAGTTCTTCTAATAAAAAACAACTCTAGGATTTACTCAAGTAAAAAATTGATCTGATAGGTCAAGAAAAATATGTTCTGGCTGGTGATTTTAATGCAATTGCTAATGAGAGGGAGAATAAGGTGGAATAAGTCCTCTCAAAGTTGTAATGTCTGATTTTGCACCTTTCGTTCAAGATAATGCATTAAGGGATGTAGTTCCTATAAATGGTTTATTCACTTGGACCAATCAAAGAAAAAATTTCTTACAAATTGCTGAGCGATTAGATAGATTCTTAATTTCTTCAAATTGGATTGGTTCGAAGTATTCTTCCTCTTCAAAATTTTTACCCTTGGTAGCCTCTGATCATTTTGCTATTTCTTTGACTATATCTGGTAATATTTTCAAGTCAAAGTGTCAGTCTTCTTTTAAATTTGAGTCCATGTGGTTTAGACATCCAAACCTAATTAATTGTATAAGACAATGGTGGCATTCAACTCCTTATGTGCAAGGGTCTAAAATGTTCCAATTAAGTAATAAATTGGATTATGTCAAAAAGAATCTAAAATCTTGGAACCAATTAGTTTTCAAAAAAAAAAATTCTCAAAAGGATCTAGTGTATAAAAAGCTAGTAGAAGTAAATGAGAAAATCATTCTAAATGGGCTGGATAACAATACATATGAAGAACAAAAAAATTTGCAACTTGAATAGAAATAATTGTTATCTCATGAAGAAGAATACTGGAGGCAAAAATCTAGGGAATTGTGGCTAAAAGATGGTGACAAGAATACCAAATTTTTTCATCATTCAGTTCAGGCAAAAAAATCAAAATCTTCAATATTTGCAATTCAAGATAGTATGACAGGTGCTATTCTTGTCAATGAGAAAGATATACAAAATGAAGCAGTTAACTTTTTCTCAAATCTGTTGTCAAAGCCAGATAACACAAATGGGAATTTATGTGCCGAAAAAGAGGATCTTTTGTAGCATGTTCCTCCTTTGGTCTCTTCCGCTGATAATTTTACACTGCTTTTTCCTTTTTCTCTTAAAGAACTTAAAGAGGTTGTTTTTTCAATATCACCAAATAAGGCCCCGGGTCCTGATGGTTTCACACCCATCTTTTTTCAAAAATGTTGGGAGTTTATTGGGTTTGATATCTTAAGTGCCTTAGAAGAGTCAAGGAAATCTGGTGGAATGTTAAAAAATTTCAATGTCACAAATATTGCCATCATTCCAAAGATCTTGTCTCCTAAATCTTTTTCTGATTTTAGACCTATTTCACTTTGCAATACAATATATAAAATCTTCACAAAAGAAATTTATATTTTCCTTCAGCCTCTCATTTCCTCTCTTATATCCGAGGAGCAAGGCGGTTTTGTTCCAGGTAGAGAAACCCCAGAAGGAGCAATTGTGGTTCATGAAACTTTGCATACTATAGCTTCAAAACAATTGTTAGCCATGGTAATTAAACTCGATATGCAAAAAGCATATGATAGAGTTGATTGGTATTTTTTGAAACAAGTGCTTTTGAAATTCAATTTCTCTCCTAAATGGTGTAAATGGATAATGGCTTGCATTTTTGGTGCACAGTTTTCGGTGTTAATAAATGGCTCTTCGGTAAGGGTTTTTTAATTCTTCTCAAGGAGTGCGTCAAGGAGATCCATTGTCGCCATTCTTATTTATCATTATGGCTGAAGCATTGAGTAGATCGTTCAAAAATGCAAATCTTCAAGGGAAGATAAAAGGAGTTATCTTTCCAAATGTCAATATTTTTGTATCTCACTCCTTATTTTCTGATGATACTCTTCTTTTTGGTAAAGCAGATCTGGTAGAAATAAAAATCATAAAAACCCTCTTCGATAATTACACAAGAGTATCAGGCCAAAAGGTAAATGAAGATAAGTCAAAGATATATCTGTTTAACATTAAAGCTTCTACTGAAAAGTCTATTGTCAAGCTTTTTGGTTTTTTCCAGGATTAGTTGCCTAGTAAATATCTTGGAATTCCTTTCTTCTCAGGTCAAAATAGGGTTTCTTATTGGATCAAAATTATTCATAATATTCAAGAAAAATTGCTCCCATGGAAAGGTCATTGGCTCTCATTAGCAGGAAAAATTCTTTTGGTCAAAATGTTCTGTCGTCTATTCCAAATTACTTTATGTCAGTTTTGAAAGCTCCTAAATCTATTTTAACTCAAATTCAGAAACTAATTAGAAAATTTTTGTGGTCTCGCAATTTGGATGTTAAAAAAAAGATACCTCTGATTTCTTTGGAAACTATGTGTATGAGTAAGGTAAATGGAGGTGCAGGTCTTCAAAACCTCAATGATAGAAATGTAGCCTTGTGTGCCAAAATGGTTTGGCAACTGTTCTCAAATCCATCATTAAAATGGTGCCGTATAATGCAAAATAAGTATCTGGATAGTCAAAATTCATCAAGAATTTTTATAGTATTAAATCCTCCTAGGGGTTCTGCAATGTGGAATTTCATCTTGTCCTATAGAAAAGTAATCTTTCCTCATTTATCTTGGGAAATAAATGATGGCAAACAGACACATTTCTGGAATGATTCTTGGAATGGGTTTAAGAAGCTAAATTGTTATAATTTGGATTCTTCAATAGCTTTCTTGTCTAAAAAAATTGGGATATATGTTCATCAATATTTTGACAATGTTGACTCATTATCAGGAAAAGTGTACTGGAAGGATTCTTCTAAAGAACCAATTGATAACAATCATAAAGCAATCATTGCATCTATTTTGAAGGATATAATAGTTTATGTTTCATCTTGTTTAGGCAGATTATTATGGACAAAATCCGATAAAGGTTGTTATTCAGTCAAAGAAGGTTACCTTTCCATTTCAAAATCTAATTCTAATTTCCAAAGTCACAGAGCTTATAGCTTCTGTTGGAATTCAAAAAATTTACCTAAAGCTGGTTGTTTTGCTTGGTTAGCAATTCAGAGAAAAATCCTAACAAGTGATAAACTATCGAGATTAAAAATTTATGCTCCTTTCAAATGCGTTCTATGTGGTCAATTGTTAGAGGATTCCAATCATTTGTTTCTTTCTTGCTCGGTTGCTCAAAGTTGTTGGGATTTTTTCTTGTCAAGGTTGAAGTTCCAATTACCTCTGCCAAACACTATATGGGATTTATTCTCTAGCTAGCCTAAATTGTACTAGTCCTCCTTCTTTGTTTGCATATGGGAAGTGATTCCTGCTTCGTTCTTATGGTCTATCTAGTGGGCAAGGAATAAGTGCATTTTTAGAAAGGAAAAAAAAAGTATTGATCATATTTTGTCTTCTTTAGAAATTTCAATTTCTGAAATAGTAAATGCCTATGTATAAAAAATAAAGCACACTAGTTCATCTTTTTCAGATTGGGATTCCAAATCTCTTTCAATTTTCCCACTTTTGGTTCTCCCTTTCAAAGGTAGTTTTCTCAACGTATCAAGTAAAATTGATAGATCTAAGGTTACATGGCTATCTCCTCCTTTGGTTTTTTTTAAGCTAAACTTTGATGGTGCCTCAAGAGGTAACCCAAGAAGTTCAGGAGCTGGGATACTAATAAGAGATCATAAAGGTTTTTTCCTATGTGCAAAATCCATCAAATTATTAAATGGTACAAATAGTGAAGCTGAAACGCAGGCTTTGTTAATTGGCTTGAGAATGGCCCTAGTTTTTAAAATCTCAAAATTAGAGATTGAAGGTGACTCCCTAATTCTAATTAATGCCTGCAGGGAAGGAAAAACACATAATTGGAAATTAGCCTATATTTTAAAGAAAATTATAAGGCTTTTGAATCATCTTTCACATTACAACTTATTGCATACTTATAGAGAAGGAAATATGGTGTTAGACTTCTTATCTAATTTGGTTTGTGACCAAATTGAAAGAGAAGTGATTCATATTGTTCAAATTGGGAAAATTGATTTTGAGCTGGAAAAGTTAATTTCAAAAGAAGAAATTTTTTTTTGAGAAAAAGGTATTCATTGGATCTATAAAATATAGTTGGAAGTGTAATACCCCTCCATTTTGATCTATTGTGTGAACTATGTTGTTCCTCTCTATGCTTTAGTTTTCCTTTGTACTTGGACTATGTACTTGATTTCAGTGGATCACTGTTTAGCGTGACGTATTTTGATGTGGTGATATTACATTTGGATATGATTATTATGCCATGCTTGGGATTAACACATGTGGATATTTAACTTTTGATGTTTCATGTTTTCGATTGTGCTGCTATGTTAGATGCGTCAGTTAGAACTATTGTATTGGTGAAGAAGATGGTGTCACATCACTCGCTTGCGAGGGCCCTGCGATCTCGTGATTTCCTCTTCACGGTGTGCCTTATTTATGACATATTATTGCATGTGGATATATTCTGTGTTTGCAGGTTGACAGGTACAAGACATCGACTCCACCTAGTTTCTCAGGTTCGAGCGTGTCCATTGCCAACAACAATCGATTGGGAGATAGTAGCTAGGATTTCCGCGTCGAGTCGTCACCCTAGTCGTAGTGTGTTATCAGTCTTGTATAATCCTATTGTTCTATTTTGCTCCTTTGCCTGTTTTCAGAATATTTGGGGAGTTAGAATAATATAGGATATTGATTCAATTATTGAATAATTTAATTTAATTAATTGTTATTTAATCTTTTGGTACATTTAATTATTAAATTGATTAAGTTGTTCATGTTGAAATGATTTAAGTTATTTATTTTGAAAAAGCATGCAAAATTGAATTGAAATTGGAAAATTAGAAAAATAAATCAAAAGTCAAATTTGAAATTCAAAATTCAAAAAATTCAACAAAAAAGATATTTTCCTAATTTCTGTTTTTAAAAATTTATGATGGTTGTTGAGGATTTTGGGAAGGATTTTTGCATTTACTTGATTTTCTTCACAAATTTGAGAGATAGAGTTTTTTTGAGAAAATTGGAAAGGAGAAGGGAAAAATTTCTTGTTTTTGTGGGTTTGAAGGAAAAGCTTGAGGAATCTGAAGTGCTCAAGAGGGTTTCAAGGCAGTAACAGGCTCTTCATCATACTCCAAAGAAATTAGGTTCACTCTTTGTTTGATTGTGTTTTTGTTGATTTCAATATGTTGAGTAGTGAAAGGTTAAGTTTGCATGCTTCATTCAATCCTCCATTGTTCTTGATGTTTTTTCCATCTCCTTGTAGCCTTCAAATGGTTAAATGATTGTTTAAATCATATTTTATGTATATAGATGAACATAGTTAGGCCTAGGAATTATTTTCATAATTTCTTATAGCAAAGTTATGCTGGCCAAATTTTCAAAAAATATATATATATCTTTTCCAAAAATTTTCATTTTCTATGCCTTCTCAAATTCTGGTTTTTCTATAAAAAAAAATTAAAAAAAATAAAAAATTTGTCAGTCCCATTTTATTGAAGAAATGAAAATTAAATTCAAAAAAAGAAAGAAAGAAAAAAACAAAAAAAAAAGAAATTCGAAAAAAAAAGAACAATAAAAAAAAAAAATTTTGGGCATGCGAGTGGGGGCTCACCCCACCACCGCTAACATGGGAGCGGAGTGGGGGAGCCAAACCCACTCCCCTGCCGACTGCGGCCCACGCGAGCTACATAGGCAGCAGCCGCCACACTGGTGGCGACGCTGCCGGCGCCACCCGTGGGGTGTCCGCGGCTATTCCGCCACCCTCCCCCGCGCTTGTGTAGACTGGTGGCGCCACCGCATGGTGTATTCCGTAGTTAGGCCAGCCTTTCTTTGCCCATTCGGATCTGGGCGTGAGTTCCAAGGTTCGCGCGACCCAACCTTAGGGTTGGCGCATGAACTGAGGCCGCCCTTTGTATTTAAATTTCTTTTTAATATATATATATATATATATATATATATATATATAATAAGATAATAAATATTTTAATTTAAAAATATTATAATTTTTATAATAGTATAATTATTATAATGTTTAGGATTAAATTTATTATTTTATTGTGATTAAATTACTCATGTAGTTTAATTATTTGAAATATTTAATAGTAGGACTATTAAATAGATGAATTAAGGAATGGTAAATAATAATAGTTATATTATTATTTTAATAATAATATTTTAAAGGAAAGAGTATAGAATTGTGTTATTTCTTAATGAAAGAAGGAAATGTTGTTTCTCTAATTGGGTTTTAAATGGGTAAAGAATATTACTTTATTTAATTGAGAAATTGTTTTAAATCAAATTATGGGGGCACGGGCAACG
Source organism: Sequoiadendron giganteum (assembly GCA_007115665.2). NCBI lineage: Eukaryota > Viridiplantae > Streptophyta > Pinopsida > Cupressales > Cupressaceae > Sequoiadendron > Sequoiadendron giganteum. The sequence continues at coordinate 365,378,355 of CM021100.1, read as the reverse complement.
TATTTTGTTTTAATGCTGCTTGGGAAGGAAACATCTTTTTGTGTTAAGTGGCGTAATTAATTCTATTAGTTTAACGCACTGTTTACTGAATGAATTAGTTAGGACATGGGTTTAGTGAACCCAAATTAGAATTTGATTCCTGTCCTTGCATTGATCTACGTGCGTATCATTGGGAAGTGTGGGTCTTCATGTTTAACAAGTCTTCCAGTTGGGATTTCGTCGGTGGGTTGTCTTTTTGTGCAGTCAACCATAGATGGCCTTGGGTAGTGTGCAACCAGTATGTTTCCCGGTTATCACGAATGGAAGTGTTTGTTGACTATATGTCATGGTTAGGGATGTGATATCCTTGCGTAGCACTTGTGTACCCTTGGGTTGTGGAGTTGTTCCACGTGTCGTCTTAGAGGAGTGGCTTATAATGGGGGTCGGCACACAAAGTGGTGCCAGGATAACTCGTTGTAAGTTAATTAATCCAGTGATAACTAAATTAAATGATTAGAGTATCATGTAGCATCAAACATTTAAAAAGATAATTATGTCTCGCTCCTTACCACAAGGGCTTGTAAAGACTTGGGTCGAGACGAGAAGGCTTGGAATGGCAAGATCGTTATCTTGTCACCACGAAAGATAACTGATTCCGCATTGGTTTACATGAGGGGCTGGAAGTCGTTAGAGGTTACCAGGATAACCTGAGATGGGGGTCGGGACCTAGGAAGACTCACCAAGATAACATATGTAACAATGTGATGACACTTCTCCTAGATCGATAGTATGTTCACATCAGTGATGCAATTGATTATGTATATCTGGAAGCATTGTAACCCTGTGATTTAATGTTGTTACTATATTTATTTCAGTATGGTTATGTTGGTATAAGTCTAGTGGTAGATGTACTTGGTTAGAGATTCTGGTTACTATCTCCTAGCACAGGGGATGGACCTTTGGGTTCCACTTGGTTGGGTGGCGTGCACCTTACTCCATTGGGTTTTCTCCTTGTATGTGTGGATGAGACTTCCAGTTGGAGAGCTCGTGGTTGTTTCAGTTATAGTTATTCTTGTTATCTTTACCCCTCTTGTTCTCAAGGTGGAATTTGCAATTGTAACCCTATGTTATTGGACTTGCCTCATTCGGGGAATGAGTGATTGTAACCTTATGGTTTATTGAATGGATTAATGTAATCGAAGGACTTATCTTATGCTTGTTGTTATTGCATCTTACTTGGAATGTATGCATTAATGTTTTGATTAAATAATTGTCATAGTTTATATTCATGTTCTATTGAGATTCTATATAACCTTTGTCTCGTAACCTTAGAGGTTGTTGGCATTAATTAATTAACTTACTTATTATTTATCCCTTTTAAAAAACAAAAGTATTCTGTTTAAGTAGTTAAATACAAATTCCTCTAGGGTTGTGTGGCGGGGCGTTACAGGAAGTATCAATTATGGAGGTGCTCGTTGGAAGAACAATTATCTTTCAAATATCACTTTTATCATTGATGTTTTCATCCAAATTTTATGATTCATGTGCGAAGCATTATCAATTGCTATTTTATGATTACAAGTCATTATCAGTGAGTAAGTTTGGTTCTAAAAGTAAGTATCTGTGATCATAAGGCAATCTTGGGTTGCTATTTTATGATTATATGGTATGAAGAAGTACAATCTAAAAATCTGCTGACAAGCATTGACAAAGGTGTATTTTGTGGTTTCTCCAAATCATTCAAACAGGTACAGGTATTTATAAATTTAACATATTCTTAAGTTTTGCACGATGAGGATGTCAAGTAGTTTCATGTGAAAATCACATGGCAATACTTTTGGTTTTCTCCGTACTAGGTGGAGAGGAATTGTTGAATCACGGTCTTTCATGTTATGTCCAAATAAATCTGATAAGTGATTTTATCACATTTGGTACTTTATCCTTTAAAGGTTCTTGTCATGATATTGGGTAATCTTACAAGGTTCAAGGCAATTTTATGCCTATATATATGGTGGGAATAACTATTTCAACTCATTCAAACAAGTAAATGCTCTCTTAGTTATCTTTTATCATATCATAGATCGTTTGGTTTAGCTGGCAAATTAACATTTTTCGTAGGTAAACAAATGGAATATCTTTCACAGAATTTTAGAATGTGGCTTCCAGTTCAGAGCTAGGAGAGCCCAATCTCTGGTAAGATTGATATGCGACTTCTGCAAATTGTATTCAAATTCCGCTGCCTGTGTGATTATAAATGTTGCAAATGCATAATAGGGACCAAAGTTCTACATCCTAGATCAAGAAGGCTAATCTTTCCATCAAATATTCTTTCTATATTTTTATCTAACATTATGGATATTTTACAGTGCTTGGATTCAGTAAATGCCATATTTCTGGAAAATGAGGCAATCCTTGCCAGTGCTCAAAAATATGTTTTCTCTCATGGTCAAGTTTATGTAGGGGGTATCTTTCCTCCTCATCTTTTACCAGATAACAAAGCAATTTTTAATGCTTATGATGCTCTAAAGTTATCTCTACAATTTTCAGACCCCAGTCACTTAAATAAATCATTATCAAGGTTCTCTCACCAGTTGGGGAGGGGTATGACTAAAATCTTTAGAGAGAAATTTCATTATATATCTTTTCTTCTTCACCATAATTCTTATCATGCAGCATCACCATTACAAATAAGATCAAGTTCTGTGCATTCTCTAACTCTGGAAGGTTCTCGGTTTGTGGCACACGCTCAGTCATATGGTGATAACAACATGAGGCTTGCGATTGCTCATATTCCAGGCTTGAACATAGAAGTTAATTCTCAATTGAAAGAAGATGGTAATGAAGATTAGGGAGATAACATGGAGGACTTCATGCAGATGGAGGAGTAACAAGTGATGCAATAAATTTTTGTAGCTGTTGCAGATTTTGTATAACTTGTAGCCATCAGCCATTGAATTGGTATGTAAATCGGGAATTATCTACAAGATTTAATCTTGGATAATTAGTTCCTGATAATTTCTATAAATAGTCATCTCTTTGTAGTCTTTTTAATTAAGAATTATGTTTTTTAATTTGGGCTACAACCAAAGGTTTTCTCACTAGCTCTTTCCTCCTGGTATGCCCCTTGAGCCAACAAATGTATATTACATTTTATATCTCTAATATTTAAATATATAGTGGCTAGCCACTTTTGTCAAAACATAAAAATAAAAATACACACAAAATGAAAAAGAGAGGGATTCCCAATTTTCAAAGGGATAGAAGGGGAATGAATGTGAAGGAACAATAGAAACAAGCTACAAGTATAATATAACATCAATGAGCTAAAAGAAAAGATAAGAGATTCTAATAAATATAAGAGGCTTCTAAAAAGATTCTTTTTCAACCTCATAAAAGATGTTTACATGTCCTATTAGAACAAAACTATCAATACTCATCTAGATTAAAGGATGGCCAAAGATTTATGGACTAAGTTCTAGATTAAAGGAATAAGTTTAAAATGTCTAGCATCCTAAATAGGGCTACAAAAAATTAAATAATTTTTTAAAATTATTTTCATTGAAATTTAAAAATATTAAGTTAAATTATACTCACTAAGATTTCATTTTATATATTATTTGTGATAAATCATCATTTTCTACAACAATGACATTTCTTTTTGCTAAGTTATTATAATTATTTCTTAAATTTTACATGTTTTGTCTATGAAATCTATTATTGGTGTGGATCTTAGATATTGTATCTCCTATTGCTCCAATTTTTCTGTCTTATATAATTTTTAGACCATATAGGCATTGCATCACAATGTTATGATAAACATATCTAGAGTGGTGTATATTCTTCTTATGAGACATAGTCCTTGGATATTACATATTGAAATGGTTCCTATAAACCTTAATCCTTCTCATTTTGTATACCTATATAACAAAAATTCATTTCCTATGATACTCTATATACTCACACTTATTAAAAACATCATCGTCAATCCCTCTATCTTTCCAAATCCTCCCCTTCCTTATCTAAGTAATCATTTCATCATCTCATCCATATATATAGATTTTTTTTCCTTTTTATTTGATTCTAAACCTCCATCTCCCAACATCTCTGGTGTAGGAGCACCATTAAACATTTTTTGTCAATTCAAGATCCTATTAAGTAGACTTTAGGTTTGGTGATATTTTTATCTAAATAAGGTCAATGAGACCAATTTTTATTGTAATAAGTCATATTTGATGGTATTTAGGTGTCTAGAGGGTCTACTTTGCAAAAGGAGCAAAATAATGAAAAGTTGTCTAAAAGTTGTAAAGTTGCTTACAAATTGCAAAAAGTAGATTTTAGAGGAATGCCAATGGTTAGTCATTCAAAAAGTTAGTTTGAGGCATTGGGGAAGTTGATTTTAGAGGGAAAAAGCATAAATAGGAGGCAAGGCATCGTTGTAAGGCTGATTTTGAAGATTTGAAGGAAGAAAAATCAATAAAAGCTCTGCTTTTACCATAAATTATGTGTTTCTTCATGTTTCTAGTCATTGTACGGCCTTGTACAGGAATATTTTGATCTAAAAATTGTGTGACTTGTTGAGGGAATGAATTGGCCTTCTTATGTAACAAGTTTGAGGGCTCCAATTTGAACTTGAAGAGTTTTACTTTAAGTTTTCTTATTGCAGGTCTGAGTGCTCTGTCATAAGGGGTTGAGGTCTTAAAATGTCAAATTAAGCCATTCCACCTGCTTTCCACTATTGTATCTTGGTGGAATGGCCAAATAAATTGTGGGGCAGGTGTGGATAATGTCTATGAGAGCAGGGATAGCCCTTTAGTGGGTTTGGGCATGAAGCCCTGAGTGGTTTTCTTTCAATTTTGTAAGAATTTGATGGCTTGAGTCATGAAAATGATGAAAGAATGATTGAAAAGGTCAAGTGATGAAATTTTGAGTTTGTGCAGATGAAATTGATTTTTTTTGAAAAGGTGGTTGAGTTTGAGAAGGGGTGGAAGTAGGATTTCCAATAAAGCCCTAGAAAATAGCCTAAAAATGAGGGTTTTGAGGTTAGGCACCTTGGTGGGTGGATGTTTGAGAATAGATTATGGATTCCTTGGGTTGAATACACAAAAATTTCTTCCTAGTTGAATTTGGAGTGAAAGGGAAGGTTTAAGATAGAGAATCTTTGTAAAAGTTACCTAATTTGAGGTCTAGAAAGCATTGAAAGCTTGATTTGTTGAAATTGTTCCAAAGAAGCCTATAATGGTTTGGGAGTATGATATTGCATGTCCTGATGGGTCATTAGAATGGTTTAGGTCCTGGTTTGAAAAGATATTAATGAGGAGATATATCTGGTTGAGTGATTTTGCTAGGCTATAAGGCATAAAGGAGGATTGTAGAGATAAAGAATATTTGTGAACTTTGTGAATTGAAGGTTGTTGTTTTTGTGTGGAATTGTGTTGTTTGGTTGCAATAATTCCCTTGGTTGAATCAATCTCCCAAATAAATCCATCTAAATTCACATAATTATAGTCCATACAATCCGTCTAATGACTCTCACATAATATTCCAAAGCATCTATCAATTTTATTTTCATCCATATTACAAAAAACAATCCATTTTATTTAAGTTTCCATCATTATTATATATATTGAGAAATCCTTACATCATTCTCATCATCAACAATAGTGTCATCATCATCATCAATTAATTAATTAGTCGATTTTAAACTTATCGAGGGGAAAAATATTTGTTTATATTATATTTAATATGAATGGTTTCTTTCTTTCTTTTGTGTATTATAATTTTTCTTGCATATATCATTGTGCTTCAAAGATACAACCACAATGAAATAACTATATTTCATATAATGTTTCCATACAACATATGCTTGCATGTGTCCTCTAGCTTTTCTTCAGTCCTTTATGGACTAGGTACATCATCACCTTGTTGTATTTACCTTGGTTCATAACATCAAGTCCTACAACAAATAGGGTAACTCAAACAAATTAATAATGTATATTTCCACCCATCCATTCCCATATTTCCCTTCCATCTCTCATATAATACTATCACCCTGATTTAAGCATATTTTCATATTATTTTCTCTTTTATCCTTCAACCCTGCATCCATTCAAGAGAAAATCCCTGTTATTCAAACCTACCTATCCTACTTCATTTTTCTTCATCACTGCCTTCCTCCTAATGAGTTGGTCACCCTACCAATTCCCTTATCTCTTCTAGACCCACTATGTTTTATTCATCTTTGAAATGACATTTCTTTGTGTAGTTATACTTAAGTCTTAAAAAGGGGCAAACTATAGACACCTAAAATAATCCACATCCTAACCATTCCCAATTTTATCCCCTTACAAAATTAATTAAATTAAAAAAAATTAATGCATCACACCAAAGAACACAAGAATATTAGATTTATGTGGAAACCCTTGAATGGGAAAATCCATGGTGAGGATTAACTCACAATATATTATAATCAATTAGAATGTTTGATATATAATGGTGGACTCATTATCCAAAAATATAATGACTCACTACTAGTGGATCAATTCCAATGATGAATTGCTAACAATGCATCTAAAATATTTTGAAGATATAGTTTGACTGAAGCTCAAAAAATTGACTTAACACACTTCATACTTCACCTTAAATACAATTCGAACTTCTTTTTACACAAAATATCTCTCACACACACTATTTCCTCATATTAAATTACCATATAAGGAATTAACCTTGTATATATATCACAACAAACAAAAACATCAATTAGGTCAGCCTAATTAGATGTACCGTACATCCTCATAACCTGTCAACCCAAAACCTCAACACATACGCCTTTGGAAAGATCCAAGGAATGCACACCATAAAAATAGGTTGAAATAACCTATAATCAGTCCCATGATATTTTTCATACACAACACAACTTTCTATGACCCCAAAAACTTTAGGTTGAAACTACTAGTGAAGCAACAACAAAGTGAACCAACTGTTCACTCACAACATGACATGTATACCACCATATTACTTGTCACATGGATCATACACACTAATTAAATCCTTAATAAATTCCTTAGAACCACATAACAAAATATTCATCCATAGTGGAATGCAAAGCATTCCAACATACACTCTATAACTACAACTTTGTGATTTCCAAAGTCGATACTTTGTCAAAATTATCTTCAACTATGGAAGGCATACAAGCTTGAATATTTAGATTTATACAGCTTCAAAACAAACCAACATTACCTCAAAACCATATGAATAGATAATTCATAGCTGAGCAATGCATACCACAAAATTGGTTCACTAAACACTAAAAAACTATACACTGGGACTTAGGAAAATCTACAAAACATTTGGTCTTATCTGGAAAAACACTACTTTATCTCTATAATTGGTTTCCATCAATTCCAACATCATACACTATTATTCTCATCAATCTTCAAAAATCTCCCCACACCATACATCAACATCATCTATACATCATCCTCATGTTGCTAACAACCCAAGTCTTCAAGACATCCCACATTGTAACTATATTTGTTGTGAAGCTAGAGTCCTCAAAATATATTAGACAAGGTATGTATTCAACCAAATCCATTTTGGATTCCATTCCTCACCACAAACTACCCATGACAACTTAACAACATAACATTTATGTAGACTAAGAGACCATTATTTCCATGTTATTGAAGAAAAACTAAAACAATTAGACAAGGATTTAGAGGGTCTCCAAGACTCTCTAAGTATTGAATCCCTAGTGGGAGAGATGACACCAATTGTAGATAATCTTAAGAAGTTGATAAAATACTTCTTAAGGAATAGAAGTGTTGCATAGTCTAGATCACATTGTAGATACTAGTATCCCTATGATGGCTAGTTACACTCAAGCATTCACAAATGTCCAAATCCAAGGAGGAAAATAAGTTTCCTCTCCTACAACCATACCTTCTATTCCCATATTTACACCACCAATTTTAGCATCAACCATAAAATATACCAATGGCATAAACACAAGCTTAGGGTTTCCTAATATGAATCCTTATAGTTTTCTTTACATCACCCTTAACACTACCATGTTCATCACCTTTTGTAAACATGCAACATATTAGCATCATATTGTTCACTCACTCTAGTTCACCTTATTTAATCAACTCTCAAAACATGTCACCAAATGATCTAGTGATAAACAAACTCTAGCAAAATGTCGCATCACTTCAACGAAAAATCTCAACATTGAGTCAAAATTAAAATGGTAAACCTCTACAATATCTTACATGCAATCCTTTTTCAATTCCTATCATAAAAATTCCTATACCTCAAAACATTGATATACCCCGATTTGAGAAGTATAATGGTAAGGGAGATCCTAACAATCGTGTATTAGCTTTTATTGCATTATGGGGTGAATTTGTAGATGTAAAAATATGCAAGAGAGACTTAAAATAGTCCATGTTGTTAGCATAAGTTAGTTTAAATCAACAAACTCAACATCCCTTTGAAATATTGAATCATGTTAAACAATGCAACTAATGAGAACAAGACAAGCTAAACAAAAGCATATGAAAAAACATGAATCATACCTGTTCCATATTGGATTGGTGCACCTTTGGCATGTGAAGGAGCCCTTTCCCAATCCTTGACAAGATCAATGATAAAAATGCAGGCCTTGAAGATGATATGCTTATGAAGTGGATAAAATTAGCTCTCAATGTGAAGAGAGTAACTTTGTTCAAATTGTGGATGATTGAAATGAAGGATAACCTCTCCATTTATAGAAGAGTTTTATGAAAGAAGAAGCAAATGAGATGAATGTGGGATAAAAACCCAACCAATAAGAAGGAGCCACTTTTCACCATGTGAATGGACCAAGTATGTGCAAGTTTTGATGAATGTGCCAATAAATGACATTAGGTGGCCTTTTCAAATTTGAAATTTGGCTTGTTCGAGGGAGAAGAAAGGGGTCTTAAATGCCAAGTGGGGGACATGTAAGAGGGGAATGAATGCTATGTTGGAAGGGACAAGTCATTTGAGAGGGAATTTCAAATTGGAGGAATATTCCCTATAGATTGCATGTTGAGGGAAATTAGAAGATTTAATAAATCAATTAAATAATTTATTTGTGCAAGTGGAAAAATATAGAGGATGTGACATGAGTTTAGATTAAATTAACCAAGATTGGATTAATTTGATGAGGGATTAGATGATTTGACCTATTTGATTTAGATTTATGAGTTAAAATAAATCAAAAGGAGATGGAAAATTATTTTAGATTTAGTTAAATAAATATTTTGATTTATTTACCTAAAGGGGATGATGTTAGTGTTAATGATGAATTTATTTAATTTTGTAGAATTAATTTAGAGATCAATTAAATAAACTTGATTTATTTGATGAATGGACATATGATCTAATTAAATGCATGATGCCAATTTTGCATGTCTAAAGACTTCATCTTTGAAGACTAACTACTAGCTAAAATGTTTCCTAGATCATTGACAGATATGGCCTTGGAATGGTTTTTCTCATTTCCAAATAACTCTATAGACTCATTCACCCAAATTGTTAGTGCATTTATCCAAAAAATTTAAGAAAACATTTGTCGTCAAGTGACATTAATTTACGTAGTGCATTGTAAACAAGGACCTTAGGAGAATATAACATACTTTATATGATAATAACAATCAATTTTCTCAAAAATCTCCTATACTCTTCCTAATGTTGGTATATTCAAAGGGTCTCTATAGGAAACTTGCAACCTAGCATTTGAGACAAGATATTGTTGATGAAGTATGGGTATATGCAGGATCGTGATGGACCAAAAAGTGGTGATATGATGGCCCATGTGGCCGACATCTTCTATTTTACCCAAAATTAATGAAACAAAAGAGGTTTTTAAAGGAGATTCTCAGCTTTCCACCAATATAAATTACACTTTACTTTGAATTTAATAAATAATTAATATTCATTTTTTATTTGAATTATGACTAAAGTCTTGATTGATAGGCTGATTGAAAAACATCTATAGTTTTCAAATTGTATCACATTTTTTGAATCCAAAACCTGCATCACATTCTATGCTTCACATACTACAGGATTAAAAAAAATGAATTTTATGAAGTTTTGACCAAGTTAAGGATATCAAACATACGAGTTTTTATATTTTTTAAAAGTTGTAATAAAAAATTCATAATTAATTATTTGCTTGGAAACAAATTACAAAAAAATATGCATCACATCGGCACATGAGTCCTCTACTTATATTTGAAATCTTATAAAAATATGTTATCATTTTATTGTGGTTAAGGTGGTAAGACAAACACCTACTTCTTATTTTTTCCCTGAAATTTAAGTGCTACTGCATTGAAATTTCAAATTTTCACCAAATAGATTTAAAAAAAAAAATAAACCTAGTATTTTAGAATCTGCATTCAATTTTCTATATATTCTATTCTTACATATTTTTGAAATAATATAGATAACTTATTCAAATTTTTACGTCAAGTTGCCTAACTCTGATTTTTTGAATTTTCATCACTACTTAAGGGTCTATTTTTACCATGATGATCCTGCACATACCCGTATCTATCATTTCAATACTTATGTACAAATATTTTTGATTATCAAATATTAATTATTGAGTATGAAGGAATACCTTCATTGAATATTATTGGTCAATCCAAATCCGTACCTCAAAATGATTACCCATCATTCGAAAAGGAAAAAAAAAACTTCATTAAAATAAACACTCCTCAAACTTCCAATAAAACTGAAACACACATTGCTACTACAAGTAACACACCTTATTAGTTTCATCCAAGTGAAAGATAGCTCACACAATTGCCTATTTCTCTTCATGTGATAGTGTTACAATTATTAAGCAATAATCTAGTTCAACCTCTCATGATTAGGCAAGTTGACACAATTAAACCTTTACTACCAAATTTCAATGCAAAACCATTTTTTCAATATCACCATACACCTAAAAATTATACAAAATGATGTATGCATCTTAATCACTAGGTACAAGACAACATTGATTCTCATTAAATCCAGTTGGGTGGTGTTAATGAAAAAGGTAATAAGTTGGTCTTGCCACCTGACCAAAACTTACAAATCTTCACCAATTCATTTCCAAGTCATTCATTGAGCTTTGTACAATGTAATGATAATGTTGAAGAAGATAATGATGATATGTTCAACATGATAAATATAATTAAAGTGCAACCTCGTAAGGATTGAAACTTTGTTGAAAGAATTTTCTTTTACTCATAGTGATGCATGCATACCAACACTTAATGGTCCTCTCTAAATCACTGACCATATTTATGACAAACCGACAAGAGGAATACTCATTGATCGCGTGTGTTTAGAGAATGTGATAACTAAATAATTTTTATTTGTGCATGAACATTATAAAGACACTTATGAGCAATCAAAAGTATGGCTGAAAAGTTATGATGGTTCTAGTTTCCCTACAATAGGCTTGATAACTCTTCCACTCAATGTTGGATCAAAGCAATTGGATTTCTCATTCACCATTATCCCAACATCAGACCAATTTTTTTTGAAGATAGGATATCCATGTCAATAGTCAATGAATTTATTCCCATTAGTTATACATAAATACATAGATTTTTTCATAGTGGGTTCAAAACTTTGGCTTCTCATAGAATTTTTTTATTAGACTATTTTTGGCCTCAACGTATTGAACCTATTAAACCTCAAAAATATCAAATTTTCATAGCACATAAAAAATTTAAAGATAAGAATATAGTAGAGTTGTCCCTTAATAATTTACCACTTGAGGTTCCTCAACCTATTGAGACTTTAATGGATGTTTCTCCCACCCCAAAGTAGTGGAGGAGCCTACGTCTAAATTGGGTTTTGTCCCTCAATCACCTGGAATATATGCTACAACTCCACCTCCACCATCATATGAAATACCAATGGATAATAATATAATCAACTTTGTGCCTCCAAAAGAAAAGAAAATTTATGCACCTAAGAGCATGATGATCTCCCAACCCACAGGGGTCCCTTTGATTCCTCATCAAAATGAAGAAAAGAGACTTATATTTAAAGAAACCTTGGTTAATCCTTTGAAAGGTGTAACTCATGTAGGAAAAAATAGAATTTCCAAAGAGTGTAAGTATAGACATTGTGCCATAGCTTGTCATCTTGCTGAAAAGAATAAAACTAACTGACCACAAATCCAAAACAAATTAGATGAATTACCCCCTACATTGTCATCATCACCTGGTTCCACTCCACCACCCTCACCAAACCATGCAATCAAACCTTACATGTCTCAGCCAGAACAAAGAATGAATATTGATCATATCGATGATATTATTTGTAAGCCACCTATTGTGATAAATTTGGATAGTGAAGGAGAAGAAGCTAAGGTAGAAGAGCAAGTAGATAATGAATTATCTCTTTTACTCTCTAAGTATATGGATTTAGATGGGGAAACCATAATAATATTCTTGAGGAGAGCTATCAACCATGTGTTGGACCTTGTGATACTCCTTGTATGTCACTTTTATTAGTCCCTTTGACATATTTTATGTCTTCCATTTATGATGAGCAAAATTGGGATGTTGACAATTTTCATTAGATTAGCTCACATGTGTGGTACCCTTTGTGTATGTTTTATAATTTTATTTATGTTTTATTGCACATTATGTGATCCCCCATGATTTTTTTATTGGTGTTTGTGAGATTTATTTGGATGAACCGTGTTGTTCTGGTTGGAACAAGTATACAAAGAAAATGAATTTATCATAAATCAATCTATTTGTTATGTCGTAAAAAAAATCTGTTATCTTGTATACTCCTTTCAGGGACAATGTAAGGTTTTGATACATTTATTTCTCTTTCATGTTGACCCAAAATTTGTGTTTTATCATCTCTATGTGTATTTATTCCATCATGTTCATAGTTACACAATTGTCTATGAGAATGATGTCAATTCCATTCGTAATCATATTATATATTATCAAAGGTCTATATTCACCTTGAATTTGTGGGTCCCTTATCTAACATTATTTATCTTTTTATGTGTATTTGTCTTGGGGGAAACCCCTTATCATGAGTTAGTTCTTTTGGGAACATATCATTAGCATAGGGTTTTCCAATAATCTCTCATGACCTTTGTTTTCCATACTCCATAATTTATCATCCTACTTCTACCTTAAACCAATTGGTCACAATTTGGATTTAGCAATTACTTTAAGGCAGGGGCATGCATTCCATTATGTGCTCCACTTTGTTCACACATGCTAGAATTAGTGATATGTTGGATTCATATTTTGATCATTAAGTGTAGTACCTTATCAAATCTATTGTTACTATAACTCTTGGTATGGTTGGCATGGGATCACACCTAGTGAAAATTGGTCCTCACTAGCCCTTATGTGTTTCTCACTTTTCTACTTTCAGAAAGTTCACCTAGTGAATATTAGAAATCACTAGCTTGTGGTGCTTTGGGTCATGGTTCACCTAACAAATATAAAAAATTGTTATCATGTGAATCGTGAAATCCTTAGGTATGGATCCTAGTATGAATTCTATGGAGCATACTATTATGCAATTTTCCTACCCTCCTTTGCATGTTTTCATTTTTTTGTATCTTATTTTCATTTTGTTTTACATATGTTTTTACTTTATGTTATTTTTTGTGTGTTCATCATGTATGCTTCAAATTTTCATGTTGCATCACATTTCATGAACGTGTGTTCCTTTGACCTCATATTGTATTGACATAGGAACTTGAATCATGGGGGCTAACACATCCCATAGATTCAATGCCATCCTATCAATTTAATATTTGGATAATTGAAACCCTCTTGACATATCCATACTTTAGTGTTAGTGTGAACATAATTTCATACTCAAGTGGCGGATAAATGTACCATAAAAAAATGTCACCCTTGACAATTTCACACTAGGTTTTTCTACCCCCTATTTGCTTGGACCTATTATGCATTATTGGACTATTTTTATAAAAAAATATTAGAAGATCAAACATGGGAAATCTAACTATCCATTTAATATTTTTCCCTAACACTTTTTATTTATAAAATGTAGGAATCTAGTTTATGGAACACTACGCCTAGACTACTTAATGTGGTCCCAAATTTGAATGTTAGTGTCAATAATTTATTATTTTAATTTCTGAACCATGGGGGAAAGGATGGAAGGATGATTCATAATGAAAGAAAGGAATCCCTAATCCTTGGTTTGTCATTATGGGGGAATGGTTCATTCAAGGAAACCTAGGATCCCAAATTGGATTGACTATAAAAAAAAAGGTGAATCAATTCTGAAAAAGGGAGACCTAGGAAGATTCCTTAAGCTTTCAAGGGTTCACCACCAAGCAAAAGATTGGAAAAGACAACTTAACATACAACTCACAAAACCTAGTAATGCAAGCCAAATAATGAGTGCAAATGAAAAATTTAAGTAACAAAAAGTTAGGATGTTTGTACTTGGGAAGTCTAGAAATGTGATGAGGATTCTAGAAATGAAAAATGCTATCAAAATATGCTAGGGAGGACAAAGACACCCTTACTGTTGTCTTAGTCTTGCTACTATTTTTTGGGGCAGATGCATAATCTTTGGATGTCAGAATAGAATTTCAATGAATCTATGTAAAATACCACTTGGATGACAAATAAGCCCTTACTACCAACTTAGTCCCGATCTAAATTTTTGCAACTTCAAAATGTGATCTTGAGGTTCAATGTTTGTACTTCCTTCTTCTTAGACCTCGGATCCTGAAACTTTTGGATTTAACCTGTAGGTGACTTTACATGAAGATGACAAATTTCTAATGCAACTTTGCACTTCAAATGATCTTCAACCTAAATCTACAAACATAAAAACACAAGAGATGAAAAAATTGTTGATTATTAGTAAATGGGGGTTTCCCTTGGTCAAACCCCTTATTGGTAATTCAACCTTGGAATGAAATGAAATGATGAATGAACAAAGTTGTCTGTTGCAACTCACCGAACCCTTGTTATGAAATATGAAAACTTGTGTGAAGTGGCTAGCTTGAATGTGGATCCTGACTTGGATGAATGCTTGGTAGATCTTGACTTGAATAGCCTACTTGGATCAAAACCCTACATCACAAATGTTAGCTAAAAACACACATGATGCAAGAATGCCTTTTACAGGAACCTTGAATCTTGATGATGGCTCCAAATTTTTGATGAATTACTCTTCAATTCTCTTGTGGACTCCAATTTTTTGTTAGGGTGAATACTTGAATACTTGTTAGCACTTGATTGCTTCTTAGGAGAAAATGGGAGAAAGAACGTTGTATTTATACTTATGTATGCTTAATATCTAGAAATTACACCACAACAAGCTAGCATATGAAATCATTAATTAAAGGAGGCTAAATATTGGCAAGATTTGAAATTAAATCTCACAAATAACATGAGGGGGACTAAGATGCCCTAGGTGGCATCTTAGTCTCAAGGCTTGAAACTCGTGGCACAGACTCCAAAAAGGGGCCTATTTAAGGTGCCTTTAAAAAGAGGGTCCCAAGATCCTTGGGGGAAAAAGATGCCCTAGGTGGCGTCTAAGTCCTAGTCCAAAAATTAGGGATACACAGACATAATCATTAAATTATCATTTATTCTTTGATGTTTGTCGAGATTAGCCATAAAAAGATATAATTAATTATGCTTGTGGATGCAAAATAGGACCAATTAAGACATAAATAAGGATAAATAAAGAAAGGCATGCCCAAAAAAGTGTAAAAATGCAAGGGTATGCATTTTCCTATACTACAATTTCTAATTTCAAAATTTGGCTATCACTATTTGATTTTCAACAAATTAGAAGAATTGCATATACATACCTATTGATTTTTACCAGTTTAATCCTAATGTAACCCTAAGGCTTCAATTGATCAAATCAAGTGTCCTACAAGAGAATTGAAGAGTAGAATTATCAAGATTATGGAAATATTTCATCATTCAAGCATCATGTCATATTTTATGTAAATTTCTCATATGGTTTGCATAGATTTTGTTAATTTTGACTAACACTTGTAGGTCATCAAGTAAAACCAAATCAAGCAAGAATTGATCCTTGGAGGTGATGATTGTGACTCTAGTCCATCAAGGACATCATATTTGAATGGTGAGTTACATCAAGTTGTCAAATCGTTACTTATTTTTCAATTAGCCTCCATCCATCCAAGGGTATGCTCTCTTTTATCCTAATTTTCCATTGTAGAAGTAGAAATTTACTAACATGGGGTTAGAATAAGGAGAAACCCTATATGGAACAACCC
This sequence comes from Sequoiadendron giganteum, assembly GCA_007115665.2. Taxonomy (NCBI): domain Eukaryota; kingdom Viridiplantae; phylum Streptophyta; class Pinopsida; order Cupressales; family Cupressaceae; genus Sequoiadendron; species Sequoiadendron giganteum. The sequence continues at coordinate 365,362,067 of CM021100.1, read as the reverse complement.
TTACTCTCATGTGTGTAGGTTGCATATCTGAAGTGATTTGAAGGCATATTAAAGGCTACTTTATCATTCATACACTCTAACCCTATAATTTGACAAGTTAGTTAATCTACATTTTCTAATCAATAGACAAAGTTTCAGCAATAACAACTACAATATAGAAGCCACAGACTAGTTTCCTGAAGCTTGCATTTTCAAATCTAAGAAAAATAAAGGATAATCTAGGGTGTACCATGCCCTATACTACCTAGATCTAGCTCAAATTTTAAAACTAGGTTCCTCACTGTCTGACCTCTACATTTTTGGATTTAAATTTATTTTGTCTATATCTAGTTTGTTAGAAATTATTAAAAATCACTAAATTTTCATTATGCTCATAATTAAATAATTACATTTAGAAATTACTCATCAAAATTAAAATCATTATCACACACACACACACATAAAATCAACATTGGATTACAGCTCTAAGCCATCATTTTAGCTCTCCCCAATAGGTCCTTGAGGTCATCTTTAGTTCAATCAAAATTGGGAAGATGGTCTTAATACATTTTTTGTATCAAACAACTAGAAAAAATTTGATGATAATGGAATAAGTTTCCTTGAATACCTAGAAGGTTTACTCTATGTGGCAAGATAACAACCACTAATAGAGAGTTGTATAAATTCTTAGGGAGAATTTTCATGTATTAGAGAGAGCTAGAGATAGAAAGAGGTAAATGAGAGGGATAACATAGTTTATATATTCATCTTGACATAATTCAAAATAACCATTAATGTAGACCAATAAATAAATTTAAATTATTTAACATATTGAGGCCAACAAATAGTTTTGAAATTTAGGGCTTGATTAGTTGGGATAGGGGTGGGTTCCCTAGTCTAATCATTTTTATCTCTTCAAAGGTCTAATAGATGAAGAATTAATCATATTTCTTGATATTTTTCATAAAATAGTTACATAATAAGTATAATTAGGCATGTTCACTTAAGAGGGTTCTAAACCGGATGTTAACTATCAAGGTTGAAAATTAATGACACTAAACTTAGCCCCCACTTTAGGGACCATATGAATTTATGCTCATAATTAGAATAAAGTATGTAGAAGATAGGTTTATTTATGAAAATTATAAAGGTACATGATGACACCATGCTAAGAGATAGATGATAGCCCCTATACTTAGGATCCTATCAATCCATAATGTCAAAATAAAAAGATAACACATAGAAAGAAAATTATCACATACTAGAAAAGGTAGAATTTGAACATGCATGATACATTTAGAAAACAAGATTACACATAAAATAATACATTAATCATTCATGTACCAAACATGAATCATACATGATAAAAAATGAAGCATATAAAAATAATGTTAGCTCACACTACAAAAAGCTAGCAATTTGAGTCAAAAAGGGAAGTGGACCTCAATAGGAAAGGTTTCCTCAATACCAAGCATCATCCCTCTAATTCAAAAAACACATAGATGAATTCTAATAGTGATTCAAACAATTGATTCAAAGGAAGAATGCATTAAAATAGATAGGGAGAAATAAATAAATATAAAGGAGGGTGTATACAACATACACTAGCTTTGTCTATCACTAGGGGCCATACATGTTTAAAATTCGCCTATGGACCACAACCTATAAATTTATGCTATGCTAGGTTACCATGAGTGTCATAAGTAAAGTCCATAGGCTAGCAAGTTGTTCTATGGTACATGACTCATAAAGTAAATGGGTTCACATGAAAAAAGGTTGCATTATGCTAGGTGATCATGTATTTCTAATGCCTTAGGGATAACATAAAGGTTTAGTTTCTTGGCGAATGAATAAAGGTTTAACATCTCGAGGAATAAATAAAGGTTTAATGTCTCATTGAATGAATAAAGATTTAATGTACTAGTGGGAAAAGAAAGGTTTAAGGGCTCGAGGGATGAATAAAGGTTTAATGTCTTGATGGACAAATAAAATTTATCTTAGGGGATGAATAAAATTTTAACATCTTAGGGGACAAATTGATAACCATATAGTAGGAGGCATTATGAAAAACACCACTGTGAAGGGGGCACATCAATAAATTATACATATTATTGTTATTAGAAGGAGTTGTTCTATTGAAATTAAATGTTTGAGAAGAAGGACAAGATTGTGTGGATATCACTGAAATAATCTTGAGCTCCTTAGACTCTGATAGTGATGTTTTATACTTCCCAATGAAGGAAGGTGTAACATATAATGAACCCAGATCATCACCAAAGAGCATAGTCTAGGTGGTTTATGATCATCAATACCTTTACCATTGATAGGTAGTGGTTCCAATTTTGAAGCTGGAATCAAATTATTACAAGATTTAAAAATAGAAGGTTGATGTATAGCTTAAGCTTGTAGAAAACATTCTAAATTTGGAACAAATTCAACCTATAGTACATTTTTTTATATATAAACTTTATTGTATGGTTAGGAGTAGAAAAGAACAACCCCATGCCATGAATCCTTCATCTACCAAGAAGAAGATTATAGGAAAGATAATCAGCTGTGGCATGTATAAAGTTAGGAAAATTCATAGGTCCCATCTCAGTGTGTAATTTTATTATACCTAATGATGGTCTACCAACATTATTGAAGCCACTAATAGAAAGGATATTAGGTTTGATGAGAGATGTATCTATACGATATTATGTAATAGGTCAGTGCTAAAAACATTAAGACTTAATATATCATTGGTTTGTGTATCATGTATTCAATTTCAATTAACAATGACAAGAATCATGAGAGGATCATGTTTTTTTTGGATTTTAAAAGAAGGCAAAATATGTTGGTGGAAGACAATTTCTAAATTTTTTGCAAGCATACAACCAAATAAGGCTACTAACTCATTCCATCTAATCAAAGGTGATGCAAATATTTTCTATAAGGCCTCTTGGAGCATCATTTGGTATCTAGGTTTAGTTTGTTTTATGTCCCAAGGATAGATCTTAGCTAGAGTAGCATGGAGCTTCTTGACAAGATCATGCTCTTTGCTCACATGTTAAGGAAGATGAGGTGTAAGAGGAAGAAAATATTTATGAAATGGAATGGAAGTGGGAATACATTTTACTTTTTTAGGCTTTTTGTTGTTTATATTATAGTTTAAGTGTGAGAGACTACATGATAATGAGGTTTCTATAACATATTTTGAATAAGATTATTGTTGTGAGTGAGTTATTTTGAAAATTTTAAAATGTAACTAGGAGGTCAAGATGGATTTTTAATACCTTGGGGAGTAAGAATAGGTTTGCTTTGTGGTTAATAAACATTAGGTCAAAGATACACAATAATTTTTGGTTTAACAAGTTCATTATCTAAGTGTAGGATATGTTAACTATTTGTTTACAATCATATATTTATGGGTGATTAAATATGAGTTTTAATTTAGAAGAAAGAATATTTGAATGAAGAGTGGCTAAAGTGGAGTTAGGAAAAGTATTCGCTTGTTGCAAAAAATCCTCATGAGTACAATGAATCTTGGGAGAGTGACAAGCATGAGTCTCCTCATTATTGGAAGAGGAGTTACCAAGGTACATAAAGTAACATCTATCAATTATTTGAGAAAGAAGGGAACACCTTTGAAGGTAATTTAGGAATGAAAAGAAAGTGAGAACACAAAATTAACTAGGATATCTTCTTTGGTTGTTCTCCTCAAGTGAAAGACAAACATACTAGGTAGGCCTTCAGGTTTTTGGTTATGTGGTGTAAGGATTAACAACTTAGTGCAATGATTTAGGTGAATTGGGATCAAATTTACTATGTAACAAAATATAGGAATTTAATAATAAACTATCAAAAATAGAAAGAAAATCTAGGTAGAGATTGTAGAGAAGAATTTGGTGTAGAAAATTGATGCCAAAATGACAAGAAAAAGGTATTAGGTTCCCTAGTCGGAAAGTATAGAGACCTAGGGTCTTAGAGCATGTATAGGTGTAGTAATGTATGGGCATGTGCAGGATCATCATGGAAAAAACAAGCCCTTAAGTGGCAATAAAATTCAAAAAATTCAGAGTTAGGCAACTTGACATAAAAATTTGAATATGTTAACTATATTATTTAAAAAATATGTAAGAATAGAATATGTTGAAAATTTAATTTAGTTTCTAAAATACTAGGTTTATTTTTATTTAAAAAAAATCTATTTGGTGAAAATTTGAAATTTCAATGGAGTAGTACTTCAATTTTAGGGAAAACTAAGAAGTAGGTGTCTGTCTGACCACCCTAACCACAATAAAATGATAATATTTTTTTATAAGATTTTAGATATAAGTAGAAGACTCATGTCCCAATGTGATGCATATTTTTTTGTAATTTTTTTCAAAGTAAATAATTAATTATGATTTTTTTATTACAATTTCTAAAAAATATAAAAAATTGTACGTCTGACCACTTTAACTTGGTCAAAACTTCATGAAATTCAATTTTTTTTTAAAAATCCTATAGTATGTGAAGAATATAATCTAACAAATGTTTCAGATTCAAAAACTGTGATACCCTTTGAATGCTATAGATGTTTTTCAATTATCCTATCAATCAGGACTTTAGTCGTAATTCAAATAGAAAATGAATAATAATTATTTATTAAATTCAAAGTAAGGGATAATTTATATTGGTGGAAAGCTAAGAATACCATTTAAAAACTCTTTTCATTTCATCAATTTTGGATAAAATAAAAGTCGTCAACCACATGTGCCATCATATCACTTACATATCGCCACTTTTTGGCCCATCATGATCCTGCACATACCCGTATATGGGTCCTTTTTTATGTAAAACCTAGATCCATAGTCTAATAGAGCTTGAGAAATACGAAATCCTTATTTTGTCAACGAGTGGTACATGAAAACATAAATTATGGTTTATAATAATTCAAAGGATTTGATATGTCAAATCAACTTCACACATGAATGTTCCTAGAAGATAAAAGAACAAGAATATAGAGGAAAGTGATGACAAGATAGATATGCCCATGAAATGTTTGAAGAATGTGTTTTAGTTTGTGTTTTTTTAAAGATCAAACAATTTAAATGCTTTATTTTTATATAATATTTATAAATTTAAGTAAGATATTTAAATATAATTCTTTAAGCAAGTAAATCAGATCTAAAATTATAATACTTTGCAAATGTAAGATAAGACATTAAATTAATCTAAATCTAGAACTGAAATGCTTTATTTTTTAAACATAAAATGATTTTAAATGAGAAATAAGGTATTAAAATACATAATGTTTTATTAGATTACAAAATATATTCTTGTAAATTAGAAGATTTTAAATTGTAAGAAGCATCAAGTTTGCAAAATGTTACGTGGGAAAATTTATCCTAGGTATAATTAGTCAATTGGCCCATATCTATATTTTTTGTGCTTTACATTGGAATACAAAATAAACAAGATGTTATGATTGGATAACTACCTCAAGCAAGAGCCAATCTACCTAGGTTCTATTCCTTTATTGCAAAGAGGGTAGGATTTATGAGTGTGATGTAATTAACCTAATTTATATAAGTCTTTAAATAAAAAATATGAATGATCATATAGAAAGAAATAAAAAGTCATAGAATAAGTAAAAATATGAGATATATAGATAGAGGATCACTTGTGGTTCAAAGGAACACCAAAAATGGAGGGTTAGAGGCATGGGGTTCCGTAGTCCTAGGGGTTTTAGTTTTTTATAGGATAGGTCACTCAACTATATTTGCTTTATCTTTCTACAACCTATCACCATTAGAAGTTTCAGATCTAGATTTGCACATAACAAAAAGAGGGAAATGGTTGTGCTATATAATAGTTTTTCTCAGGAAAGCTCCATGTTGGTTTTCTCATGTCCATAATAACAAGGATGATGATGGTATAAATTGCATGGTCTTAGGGGAGTAGAGGCGAAGTAAATGAAAATGAATGTTGTAAATATAATAGAATGAGTGTTGGAGTGATGTTATATCACAAATTTCCGAAAAGATTTTCTTAGGAAGTAATGAGTTTCCTTGAATACCTACAAGATTTATTATAAATAACAAGAGAATGTGAACAATTAGAGGTATATAAAAGCTTAGAGAGAAGTTGCATGTGTTAGAGAGAACTAGAGATCTAGTAGATAAGTGAGAGGGACAAAGTGGTTTACATATGAGTATTAAGATAATTAAAATTAATCATTAAGTTAGGCTAACAAATAAATTTTAATTATTTAACATATTGATGTCGACAACCAATTTTGAGATTTGAGGCTCAATTAGCTAGGATAGGGGCACTAAATTCCCTAGTCTAGTCCCTTTTATCTCTTCAAAGGTCTAATATATGAGGAATTAATCATGTTTCCTAATAGTGGCCATAAAATGGGTATAGAAAAAGCATAATTAGGCACATACACTTAAGAGGGAGCCAAACCTAGTCTTAAATTGTCATGGGTGACAATTTAGGAAACTAAATAGCTCTAAAAAATTATTACCAAATTTTAATTTTTGAACATCCATAAAATTGATATTTTCATATCAATAAATCAATCCACATAATTTAATTTCAATTAAAAGAAAAAAGAGGGCAATAAATCTAAGATTTCAATTGAAACAAGCATTCAACCAAATAAATTTCAAGTTTCATGTTGACAATTTGGGTTTTGCAGTTTAAAAAGTAATCATAGACATAAATTTGTAATATATCCCTCACTAGGATGAAACATATAAATTTTATTGTATAATGATTTTCGTAAAAAATAGATAACCCTTTTAACTTAAACCATAGGAGAAAAGACAATAGAAAACTTTTGGTGCAAAACCAAACATATTTTTGTAACAAGAGGGTCAATATTGAAGTGGTGGTGCAAGATTAATGTCATAGTAGTCAATATTGAAGGTTCCATTATTTTAAGACTAGTGACCATCATAAACACCAAATGGGGAAGGGTGTGAATTTAATGCATTGAGTTTCAAGTGGAGTATGATGTGAGATATGATAAATGGTACTATAATGAGATATTTTTAATTCATTTAGTGATTTTGTGGCATGGTATACACATATTAGAGTGATCAAGAAATAGCAATAGGGATCATCTTTATACTCCTTCAATCAAAATTTGAAATGATAAGAAAATATGGAGTCTCATCTTCTCATTATCCTGCATGTAGCAACATACTAACACACTACTATATTGTTTAAATATGACAGGTCGTCATTTTTGAAATAGTAATAAAAAAATTAATCTTCATCTCATGCGATGATTCACATGAACCTTGCACCATAGGGTGCCCTGCTATGGGTTTATCTCCCCTAGATATAGTTTACAGTAACATACAAGATTATTATACATAAATAAGTTTTATGTTGAGAATTTTGGATTAATAGTTGTCTTGCATCACTATCAAATTATGAGAATAATTTAACTGATAAATGAAAGAATTATATATGAAATTATATCCATTGGATATGCTAACATATTTTATTGGAAAATGATATACATAAATCTAAAATATAGAACTTATGGTATATAACATTAACTAACATACGACATTAAGAGAAAATTCCCCTTAGTCTATAATATAACACTTGTTGTGTACAGTGACTTCAATAAAATAGAGAAAAATGTTCACTCAAACCATTGGGAAAAGGACAATGGACTTGATGTGATAGAGATTATTGTTGCATGGTTTCCTAATAAAGTTATTCCACCCATGTTCTCCTCCCTTATTGGTTTAAATAAAATTATAGCTACATGAGATGACATCAAACATATATAATTAGATTTCTACTTACATGAAATGGAGTTAGATATATATAATTTATCACACCAAAATAGTGAGGAAAATGAATATTCATCATATCCCTAAATAATGCACAATGAACCAAAAAAGGGTCTAGTGGATTGATTAAATGTATTCATCTATCTAAATCTTTTTTTCCAACTCAAATTATTTTTCCAATCTTTGTTTGTCCTTTAGGATGCTCTCTTGCTCCATTTTCTATTATTTTTTTTCATTTCTAATACTTTTTATTTTGATATTTCTTGTCTTTGAACATCTCTATCTAAATTTTTTGTCCCCTTAATTCCTTTTAAAATAATTCATGTTTCATTTCTCTCCTCTAATTGTTCTCTCTTTCTCATTTTCAAATCTTGAAGTTATTTCTTCCTTTGCACCACTCCTTCAAAAGGTTTGTGTAATCATCTACCATTAGGATTTGAAATTTCCAACTAAAGTGAATTTTATTTCCCTTTGCATTTCGTGATTTTTCCCTAACAATATGATCAACTAGTTTGATTTTCTTATGTCTAAGTTGCCTTAGTAACTCAATCATTAATTTAATTATATATTAGTGGTATGTTGACTTTCATTGACAATTCACCCATTATTTTGAATTTCTCCCAAGTATATAACATTATCTCAATCATCTAGGGCTCCATAATAAACATAATAATGCACCATTCGAGACTCATTCAAAGTGGGTGGTGTATATGGGAATGAAAATTTATCTTCTTCTTGTTGGGAATGTAAGTTAATTTATAAATTTAAATATCCTTCCAATAACCATGATGGTTGGCATAGCTAAGATGGAAGATTAAGTCTATCTTCTCTTTTATCATGCTAAGTATCATCTATTCCATCACAAATTTCACGCTCCCAAAATTTTCTTTCAGGTACATCACTACATTCTACTTTTACACTACTGCAAGAAAGTTGCTTTTTAATTTTATTTCTAAACCATCAACTAAAATAATTTGAGTGTTCTAAACTATAGAATCATCATGATGTCCACTGAATTGAAATGTGTCACTAGGATGAATGTCTTCCATTGATGCATTAGGATTTAATAACCATATCTTGCAAGTATGTTTTTGGTGTTGTCATTGATGTCAGCACTTCATCATTGATGTCAATAGTGTGGAGAGTGTATGGAGATTTTTGGTGTTGTAGATGTTGTAGTCATCATGAAAAGGTTTTGTAGTGTTGTTTTGGTGTTGTTGATGCAATTAATATCCAACTGCTTCTGAGAAAATTTGAATAAAAGAGTGTGCAGTGTGATATAGGTGTGTTTAGTGTTGTGCTCCACATTTCTTCATGATTGAAGATATGCCTGTGTAGTTTGATTGTGATGATTAGAGGTGTTCAGATGTGTTATATGAAGAGTTTTAGGTTCTAGACTATATGATAGTAGAAGTTGTGTTTGATAGTATGTATGTTTGTGAAAATGGTTGTCTAGGAGAAATGAGATTGCTCCACATTTCTCTATGTTGAGGTTTCTTGTCTTGAAAATTTTGGAATATGCTTATATTGTCTATATTTATCTTTCCTTGGAGTTTCTAGTGCTGATTTTCTCACCAGTTCAGTTCTTATCTTGGATTTTAGTGGTAGTGCATCCTAATGCATAGGATGAAACTATTCTTTAGTTTTAGGTAGTTGCGGTAGTGGTGTTGGATATTCTGATGATGTGGAATGTTTTCAAATGTTGTGGAGAGTTGATATATGGTCTACATTGTGTTTTTTGATTTGGAAAGGTTTGTATGTGGCCGCTTGTTAGTGTTAGTATAGGTTTGGGTGACCTAGCATGCTAGTCCTAATTGTGGAGGATGTTTATTATTTGTGGAAGCATGGTGATGCATGTTGATGTAGATTTGGGTCCTAGTTAGCCCTTGGAATGGTCTTCCTTCACTTCTTTCCACTACAGAAGAGTTTGGTGATGAATAATTTGGTGTTGCACATTTGAAGTGTATACATTTCATTAAGGCTGACCTAATTAAAATTGTTTAGGTCACAAATGGCATAAATGCAAGGTGAATTGTTAAAGATGTTGTAAGGGGTGTGAATGATGCGAATGTGATCAATTTTGGTGATCTGTGTGTAATCTTAAATACCTATGAATTTGGATGTAGCGAGCATGGGCATGTGTAGGATCATCATGGAAAAAATAGGCCCTTAAGTGGCAATAAAATTTAGAAAAATCAGAGTTAGGCAATTTGACGTAAAAATTTGAATAAGTTAAATATATTATTTCAAAAATATGTAAGAAAAGAATCTGTTCCAAATTGAGTGTAGTTTCTAAACTACTAGGTTTATTCTTATTTAAAAAATATATATTTTGTGAAAATTTGAAATTTCAATGCAATAGTACTTACATTTCAGGGAAAAAATAAGATGTAGGTGTTTGTCTGACCACCCTAACCACAATAAAATGATAATATTTTTTTATAATATTTTAGATATAAGTAGAAGACTCATGTCTCGATGTGATGCATATTTTTTTGTAAGTTTTTTCCAAGTAAATAATTAATTATGATTTTTTTATTACAAATTTTTAAAAATATAAAAACTCGTACGTCTGACCACCTTTACATGGTCAAAAATTCTTGAAATTCATTTTTTTTTTTTAAATCCTATAGTATGTGAAGCATAGAATTTGACGCATGTTTTAGATTCAAAAAACATGATACCGTTTGAAAGCTATAGATGTTTTTCAATCAGCCTATCAATCAGGACTTTAGTCATTATTCAAATAGAAAATGAATAATAATTATTTATTAAATTCAAAGTAAAGCATAATTTATATTGGTGGAAAGCTAAGAATCACCTTTAAAAACCCTTTTCGTTTCATCAATTTTGGGTAACAAAAAAGTCGTCAGCCACATGGGTCATCATATCACTTACATATTGCCACTTTTTGGCCCATCATGATCCTGCACATACCCGCATAAGGTGTATACATTTTTTGTGTGCTTGTAGTTGCTATAGGAAATGAACCAAAGGTTGCAAATGGCATAAAGTTGTAGTGGTGAATTGTCTTTCTTCTATGATACAGTGAATCTCTCTATAACAATTTCTTCTATTCTTCTTTCTTCTTGGTAGTGATCCACTCGATAATGAGCCTTTCTTCTTTTTTGGGTATGAGCCCTTGATAGTAACCCAATTGTATTCAATGTTGTTATTCATATATATGTGAGCTAATCCTCACCCTATATTTTCCATGATTAGTGTTTTCCACATAAATATGGTGTTCTCTTGTGTATGGTTGTGTTTTCATTGTTCTTTCACATATTTACATTCTACTAATACTTAAGGAGGGTTTAAAATTTAATGAGAGATTGAATTTTTTAATGTACATTTGATTCACCCCCCTTCTCAATTGTCTTGTGCATCTAACAATTGGTATCATAGTTTTGATTCCTTGGGGAAAGCTTAATTTCATGAGGTAGATCCAAATGGTGCACGAGATAGGTGTCAAACCTATTATGTTCGATGGAACAAATTATGCTTACTTGAAAGATAGGATGGAATCCTTTGTAGTATCTCCTAGATTTGGAGTCTAGAAATTAGTTGAAAAGAGATCCTAAATGGTCTTTCTAATTCTAAAATTGCAAAATTGATAAGTCTAAAAATTTCAAAAGAGATTTGGACAATATTGGAGAGTATTGATGAATGAAATGACAAGGTCAAGCAAGTGAAGATGCAAAATTATAAACCCAAATTTGAAACCTTGAGGATGTCTAAAGATGAATATATTATACCATACAATGTCAAAGTGGATGAAGTGGTCAATTCCATCAATTTTCTTGGTGGTAAGCTAGAAGAAAGTCAAGTTGTGACAAAGGTATTGAGAACTCTTCCTATAACATATAGTTCAAATGTTTTTGCTATTGAGGAAGCTAAGAATTTGGATAATTATTCTAGAGATTAGATGTTTAGTGCTTTAATTTCTTATGAATTAAGAGAGTTTGGTTAAGATGCTACAAAGAAAGAAATTTCTTTTAAAGTCTACAAGGTATAGAAGGATGATGAATCAGATCTAGATGATCTTGATGAGGTGGAAGCAAATTTTGTAAGGAGATTGAAAAAGGGCACTAGAAAATATAGAGGTAAGTTACCCTTTAAGTGTTTCAATTATGGAAAGATAGGTCATTATGGTTATAAATTTCCAATCAAAGTTTCAAATGACAAAAAAAATGATCATAAAGGAAATTTTTTCAAGAAGAGTTATTATATTGAAAAATACAATTGTATATTTGATGATGATGAATCAGACTATCGTGATGATGTTAGTGATGAATTTTTTTCATGGATCTAAATATTGGAACTAATTCTACTAATTCTGAAAGACGTGTGAAGGAAAGTGCTCTAGTAATAGGTCACAACATTGAAGGAACTATGGTGACTTCTTTTTATGCAATAGAGAAAAGAAATTACTAGATAATCGATAGCGGCTTCCCAAATCATATGATGGGTGATAAGATTAATTTTGTTAAACTCCAAAATTATTATGGTGGTCTTGTTAAGTTTGGTGATGATACATCCACTAAGATCCATGAAAAAGGTTCAATTAATTTTGATGGAAAGCATAAAAAAATGATGTTCTTTATGTCAATGGTATCTTGCATAATCTTCTCAATGTAGGATACATCTGTAGAAAAGGATATTATTTGGTGTTTTAGGATGATGGTTTTGAAATCAAAAAAGGAAGATTCAGGACTTTGGTTGTTGCAGGGACAAGGACATAAGGTATTTCTTATCAACTCAAAGGTAGTGGTGCTAAGTACTTTATGTCTCAAATCAATGAAAGTTGGATATGGTATAAAAGAGTGGGTCACATCAATTTTGATATCCTAGTGAAGATCAGTTCTACTCATGCTATGTGAGATCTGCGAAAGAGTACAAAGCTTATTAATGTAATCTACAAGGAATGTAACTTTGAAAATCAAACAAAGAAGAGGTTCAAGAAATAAGAATATTCTATAGCAAGACCTTTGGAGTTGGAGCATACATACCTATGTGGACCTACCAAAATAAGAAGCTCTCAAGGTGATAGGTATTTTATGTTCTTGATTGATGATTATTCTAGAATGATCTGGGTTACATTTCTCAAATAAAAATCAAAAGCTCTAGATAAGTTTAAAGAATTTAAGTTTATGGTTGAGAAGAAATGGATATGAAAATCAAGTGTTTGAGGTCTAACAGAGGTGGAGAGTTCACCTCCAATGAGTTTAACATATTTTGTGAAGATCATGAAATTAAGTGGCATTTACCAGCTCCTAAAGCTCCTCAAAAAAATGGAGTTGCGGAGAGGAAGAATATAATAGTTCAAGAAGCAACAAGGACTATGATGAAGGAAGAAAATCTACCAAATGTATATTGGAGAGAAGCTATACATACTACTATCTGCATTCTTAACAAAGGTCATGAAAGAGTGAATAATTTAAAGACTCCTTATGAATTATGGCATGGGAAAGATCCTACTATGAAATACTTCAATGTTTTTGGAAGAAAATGATATATTAGAAGAGATGAATAAAACTTAGGAAAGTTTGATGAAAGATTTGATGAAGGAATTTTCCTAGGATACTCTACAAGAAGTAAAGCATACCAGTATTATAATAAAAGGTTGAAGAAGATTGTTGAAAGTGAAATTGTCAAAGTGGATGGAGAACCACATTAGAGTTCAATGTTGATAGAATGATATAAATCTGACGAACTACCTTGCAATGAAGAAGATGAAGAAAAATGAAAAGAGATAATAGTTGAAGATGAAGAAGCTCCAAGAAAGATCCCTAAAACTCATAAGTATATGCAAAAGAATAATTTTGAAGATTAGATCATTGGAGATAAAAGAAAAGGTGTGTTGAAAAGAAGGAAAATTGATATCACATAGGAATACGTAACTGTTGTTTACTTTTAGAGGTAGAATCTAAAACATTGAGTGAGGAATGCAAGGATGAGATTTGGATCAAGGCTATGAAAGAAGAATTGGAACAAATTGAGAAGAAGAAGACTTGGAAATTGTTCCTAAGACCTACAAAAAGAATGTGATTTGAACTAAGTGGGTTTTTAGGAACAAATTGAATGAGGATGGAAAAATTATCAGAAAGAAGGCTAGACTTGTGTGTATGGGCTACCCACAAGTGGAAGGAATAGGTTTTGAAGAGGTTTTTCCTTTGATGGAAAGGATTGAAGCCATCAATTTTTTTTTGGATTTTTTAACACATAGAGACTTCAAGGTGTATAAAATGGATGTTAAGTCTCAATTCTTGAATGGTGAGGTAGAAGAAGAGGTGTAGATTGAAAACCAAAAGGATTTCAATTATTGAAAGATGTTGATATGGTTTACAGGTTGGAGAAGGCATTATGTGGAATCAAAAAAGGTCCTAGAGCTTGGTATGCAAGATTGGATAAGTACTTATTATAGCAAGGATTCAAAAATGGTACTGTAGATAGCAACCTCCACTTCAAGGTTGAGGGAAAAAAATCCTAATTGTGGTAGTGTATGTGGACGATATTATCTTGGGAGGAAATGAAGGAATGTGCAAGAAGTTTGCATATGAGATGCAAAAGAGTTTGAGGTGTCAATGTTTGTGGAAATGAATTTCTTCCTTTGGCTACATATCAGTCAATTAGAAAAAGGTATTTTCATTTCAAAGTCAGAGTATGTGAAGGAAATTTTGAAGATTTTTGGAATGGAGGATTCTAAAACAGTGTGTACTCCTATTGTTACTGGTTGTAAGTTGAGAAAAAATGACGAGTCTCCTAAGGTTGATAAAAGAAAGTACATATCGATGATTGGTGGAGTGTTATACCTAACTACTACTAGACTAAATATCATGCATGTAGTTTGTCTTGTGGAAATATTTCAAGAAGATCCTAGAGAATCACATGTTGCAACAGTAAAGAGGATATTTAGATACTTGAAGGGCACTCTAGACTTTAGTTTATGGTATACAAAGGATACTGATCTCTCCTTGAGTGCATATAAAAATGGAGATTGGGTAGGATGTATATATGATAGAAGTAAAAGTGGAGGTGATTTATTTCATGCAATCAAGTTGGTTTCTTGGTTGAGTAAGAAGTGATCCATTCGATGTCATTATCTATTGTAGAGGTAGGATAAATTGCAATAGCATCATGTTGTACAAAGGTGTTATGGATGAAGTAGTCATTGAAGGATATCAGAGTATCATATGATGAACCCATTTCTATCTTGTGTGATAATACAAGTGCTAATAATATTTTGAAGAGCCCAGTAATGTATTCAAGAACAAAAGATATCTCTAGCTGGTATCACTTTCTAAGAGAGAAAGTTTCAAAGAATGAGGTGAAGTTGGATTATGTTTCTACAAAGGATCAAGTTTCAAATATTTTTACAAAAGGATATTCCTAAATCAATACATTTGAATATCTCTATTAGAAGTAGGGGTTATTTCCCCTCCTTCTTTCAACTAGATGTATAAGTTGGTGCATCTCTCTAGGAAGTATTTCTAGATACATTCTTGGTCCTGGATTGATGTTGAAGGCTACCTCTTCAGAGGAGTAGGTAGTAGTGTCTTTCATTGGTGCAGTTAGGTGGAACATATCTCGTGTCCCTTAAATGAGTGTGTAGAAAAGAATAATCAATAGAGGGAGTAGTGAAGAATGAGTAGTGCATAATGTACAATAGTGAGAGTTGTATGGATAAGAGTAGGGGAGAGAGAGAAAAAATTATTGCTGGTGTAGCCTAAAGAAAAGTGTGCAAGTGGTGTCAAAGTGATGTATGCAAATGTCAAGGGGGGAGAGAAAAAAAGAAAAATTCTATGCAGGTGATATGTCAAAGGGAAAGATGTTTACCTTGGCCATTGATTTCAAAGGGGGAGAGTATGCTTTAAAAAACAAAGCAGGAGAATAATGGTTGATGAAATCCGCAAATAGGGGCAGAGAAAGTGATGATTGCAGAGAGATTAGATTTTTAAAGACACAAAGGAAAGAGATACAAGAGATGCAAGAGATGCCCTAGTAAGGGAATGTGCTACTTTATCCAGAGTTGTTGTTTTTGGTGATAGTTTCTTTTTTTTGTTGTTGATCATTTTTTAGTGTTGGTGTTTCCATCAATGAAAAAGGGGGAGATTTTTGTAAGTATGTTGTTGATGTTGTAATTAATGTCAATAGTTGGTCATTGATGTCAACAATGTGGAAAGTGTATGGAGATTGTTGGTGTTGAAGATGTTGTAGTGTTGTGTGGGTGTTGTTTATGTAGTTGGTTTCCAAGTGGTTTTGAGAAAATTTAAATAAAAGAGTGTGCAGTGTGACAAAGGTGTTTTTAATGTTGTTCTTTGTATTTCTTCATGATTGAAGATATACTTATATAGTTTGAATGTGATCATCAAATTTTCAAGTTCTATATTGTACGACAGTAGAAGTTATGTTTGATAATATGTCTATCTGTGAAGATGGTTGTCAAGGAGAGATGATATTTCTCCACATTTCTCTATGTTGAGGTTTCTTGTCTTGCAAATTTTGGAACATGCTGATATTATCTGTATTTATCTTCCCTTGGAGTTTCTAGTGCTGATTTTATCTACAAGTTTAGATCTTATGTTGGAGCTTAGTGATAGTGCATCCTGATACACATGATGAAATTATTCTTTAGTTTCAAGTGGTTGTGGTAGTGGTGTTCGATATTTTGATGATGTGGAATATTATGGAATTTTTTAGAGTGTTTCTATGTTGTTTGCATGGTGTTTCTAGACATAGAGATGCATGTATGTGGTCACTTTTTAGTGTTAGTATAGGTTTTTCTAACCTAGTGTGCTAGCACTAATTGTAGAGGATGTTTATTGTTTTTGGAAGCATGATGATGCATGTCGATGTAGATTTTTTTCCTAGTTAACCCTTGGCATGGTTTCCCCTTGTTTCCTTTCACTGTGAAAGGGTTTTGTGCCAACCTATTTGGTGTTGCACATTTGACATGCATACATTTCATTAAGGATGACTTAGTTAAGATTGTTTAGGTCATAGATTTTATAAATGATGGTGAGTTTTTGGAGATGTTGTAAGGAATGTGAATAATGTGAATGTGATCAAGTGTCATGATTTGACTGAGCTTAAATTCCCATGACTATAGATGCATTGAGTAGAAAGTGTCTACATTTTTAATGTTCTTGAAGTTTCTAGAGGTAGTGAGCCAAAGGTTGTAGATGGAATAAAGTTACAATGGTGGATTCTCCTACTGCTCTAAGATTGTGAATCTCTCTATAACAATTTCTTCTGTTGTTTTTTCTCCTTGGCAATGAGCCGCCTAGTAGTGAGCCCTTACCAATGAACCTAATTGTATTCAGTGTTGTTATTCATATATATGTGAGCTAATCCTCACTATGGTTTTTCCCTTCTTAGGTGTTTCCATGTAAACCTTATATTTTCTTGTGTATGGTTTTATTTGCATTGTTCTTTCACTTATTTATATTTTGTTTATGGTTAATGAGGGTCTAATGTTTGCTAAGGGTTTGAAAGTTAATAAGGGATTGGATGTTTTAATGTACAACTGATTCACCCCCCTCTTACTATACATCTAACACCGTATACCTACCCTCTTTATTCCTATAATAATTTTCATAATAGCCAAAAAAAATTCAAATTCCATGCTATCAAGTTTTACCAATTCCACCCTCTTAATTAAATATTTGGCAACATAGCAAGCCACATGATTCTTTAATATTTGAAATAGGATTTGAATGAAAAATATTTTGAAACCTTGTGGTTTTAGCTTGTGTGAAGTGTGAGTTAGTAATTTTATCAATTTGGCCCCTAATTATCTTTCATCTTGGATTGTAAATATAGCAACATGTCTTCAATGGTTGCAAGAAAATAGAAAATTTTCATTAGTTGGTGAGGCATAACCTTGAGAAAACCTTGAAAATTAATGTAACTAGTTCAAAATTAATTCTTTAGTCATCCATGAATGGGCTGCGAAACTATTCAAGCACCTAGTTCATAACTAGCAATACAATTTTTTACTTTTTCATTACCTTTGAAAAAATAGAAACTTGTCATGCTTTAGTAGTAATAGAATAAAAAAAATTGTAAATCCAATCCTTACTCTTTGGTATGATGTATAAAAAACTTTAGCTACCTCGTTTTTCTGAAACTTGTAGCACTCCATTTTTGTCTCCTTGAATGCTAGTTTCATTAAAACTCCATATTTTATAAGGAACATGTGTTGTAGACACCACTGTTGACCTAAGATTTAGTTATTTATCTCTACTAAGGCCTTTTTTATCCTCAATATGAATATTGGATCATTCCTTTTAAAATCAATCTACCATGATTTACGGGCATGTGTAGGATCATCATGGAAAAAACATGCCCTTAAGTGGCAATAAAATTCAGAAAAATCAGAGTTAGGCAACTTGACGTAAAAATTTGAATAAGTTAAATATATTATTTAAAAAATATGTAAGAATAGAATCTGTTGCAAATTGAATGTAGTTTCTAAACTACTACGTTTATTTTTATTTAAAAAAATCTATTTGGTGAAAATTTGAAATTTCCATGTAGTAGTACTTAAATTTCAAGGAAAAAATAAGAAGTAGGTGTCTGTCTGACCACCCTAACCATAATAAAATGATAATATTTTTTTATAATATTTTAGATATAAGTAGAAGACTCATGTCCCGATGTGATGCATTATTTTTTGTAATTTTTTTCCATGTAAATAATTAATTATGATTTTTTTAGTACTTTTAAAAAATATAAAAACTCGTACATCTGACCACCTTACCTTGGTCAAAACTTCATGAAATTCAATTTTTTTTTTTTTAATCCTATAGTATGTGAAGTATAGAATGTGACGCATATGTCAAATTTAAAAAATCTGATACCCTTTGAAAGCTATTAATGTTTTTCAATCAGCCTATCAATCAGGACTTTAGTCGTAATTCAAATAGAAAATGAATAATAATTATTTATTAAATTCAAAGTAAAGAATAATTGATATTGGTGGAAAGCTAAGAATCTCCTTTAAAAACCCTTTTTGTTTCATCAATTTTGGGTAAAAAAAAATTCGTTAGCCACATGGGCCATCATATCACTTACATATCGCCACGTTTTGGCCCATCATGATCCTGCACATACCCTTACCAAGAAACATATCCTTAAAAGGGTTGGATTGTGTTTAATAAATTTTGCCAACTTTTACCTTAAGATTGATAATCTCAAGCTCATGGCCCACTATAACCATCTCTTTACACCATTAAATAATTAATGCACCTTTTCTATATTTAGTATTGTAGGAGTATCTTTCTTTGAAATTGAAGTAATACCACCTAACGAATTGTTGAGTGTGGTGGTAAGGATTACCATTTTTTTCACACTCCTTGTTGATATCCCAATCTCCTTGACATTTTTAAGAGATGAATTCATGTACTCTTTAATCCTCTCATCACACTATAATATTATTTCATCTGAAAAATGCATTCACTTCTAAAACTATTTTAATTGGTTGTAGAGTGACCTCATTAATATCTTGAGTTTCTTTCTCTAGTTAGAAGTGTACTCATTTGCATCAAGGAAATTCCATCCTCATTCTCCTTGTTCCATTTTGGGTGGGAATATGGACCTTTTATTCATCAATAGAGATACAAAAGCCACACATTTACTATAAAAAATAAAATTAGCTCTTATTAATCATAATTCTATAAAGTACACTATTTGAGAAAATTCCCTTCAACATCAATTTCAAATTTTAGAATCTTTAGGATGTTTTCAATATAAAATTAGAGAAGTAATAATTCTTTATAATTAATCTAGACATTCTACAAAAAATTGTTGTTCTTTTGAAGATTAAAAGAATCACAAAGAACCAAAATAAAGTAGCCATATACTAGATGAATAAGTAATATATGGAAACAAAAAATTCTTAACCACAACTATAGTGAGATGGATAGTTAAAAATATCCATTCAAGTGATAAAAGAGAGTAATATTTCATTTTAATGGTTTGGTGTAAGCTAGACTAAAATTGCTTTTATAGTATCTTTCACTAACATTTTTTTTTGCACCATTTTGATTAACACTAAAATATTAGTTTATAACTATAGTTTTTTAGCTCACAGTGATGACGAAAAGGAAGATTAATTTGTATTTTGAATTTCATAGTGTCATTCTTTACACACACACTCCATTGAGCATGAGGATCTCCCCCCCTTTTTATTTCTTTAGGTGGTTCCCCTTTTGAATAATGAATATTTTTATTTTGTATTTTGGTGATGTTTGGTGAAAAGTTGGCCTTTTTATGGGATTATAGATATTTGAGGGTCATCAAGATGGATCTTGTTTCTCTATAGTGTGTGATCTCTATAGCAAATTTTTTTATTAGCCTTGTCTTTTCCTTGGATGGATACGATTCCAATTCGACCAAGGTTGAGTGGTAATCAGTTTTCTACAAAGTTGAGTATGGGTCCTTTTTCATGGAGAGGTTTATATGGATTTCAATGTTATTTTTTGGTTATTTGAAATTATTTCAAGTTAGATTCTTGTTTTTGGGTGCTTTAGGAAACTCTTGTGTGCTTGCAACTATGAATTTGATCCCTTCCAAGCATCCACTTTTAGGTTTATTTGTATTTCTAGGTGTAGTGTTGAAAAATGTCGTTCATGACATTTTCACACTTGTTTGGGCCGTCCTTGTAAATTAAGCTCAATTTTTCATTGATTTAGTGTTGTAATGTGTTTAACACATTCACATTTAGGTCTTGGGGCCTTGTAAACTAAATGGACCTAATTGTGCCTTATTTAGGGTGTTGTAACAAACTCTCAAACTTATCTAGGGGTTTAATTATTAATTGGGGTTCTTTATGCCTTATTTGGCCTTATTTTTCATCCACAAGCCTTAATTAATGCATCATTTTGAGGATAATCCTGACATAAACTAGCATCCAATCATGATTCAAGTGTTTTTTGATTGTATGGCTTGAATTTAGTGATCTGGGACTCATACTCCACCTTTGGCATATGGGTCCCACCTAAGTTTCAGGACCCCAATCTAGATTTCACATGAATCTAATATTTCCTTGAAAAATGTGTCCCATAGCCTAGCCTAATGGGAGTCATACACCACTTCTAGCGTATAAGTCTCATGTGGCTTAAAATTAAATTAAATTTAAATTCTTAGTGGGATTTTATCCTCCTAGATCTAATGTTGTCTTGTAGTGTTGTAATTTCAGGTAATTTGGCAGAAAAAGTATAAATACAAGGTTATTTCGATCATTTTCATCCAAGAATTTCATGAGAGCATTCTTTATAGAAAATTTGAGTTCACAAGAGCATTCAAGTGTTAACAAGAGAATTAAAGAGCCTTCAAGAGTTGATTATCAAATGTTTTGGAGCATTATTCAAGCATCAAGCATCACATCAAATTTATCATGTATCATGTTTGTTTTTGTGCTAACAATTGTGATGTAGGGTTTTATGATTCAAGCTAGCATTCCTTTCAAGATCTACATCCATTGGAGCCACTTCATACATGTTTGCAACACTTTATTGCTAGGGTTTGGTGAGTTACAACATTACATTTTGTTCATTCATCATTCCTTTATCTCATTTGTTTTCACTACAAGGTTTTATTATCAAAATGGGGTTTGACCAAGGTAAACCCCTTTCCACTAACAAAACAATTTTTTTTCCCTCTCTTTAGTGTGTGATTTTTAGATCTAGATTGAATAAATATTGAAGAGTAAGATTAGAAAGAAGTTTTCAACTGTTCAAAGTTGTCCTACTTCTCACCTTGTTTAGAAGATATTTGGAAGAAAACTACAAAGAATTTTTTGTGAATTAGACCCATAAATTAAGTTGAGAAGGTCGAGTAGAGATTGAAGAGTAGATTTAGATCTCGATCCTTTGAAAAAGATAAACTAGATTGATACAGCACTTCTGGCATATGAGTTGTTGTATAGTCACATTTACAAATTTCAAGAGTTTCAAACATGTCTTTACTAGATTTATGTTCCTGCCCAAAAACCCTAATTTGGAACTAAATTTCCTAGTCTGGTGTATGAGGTCTATTCTACATTAATTTCAATATTTTAAAAATTTTAGGACTTTATTCAAGTTTCTACAGCTTTCTAGGTTTCCCTCTGTACTTTTCCAATTTTATATTTTGTTTTGCATTCATTTCTAGGTCATTTAGTGAAGCTTTGCATATCATTAGGTTTCACATTTGATCTTGCATGTCATTTGTATTTCCAAGCCCTAGCCTGGTGGTGAATGTTATTTTAGTCTCTAATCATACCATAGGACACCTTATTGAAATATCTCTTTCCCCTAATTCATCCTTAGATTGAGATCTCTAGGGTTTTCTTGAATGAAAAGTGTAGAAGATTATTGTTCTATGTCCTAGACCATAGCCAACGATAATTTTCCTCCTTTCATTTTGGTGAACCTACATTTAGAACATCTTAATTTTCATTTGGAGTGCATCATCATCCTAGATCTATCTTGCATTAACATTGCATTAGGTTTTTCATTAGTTAATTGGCATTTAGGGTTTCTAAATCTTGCATTAGTGAAACTGCATATAGGTTGCATTTTTGCCTCTTGCATCACTAAAATTGACTTAAAATCTGAATTTTCACTTAGCTTAGACATCATTCAAACCCAAAAGCATAAATTTCACTTAGAATTTTCTAAAATCTTTACAAAACCCTAAATTGGGACTCATACGCCTCTCTAGGTGATTTAGTCCTAGTATAGGTGGTTTTGCCTAATTTTTGGGTATTTTGTGGTCACTATTATTTAGCATTCAAACCTCTGAAAAACCTTTTTTAGGACTCATACAACCCTAGATGGGCGATTTAGTCCCATTTTAGATTTTGAAGTGTATTTTACAACATTAAATTCTCTATTTCTATGTTTTTGTTTGCTGCTATTACTTTCTTGTTTCAGTTTCCAGAGTTTTTGTTACTTTCATTTGAATCTAAATTAGAGCATAGCATTTATCTTGTGTTCATTTCATCTTGCATAATTCCTTAGATTATCCCTTAAGTGATATTTTCTACTTGGTGTCCTATTGATAATACTATAGTGAGATGAAGTTCGAGACTCATGTCATCCCACGATAGCACAATCATCATGGATCTTTGGTTATCTAGCTCTTTCACTAATAGTGTTGACACTAAATCACTAGGTATTGACCATACCCTTAACAACTCTTTCCCTTCAAGTAGTCTAATGCATGTTGAAACAATGGTTGCTAGTATTTCACAAGAAAACATAATCCAAATTCATGAAGACTTAGGAAACTTACAAAATCAGAAAAGTACTGAAAACATTTCAACCATTGCTATCCCTAGTATAGATAACATACATTGCATGATTGAAAGAGAAGGAGTCAATATTATGCATAACAAAATTCAGATTTTTGGACCACATCTTACCTCAACCACTAGTTCTCCTTTACCTTCAAATAATGTTATAATTCAAGGAGGAATTAAAATTCCTCCTCCCACAATAATTACCTTTATCCCTACCTATACCTATGACTGACAGATTAGTATGGGCTGACTACACTTGATCCATGAGGATACGAAGTATAGTTATGACACTAAACATCAATCTAATAGAGATCATTCAATTTAAAACAAAGGCAAGAATCCATTGAAACTAACATACTAAAATATGAAATCTTGATAAACCTCTAATATAATCCATTGAAACTTATCTTACTGGGGGAGTGGTGTCGCATTGATGTGAAACAACGACCCTTTCCCAATCTTGTGGATAAATGGGTTTTCCCTAGTCAATTTTATTGAAGAAAACTAATGGAACGGTTGTGAGATGTGTATGAAAACATAGTTTTAATATAAATGAGCATGATGCAAGCTAGTTTAATATGATGTTAGGCTCAAAATGATCTAGATACGCAAAAGGTAAGCTAATATGAGTGTATTTTATGCTAAAAGATTCAAACCAAAATTAATAAACAAGCTAAATGGATGCATTATGTGATCATGGAAGCCATTAATGTAAGCTTAAAACTAACTAATGTAGGGTATGTGTAGGATCATCATGGAAAAAATAGGCACTTAAGTGGCGATGAAAATTCAGAAAATCAAAGTTAGGCGACTTGACGTAAAAATTTGAATAAGCTATCTATATTATTTCAAAAATATGTAAGAATAATATTTGTAGAAAATTGAATAAGTTATCTATATTATTTTAAAAAAAAAAATCTCTTTAGCGAAAATTTGAAATTTCAATGCAGTAGTACTTAAATTTTGGAGAAAATATAAGAAGTAGGTGTCTGTCTGACCACCCTAACCACAATAAAATGATAATATTTTTTTATAATATTAGATATAAGTAGACGACTCATGTCCTGATGTGATGCATATTGTTTTGTAAATTTTTTCGAAGTAGATAATTAATTATGAATTTTTTATTACAACTTCTAAAAAATATAAAAACCCGTATGTCTAACCACCTTAACTTGGTCAAAACTTCATGAAATTAATTTTTTTTAATCCTATAGTATGTGAAGCATAGAATATGACACATGTTTCAGATTCAAAAAATGTGATACCATTTGAAAGTTATAGATGTTTTTCAATCAACCTATCAATCAAGACTTTAGTCATAATTCAAATAGAAAATGAATAATAATTATTTATTAAATTCAAAGTAAAGCATAATTTATATTGGTGGGAAGCTGAGAATGTCCTTTAAAAACCCTCTTCATTTCATCAATTTTGAGTAAAAAAAGGTTGTTAGCCACATGGGCCATCATATCACTTACATATCACCACTTTTTGGCCCATCATGATCCTACACATACCTTGCAATTTAAATGAACTAAAAGATGCTAAATATGTACTAAATATGAGTGTGAGTGTGAGTGATTTCAATAGCATAACTTTGATGTTAAAAGATGCATCTATTTGTCTCTAGATGGTGATCGATTTATAGGAGATCAAATAAGAAATGGAGGGTTGAGATAAAAAAGGATAATCAATGGTCAAGGATGGAGGAAATGGGAGGCATGGATCATGGATTCTCATCAATAGGTGAGATTGAAAGATGAGATTTAATGAAGGGTTCACATTCCCTCAAACAAACAAAATTTTGACTTGTACAAGAGGTCAAAAGTTAACTTGCACATGAAGCTAAGTAAATTTGTTGAGAAAAAGAAATATTCCCCTTTTTCAAATGAGTAAGGAGAGAGAATATTCTTATGGGTAAGGAAAAAGGATATTTAGTTAATTAAAACTAAATTAAATTGTGTAAAGGAATATTCCATGGGAGTATTCCTTTTTTGGAGGAATGTGCAAAGGAGGAATATTCCCTTGCAAGTGGGAGGAAATTATATTTATTAGATAATTGATAATTAAATAATATTAATTATTCAATTAGGGGAATTAGAAGAATTAAGTGATATTCATTAAATAAAATGATTTAATGAATGGGAAAAAGGTGGAATGACATTTAATTAAATAACTTATGGTTATTTAATTGAATAAGAAGATTTAGGGATTTAAATTAAATATTTTAATTTATTTTATTTAATGAGATGAAGTGCTAGTGTAAAAAGGGGTGAATTAAAATGATTAAATTGATTGGGTTAATGGATGAAGATGATGCAATTAATTAAATAGCTAGGCTAATTTAATCAATTAAGCAAAAAAAGGACGGGTTTCAAGATGAAATGATGTTATATACTCGATTGAAGTGCATGATATCATTCAAGACATTTTTCAGTGTCTACATTTTTCCCCTCTTTGAAGCAAGGTGCCTACTACATTGGTTGAAAGATTACCACTTTTCAGATTAAAAATTGTTGGTTAAATAAAAAATAAAAAAAAATCTTATTTTTAGATGCCTTATTGTTGCCCCAGTTGAAGGAATAAGATCGTTCCTTACCCCCTAGAGAAATTGGGCCAAAATTTGGAATTTTGGGTTGGTTTATTGACAAAGGTTAAAATTCCACCCCAATAGTCCAGAAGGGCTCTAGGATGCAAAAAATGATGCGAAATAAGCTTTAGTTTGGAAAGATTTGTGAAATTGATGAAAAAACCTAGCTTGATGGTTAAATTAGGGAAAAAAATCCTAATTTACAAGAAAAAATATGTGAGGAAGGGTCTCTTCCAAGTCATTTGTGCATTCACACCTTTAGGATTTCTTGCATTTAAAGCTTTTACCTTTAGTGAAATGGATCATCACGTGCTCTCCATTCATCTTTATGACTGAGTTGAAGAGTACTTGCAACGTGTAGATGTAGGACCCCGGGTATGTGACTTGAAACTTCTCTTGATTTTTGAGTTAAGTGCATTTAATAGGGCATCGAAGTTAGGTCAAAAATTGCATCATTGTTTAGCGATGCTTTCAAAGTATCAAAAGCGTCACTATCAAAATTTTAGTGATGCATCTTTCATTTAGCTCTCCACCCCAAGATTTTAGTTTGGTAACACATTTGATAATAGAGTCATAGGAGTAATAGAGCGATGCATGGAATTTTTTGGTTCAATGACACAAAAATTTTGTGGGTGACACATGTAACAAATGGCGACGCACCCCAATTTTTTGTTATAGCAATGCACACAAATTTTGATTCACTATTGAGTGTAGCAATGCATGTCACCAAATTGGCATCACACCCCTAAAGTTAATATAGCGACGCACCTTAACATCAGTGATGCTATTGATTTTTTGGGTGTAAAGTCTTAGATTTTGATCATTTCTTTTGACTTTTTTAGCAAATTGACATTGTGTCCATGATCCATGCAGGAGGATCCACCACCACTGATGTCCTGATAGCACAAATATGAGATTTTGTCTATAGCCAAAGACCTTGACAACTTGGAGGTAGAGTGGTCGGGGAGACTAGTGTTAAGCTTCATCGCTTTTATGCCTAAGATCAGGACCCATCTTGCCTTGATGACAGCGTTGATCGAGAGATGGAACAATGAGACATCTTCGTTCCACTTGCCCACTGGGGAGGCAACAATCACACTTGAGGATGTGTGGTGCATTCTACAATTGCACATTCATGGAGAGCATGCCATTTATGACACCGATGCTAGCGGAGATGCATGCCTCTCTCTTTTACACAAACACTTAGTTATTATTATTAGCCCCTAGATTGATCTAGATTTGTATTGTGACTATGTAAATTTGTGATGTTGTTTCCCCAAACCAATGGGATAGAGTTTTCAGTCTAGGATAGGGTCTAGCTTGGGAGGGTATGATCAGGAGAGACATCATGTATGCTTGGGGTTCAGTCCTTGTTGCCTCCTTGTATCATGATATGCATGAGGCTATCTATAGAGAGGGTAGGACAATTGAAGTAGGAGTGACCTTACTACATATATGGGTATATGAGCACATTGTAGTTCTAAGGCCCATCATTTTCCTTGATGATATCCATGAGGATGAGCATGTTGTTTTCAGGTATAGGGTGTCGATGACATTAAAAAATACAAACCCTATAGGTTTAGCATATTGGCATTGTATTATTGATAACATGCCAATTTTTAGATGGAGGACCTAGCTCCAACATCCATGATGGTATGATGACCAAAAGAAACTTGATTTTATATGACAATCGATATATCTAGGGCTGAGAGCATACCATTGTTGAGTGGTAACTTCTAGACTATGTTGCCCATCAATTTGGGGAGACCTAGGATGTACCAATATACTTCTATATTTTCTAGTTTGCAAAGAGAGTCATAGTCGAGGGCTGTCATTGATCCCATAGTGGCGATCAATTATTTTTGAGCACTTGTCCCATATCTATGGGCTTATGATTAGGGTTTCCTAGATGTGAGGACCACTCTAGGCTATGATGTATGGTTTAGGCCACCCACATGCCTTACAGATCCAATGGGGGCATACCCCAAAAAAGGTAGAGGTAGAGGTAGAGGTAGAGTTAGAGGTAGAGGCATAGGTAGGGGACAAGGCAGGGATGGAGGTAGGGATGGAGGCTGAGATGGTGGAGGTCAAAGATATGACTAGGTGCTAGGTGATTGGCACCAACAACAACTGGATCGAGGGCACCATGAGGGACAACATGATGGGAATTATATTGGACATATTCCAGGGGCACCACCACCTCCTCAACCTATACAACCATATCCACAAGATGGGTAGATTGCTTCCCTTATAGTAGAGAGAGAACAACTATAGGAAAAGAGGGATCAGTTACGACAACTTCAGGCTATGACAACTTAGAGAGATTAGGAGGTCTAGTTGTGGTAGCAGTTGCATATGTAGCTAGCCCAAGAGATTGGGTGGACACAACAGGTGGAGGCAGTGACTACATCATCACAAGGAAGGACCATCTCTACTCAATTATATAGAGATTTTGTCATAGAGGTTGCATCCTATTATATGCACTATCACCATATGTTTCACAGGGGATGCGACAACTTGAATTTTCACACTAGAGTGGTGCACCACCTAGAGTTGAGGATCAACCATCAGTTAGGGGTGAGTTGAGTGGTCACCAAGGCTAGCCTATGGGTGTAGACACTATTTTGATTATTTCCCAATTTGTTATACAAATATACATTCATGGGCTCCTTTTTTATAGCCTTGTGAATATTGTATTTTTGATCAATATATAGACACACTAATTCAGATATTGTACCATGATAGTCACCATTTTTTGATATATATATGATATAGATTTGATATGCAATGTGATGTATTTTTTTATTTCATGCCTTATGAATGTATGGATGCATTTGATGTTGATGTGATGCGATGCTTATATATGCTTATGTTGTATGTGATGATATGTGATGTAATGCAATACAATGGATGGATGCACTTCTTTTTCAATATCTTTTCCTGATACAATATGCATATGTTATGCTTATGTAAATGATAATGCGATGTATTTCTTTTTGTGTATTTTATTATGTAGTTTTATGAGATGATGATGTATGCATATGGATGAGTGTATGGATAATTTAGATGTGTGTGTTTATGATATGAGAATGCAATGTATGTAATGATTTTAAGATGTTTAGAATAAAAAATCTATATTATTTGTCACAACTTAAATGATAATGCAATGCAGTGGATTATGTTTTATTATGATATATTTGTGATGATGTGAGATGTCTACATGTTGATGATTTTTGGATGAAATATGGATTTATTGATGGTGTTTTTGTTGATTGTCATGATACCAGGTTAGCACGGAGAGAAGATAGAGGAAACATGCTATGTTTGACCATTGATTTTGATGACTTCCTCAAAAGATCCAACAAGTCTATAATCCACCAAGAATTTATTAGAGATGGTGATGAGAGATGCATGATGATGATGATGATGATTTTCTCATATCTTGGGATTAGGATTATTTGTCATTCCTTTTTTTTGATATAACACATATACATGATGCATCAAGGTATTGATGACTGGGATGGCGTTGTATCTAGTGTAATGGACTTTGACTTTGCAAATAGATAGGATAGTTCTTGTTCACACCTTGACATACAGAAACCTCATCAAAATGTAGTTTAGTATTTTAAAATACATTGGACCAAATCTTACACAATAGCCAACAATCTACTCCAAACAACTTCCCTACACACAATTAAGCAAGTATGAACCAATATTAATCTAAAAGAATACCCACAAAAATAACAAACAAAAGATAATGATCAATGCCCAATTCCTTTCTCTCTAAATTATTTTGATAGAAATCATTGAGATGTCATTGGAATGGGTCATTAAGATAAATCAGAAGAAAAGATCAAAGAAAAACAATCAGTGTTATCTATATCTTTTGTCAGGTTTAATTTAGCTAAGGTGATTTCTGATACTGATGTCCATCACATGAAGGATAAATCCTAGGACATGTTGATCAAATGGTTTGATATAGGATGATGATGAGCTTTATGATAAGTTGTTAATACAAAATCCACTAACACATCTACCGATGATGTAGACTTTAGATTTTGACACTTAAGTTCTCACTTTACGACTTGCTATACTTTCTTTCTATTTATTTTTCCAAAGGTTGAAAATGATGATTGATTTATTATGGGTGGAGGTTTACTACGGGTGAAAGTGACATGGGATTGATGGTTTTGTTTTCTTTGGAATATTTCAAAATGTTTTGAGGCTACTTTTGGTCTTTTTGAAAGTTTATGTGAATTTTTTGGTTTTCAATTATTTGAGGCTGTTTAGGGTTTTTTGAATGTTTTCTAATGTTATGGGTTTTTCAAATTCATTTTTTTTGGGATTTTCTGAGTTTTCAAATGTTTAAGGCTTATCCAATATTTGAATGTTTTGGGGTTTTATGAGATTTTGAATTTTTAGGGACTTTCCTATATTTGAATGTTTAGGGATTTTCTAAGATTTTGAATGTTTAAGGATTTTTTGAGAGTTTCAACCAAGAACCTAACATAAAATACCTATCTTAGGGGCCTAAAGGGATGATCAAAGATAAGCCTTGCCTACGTTATACATGCAGAGACCACGTAGTTTGACTAACTTGACTTATTAACAATGAGATATGAACAATTGATGGATTGCTAGTTTATTATGAAAAAATCCTGAAGGACTGACCTAGGGTGTCTCAGGGGCACATCAATGATAGCCTTGCCTACATTCAAGCTCAGAGACTCGTAGTTTGACAATAGGGTATGTTTTGGATTTTCGATGTTCAACCTTTTTAGGGATTTGGATGTGTTTTAGATGTTTTTTTATAATTTTTTGAATGTTTTTGGAATTTATCTATATAGGAATTTGTATGTTTTTTAATTTTCTGATGAATTTTTTATGAATGTTTTTAGATTTTTTATAAGATTTCCAATAACCTTAAGATATACATGAACCTGATTTGATACTGACTGAATTTACCATAATGTGACATAATATACTACCTTGATATACGTAGGAAAAAATAACCTTAGGAACATTCCAAGTAGTACTAAAGGGGATACAATACTTCCCAACATCAAGCTATGATAAGGACATGAATGGATGATGGAATAAATAGGATGACAGATGTGATGGATGGAGGGGATGCCAAGAATGATAGGATAAAGAGCCAAAGATGGATGGAGGGGATTTATTTAAGGGAGTTTCCTATTTTCTAGGTTTTCACCAAGGTACTTGCCCAAAACACCACCGAAGTGATTTTGATCATTTTTTGATTTTTTTATATTTTCAAATTTACGCCCTTCAAGACTAGGCATTAAACTTTTTAAGATGCAAGTTGTTGATTAGTTTCTACAAGGGTTCACCCTTTGGTTTTGAAAATTGATATGCTCTTGATCCATAGCTTGTTGTTATGATAGAGGGACCTAACCAGTTAGCCTCAAATTTTCCTTTACTATCTTTATTTGGAAGATTTGTTTGATTTTTTTTTAGGAAAAGATCCCCTACCTAGAAAGATCAGCATTTGATTCTCTTGTTATAACTCTATTTCAATTGGTTTTGATATACTTCCAAGTGATTAAGGGAATCAAGATGACACTCATCCAAGAATTCTAGCTCATTTAGCCGAAATACTCTATATTCTTCATCAGTTATCAGGTTTTATAGTGACACATGCAATGATGTGAGCTCAACCTCAATATGCAAGATGGCTTCAGATCTGTAGACCAAGGAGAATGGGGTTTCACTTGTAGGTGTACATATACTTGTTTGATTGGCCCAAAGAGTGGGATTTAACTACATATGCTAGTCATGACCAACTTTATTGACCACTTTATTAAGGATTTTTAGGATGGTTTATTTGATAGCCTCAGCTTGAGCATTGCCCTAGGGGTAATATGGGGTAGATAATCAGTGTTGGATGTTTAATATTTGACATAGCTCTTTCACATCTTGATTCTTGAAGGGTGTTTAATTGTTTGAGATAAGGTTTGTTGAACACCATAATAGTAGATTAAGTAATTTAGGATAAACTTGGCAATTTACTTCCCTGTGATGTAAGTCATCAAAATGGCTTGAACCCACTTGGTGAAGTACTCAGTGGTTGTTATGATAAACTTGTGGCCATTGGATGAGGTTGGAGTGATTTTTCCTATGAGGTCAAGTATCCACTATGAGAAAGGCCAAGGTGTGACCATCGGTTGCAATTCCTGAGTTGGAGCATGAAGCAGATCTCCATGCTATTGACACTAAACACACTTTTTCACATACTGATGGGATTCTCTTTCCACGGTTGGCCAGTATTATCCCATCCTCAATAGTTTCTTAGCTAAAGTCATATCACTAGAATGGAAACCACATATGCCATTATGTACTTTTGTTAAACCAGTCAAGGCTTCCTCTTAGTTAAGACATCATAGTAATGTCCCTTCAATGCTTTGGTGTGATAGGGTATCACCTAGGATTATGAATTGGGATGCCTTTTTGATAAAGGTATTTTTAAGGTTGGAGGTGATATCAGATGGGAGGGTTTTGCAGCTAAGGTATGTGAATATGTCATGATACCATAGGGATCCAAGACCAATGAGGATGCACACAAATTCAGATTTATGGATTTTAAAAGTTAGTACAAGAATTTTTCTACCAAGAATTCACATTGAAGGACGTTGTTTGGCATGTATAAAAATGATCTGATCATTGCCATAGTGTCTGATACTCGATTGTTCATTCGGTGAATCTGTGCAAAACTTATTTCAATGAAAAATTTATTGATACTCTCTACAATATTCTTGTAAGGAGTAAGCATGTCATCCTTAGTTTTATAGTCATCGTTGAATTGGTTTATAACCCATTGTGAGCATATATAGAATTTCATCTCTTGTATCTACTATTGAACTGCTATCCTTAGACCTATGATTAAGGCTTCATACTCAACAATGTTGTTAGTGAATGAAAATGATAACTTGTATGACTTTGGGATGAAATCACCTTGAGGGGTGATGTAAAGAATGCTAGCTCTTGATCCATGTTGGGTAAATAATCCATCAAAGTACATCCTCCACTCATATGTTAGATTGAAAAGGAAAACTCATTCATCAAGGAACTCAAATATCAACGAGTTCTCTACATAGATGGGTGCCTCTGCTAGTTGGTTTGTGATCACTTGTCCTTTGATTGCATTATGCTCGATATAATCTATGTCTAATTCCATCAAGATCATCACCCATTTATCCATTCTCCTAGTGAGAATTGATTTTGATTATAGGTATTTCGATGGGTCGATCTTTGCAATAAGCTTGATTTGATCTGAGAACATGTAATGTCTAAAATTTTGTGAAGAAAAAACCACTGCTAAGCATACTTTCTTAATGGATGAATAGTTCATTTTATAGCCGACCAAGGTCTTGATAATGTAATAGATATCCCTTTCCTTTCCATTTTCATAATGTTGTGCTAAAAGAGCACCTAATGTTGATGATGTTGCTAAGATATACAGGATGAATGGTTTGTTCAGTATTGGTGACATAAGTACTGGAGGTGTCAATAGATAGTCCTTAATATATTGGAAAGATTTTTCACACTTCTCATCCCACTTGTAAGTTATTCCTCTATGGAGAAGATGTGAAAAAAGGGTGGATTTTGATTGATATCTATGTTATGAACCTTCTGATGGAATACAATATTCCTTGTAATCCTCTCATCCACTTCAGTGTTTGTGGTGGTTCCATGTCAAGTATGGATTTTACCTTTGCTAGATCAATTTATATTCCTCTTTGCAAGATGATATAGCCATGAATTTTACCTCATGTTACCTCAAAGACACACTTTTTTTGATTCATCCATACCTTATACTCTTTAAGTCTATCAAAGATGGGTCCTAAGGCTTGTATGTGTTCAATTATTTTCCTTGATTTGGAAAAGATATCATCCACATAATCTTTGTATATATTTTGGGTCATGTCATTAAAGATGAGGGTCATTGCTCTCTGATAGGTAGCTCCTGTATTCTTCAACCCAAATGGCACCATGTTCCAACAATAGATTCCCCATGGGCAAGTGAGTGTAGTTTTTTGTTGATCCTCCTTGGCGATCATGATTTGATTGTAGCCTAAAAAACCATCCATGAGGGGAAAAATTTCACACCTAGCCATTAAATCCATGATGAGGTTGATGTAAGAAAGAGGGAAATCATCATTCAGGCATGCTTTGTTTAAGTCTCTAAAATGAGTACATATTATGATGCTCCCAGTGGGTTTGGAGATTGGTACTAGGTTTGAAACCCACTCAAGATAATCTATTGGTGAGATAAATCCTATGTCAAGAATCTTTTGTAACTCAAGTTTCACCAAGAGTGCTATCTAAGGGTGCATCTTCCTTAATTTTTTCTTTACTAGCTTAGCTCTAGGATTAACTACTAAGTAATGCACAACTACTTCTAGATCAAGCCCTAGCATATCTGTGTATGACCATGCAAAGTTGGTTCTTCAATATTTCAGGAATGCTGCAAGGTTCTTCTATTATTCATCCAACAAGGATTCAACATAGAAAGTGATCTTGGGTGCTTCTTTTGTTCCTACATTGATTGGAGTGGCCTTTTGAACTAAAACTTCTAACTTCTCTAGATACATTGCACTAAGGGGAAGATTGAATCCCTCATCCTTGGGCACCTTAGAGAGGTTTTCACCTTCAGATACATCCTTTCTTTTTACTATTTTAGGATTAGAAAGTTCCAAAATGTGGTTTTCACTTAATGATCTACATGTTATTTGTATTTCATCAATTTTGTGACTAAAGGATTCAATCATCTCCCCATATTATTCCCTTGTCTCTAGCTCTATGTTAAAATCTTCTTTGTCATCTACCCATGATAAGTTGTCACTGAGTCCCATGAATTCTAAGATCGCTTCATCATTTTCAAATAAATATAGAATTGGTGGTCCTTGTTGGTTGAATTCAATAAGTTGTGGGTATGCTAGGCATATTTCAGTCAGTTGATCACTCAGAGTAAAGGATGTTATGGATATAATGAAGAGGGATTTATTCTCAAATATGTCAGCAACATCAAGGGGGAAGTCACCTAAGGTCATATCACACAATGTAGGTAACTAAGAGGAAGCATGAGCTAGTTTAGTGAAAGTATCTTTACTAATAAGGGTAACCTTGCTAGTAGTACAACCTAGACTAAGATTCTTTAGACATTTCTTAGGAATGATAGGTTCTAGCAAACCTTTATCATTTTGTCTCATTTTATCATTCTGGTTGTATCCCATTCCCTTCATTAGCTACAAGCCTTTATTTTTATCATCCATGGGAAGAGTAGGGTCAGCTCATTCATTTTAATAGAGAATTTTCGAGAAATCCTCCTCAATCATGTCTTCTTTGTTCAAATCGCCCCACTTGGTGAAGGTAGTAGCTTCCATCTTTTTTTTTTTTTAGATCCTTATTACTAGATGTGTGTTTCCCATGTGATTGAGGAGAAATAGGTAGCCCTCCTAAAACAAAAGTATTCTTCATTATCTTATAGTTCCCAAAACCATCATCCTAGATCACTACTTTGATGTCAGGAATGTTCTACACAATGGGTGTTTTGTTTTTTGAAGTAGATGCAAGGGATGATGGGTCAAAAAATGAGGTAGAAGGTGTAGGCCCTTCGTCATTCTTGGTTATTTGAGGGATCTTATAGAACTTGGATTCAAGGTTCTTGCAGTACTAAAAATGCTTAGGATCTTCATGGATGGTAGTTTCTCTACCCTTAAAAGGAAAGTTCACACATTGATGACATGTTGAGGCTACAAATTTTAGGGCATGGATCCACGGTCAGCCAAGTAGGATTTTATAGGGATGAAGAAGGTCTAACACTTGGCATGTAGTTTCTAAAATGATGGGTCCCACTTGGATGGGTAGGGAAATGATGCTTTGTGATAATCTCTCTTAGTTTTCATATGCTCTAATGGTGGTACTCTTTTCTTTTTCAATGGTGTCTTATGAATATCCTTAGCATTTGATCAACTAGAGGGTACAAATGTTCAAACCAACACCTCCATCTACTAAGACTCTTTTGACCTTGCTTTTATGAATGACAATGTCAAGGTGCAAGGCGTGGTTATGAGATGGTTATGATAGTAGGTCTTGTTTTGAGAAGGTAAGAAGATGATTAGTGATATTCCCTACCATAGATTAAAATTGATTTGTATCAATATCCTTAGGAACAGATGACTCTAACAAAGCTTTCTCTAAAGATTCCCCTCTGTGCGGGGGATAGAATTAATAGTTCTAAGATTGATATATCTGTAGGGGTCTTCTTAAGTTGATCTAAGTGATTATACTTGCTAGGACTTGATTTTGGAGAAGTAGGTTGTGCTCTAGATTGAGATGTGAATCCTTGGATGGTGAATTTTCCACATCGTGTGGTGACTCCACACTCTGCTCTAGGCCCTTTTATGGTTACAATGGTGACAAAACTATTGTAGGAAGTGACCACATTAGAATCTAGGTATGCTATTTTTTTGTATAATACAAGTTATAATTTTTGTTGTTATGTTTGCTATAATCTTGCATAGGGTTCTTGTATATATTAAGATCTTGATTCTCGGCTAGTACCTCAAAAAATATGGTGTCATTTTATATGAGGTCTTGGATAATATTTTTGAGCCTCATGCAGTTTCCCATTTTGTGTCCCTTGATTTTGTGGAAGTCACAAAGATCGTTCTCATTATAATAGTATGGCTTCTCTTGTGGTTCTTGGTAGTTTTCAAAGTTGGGAAGCCTTATCAAGTTTGAATCGACCAATTTATTCATGATGGTTTCCATAGGTTTTGAAAATTGTGTGTACTTGTTTTTTGCATATTTGTTTTTGTTATGGGTTCGCCTTTGTTGCATTTTGGTGTTGTTGATTTGATTGTTCTAAGGAGGTATTATTTGTTGCACAATTGGTTGAATGTTAGTAGCTTGATTTTTTCTTGGCCTAGGCATACTTATGACTACCCTGGCATCTACCACACCATGATTTTCTATGTTCTTGTTCTTAGCCAAGACACGAGGTTTATCATTTGAACTAGTTGATGGGCGGTTGTAAGCTTGAGTATTTCCCTGTGAGATTAGAGCTCTCTCAATATTAAGGGCTCTAGGGACAAGCTCATCATAAGATGTGATGCACTACATTTTCAAGTGGAAGGATAGATCTAGATCTATATTTGTAATGATGATCCCAACTTGTTCATTGAGAAGAGGCCATTTGCTTTTACTAGCTCTTTGTCTCCACTGTTGCAATAAATTAGCAAATTATTCTTGTTTGTTTTGTCTCAGAGTGTATAAATCTTCTATATTTACGTCCATGTCAAGATTAAAGGAGAATTGATCAATGAGTGTTTTTGTAATTTCTTGAAAAAATTTAGTACTAGGAGGTAGTTGAGAAAATCAATCCATGGTAGGCCCTATTAAACTTTGAGGGAAGAGGTGCATTAAATAAGAATCATTGTAAGCCACCTCCATACACCTAACGTTAAACTCTTTGAAATGGTCCATAGGACTTCCTCTCCCTTTGTATTTATCAAATTTGGGGATTTCAAAGTTGTGAAGGGAGTGGTACAATTGTGATGTTTCGATCAAATGGATATGGAAACAAGTTTTATGTATGGGGCTTATTTATCTTTCCCATCTAAAGATCTTGCATTTCTTGTGACAATGCCTTAAGTTGTGATGTTAGATCATCTTGCAAGTTTGGTGGAGGAACATATGCTACATATTGTAATATGGTAGATGGATTGTATGTGGGAATTTGATAGGATAAGTCATTATATGGTGTGTAGGGTGGTGTAGGATTATATGAAGGTGATTGAGGTGTTGAGGTATGTTCCTAATGCATTTGTATTAGTGATTTTCTATTGAGGATTATACTAGGAACCTTGTTGTTGTTGTTGTTGGGAATATTGTTGAGCTAGTAAGGCTAGTTGTTGTTGTTGAACCACAAGGGCTTCTTATTGGGCTTGCTGTTGTTGTTGCACCACTAGGGCTTGTTGTGCTGCTAAGGCTGCTTGATGGGCTTGATGTTGTTGTGCTAAGGAAATTTTCTATTCTGCTAAGGCTGCTTCTTGTTGTTGTTGATTTTATTGCACTACTAAGGTGGCTTGCTGATGTTGTTGTTGTTGTGTTGTTGCTAGGGATTCCTACTATTGTTGTTGTTGTTGTTAGATGACTTTTCGATAGGCCTGTTGTGCTTGTAGTAAAGCTAAGGCATGCATTTGCAATGTAGGATCAGTTGGATGTTGGGATATCTGTGATGGATTTTTGGTGTTGATTTTTTGCATGGGTAGTGGATTGTTGATGAGAGGTTGGGGGTTCCCTTGGTTTACCATTCCTTGGAAGATGGTGGATTGAGATGAAGGAATGTAAGTGTGAGGTCCCATTTGATTTTGTATGGTAAGAGGGACCACGGGGAAAGATGAGTATGGTGCTATTATATTTTTTGATTGTAATGACATGCTAAGACCTTGAGTCCATTGATTGAAAAGGTTCCCTTGTGCAAGGTCTTAAGGATTTCCTTGCACTAGAGATGTGGACAAGGTGTTACCTAGGTTGATGGGATTCGGGTTGATGATGGATGGGATGGACATGTTTTGTGAAACCAATGGTGAAAATGAACTAGTTGTTGGATTGGATAAAGATGTCCCTATTTGTGTTAAGGGTTAATTTTACATTATGGTGTTGGCATGCACTTGTGGTTCGATTTGAGGAACTTGGTCTAAACTTCCTTGTGTGATGTTGGGTACACTTGTGGTACTTGTGGGGATGGATTTAGATGGGTACCCTCAATATGTTGATGTTGTCATGGATTCATGAATTGTAAGTGGTTGATGTTGATATTGGGGGTGTTCGAGAATGGTAGAAGTGCCAAATGTTGGTGCTGAGGGTACCCACAAGTATATTGCTTTCAAATGGAAGAGTTAGACAAAACTCCTTGGAAAGACTAGCTGCAATACTAGGTGTTGATGTTTGATTCGGCCCTAGGGACGAAGTCAAGCCTTGGGTTAATGATTGTGCAATAAAAGATGGAGAATTAGGAATTATGTTTTCCAAGGCTTGATTTTCCATGATTTCCACACTAGTTAGTCCAAATGGATCGATCGTGATTTCTTCTATCTCATATGGCCCTAATGGAGATGATGATTGTTTTGAAAAGGTAACTTGAATTCTTGGATGAAGTTCTAAATGATTTGGATCACTTGTGGCAAATGTGACTTTGATTTTCTCCATGATTCTCTTGTGTTTTAATCTTGTCTTTACCATAAATTTTGGGTCACCTATGAGAGAATTGTGTTGAGATTTGTAATGTTTCAACTCTCTAGTTGACTCAAATCTTGGTAGAAGGGACACTCTAAGTATTTTTGTTGAAATGATGATAATGGGAGATGAAAAAGTGGATGATGTCGAGAGAGATCTTTGCAAACATTTTGGGACAACACTTTTGACTTGAGTTTGATGTTTTAATGTTGGGATAAAGGATGTTTATGAACTTAAAAATATTTAGGGTAGACTCGTGACCTTCTAGATAAACTAGTTCAAAGATGATAACTAACTCAACTACGTGCATGGAAAAGGATACATTTTACATGCAAAATAGCTAAGTCAGGGATGGGTTTGATAGATGTTTAATTAAAAAAAGTGTTTGTGTATTCAAATATTTTACAAAGATTGGTGAAGTGAAGGGTGAATTTTGATGAAGGGGTGAATGAAATGTTTTTACCCAATGCTGACCTAAAGTGAACCTTTATTTGATAATACCAAGGTAGTAAGAAACATGCTAGAACTCAAAAGTTTTCAAATCCTAAAGACCCAATGTTTTTGATAGATTTGCTATCATGAAAAAGACCAGGATTTTGACGAAAAAAGAACATATATAATTTTGGATTGTTCCTTAAAACACATTTGTAGAAGTAGTATAACAAATTTGGTTCTATTTTGGTGAAGTGTTACAAGGTGTTTTTTGAGAGCTTTTGGAGTAAGATGCCTAAGTTTGAAATGATGACTTGTAGACCTTCTCTTGGGAATTTTGATTTTTCGTGACATCATTTAGAGAATTCTAAGTTTAGATCATGAAAAATAAGTTATTTATTGCCATGTGGGTGGTGGTAATATAGGCCATCCAACCATAATATTAGTTTGTTCTTCTTCTTTGTCTAAGATATTTTTTGCGTTTCTCCACTAAATGGTTGTTTCCTTTGTTTCAGAAGTGAAGCTTCTAAAATTGCTAATTATATAAGATTGTTCTTCTTCAATGAGTTGAAAGTTTGGTTGAATAATAGCAAGTGTAAGATCAGGCTAGTCAATGGGAGAAATCGGTCTCCAAATGGTCATGGTGGGTTTTAAATATGTCAATTTATCTTACTTAAGTTAATTCATTTTAAAACCACAAACACTTGTCTTGATTAAGTTTTCAAACTAAATTTCTATGTCAAAAACATCATAAATTTCACAATGTCCCTTCTCTGAAAAGGATGAAATTCAAGCCATAGTTTCTTATGTAAAATTTGGAAAGTATGGATTGAGATATAAACAAAAATATTTAGACTTCTCTAAGAATAAATTCTTAGGGCAAGTAGTAATATCAAGGTTTTGTCAAAGGGTATTCATACTTAGACCAAAGGGTTTGAAATTTTGAAAATACTTTGTTGATGTTTGTTTGTAATGTTTTGGATCCAAGCAAAGTATTAAATTTACTCACAATAATTTACCACCTAGGTTTAAATGGCCATACTTGTTGATTCCCCACTCAAATTTCTCCAAACACTAGGACAATATATTCATAGTTAGAGATTTGGCAACACTAGCTCCCCTCCATGACACACACTTCTCGAGACTGCCAAATCTCAAAATACTAAAGATCCAAACACCCAAAAGAGGTTTTTGTTTCAACAATAAATAGTACAAATGTGGGGCAACTTTAGAATGACCATTCTTGCACCAACAAGCATTAAGGTTTTTTGGTAACTAAACAATTTGGTTCTTAGTAGCAAACTAAGAACACCCAACCATATACACACCTACTTTGCCACTTAAGGTATGGTAATAGGTGCAGTATGTTATATAGTCTAGGATAGAAGGTACTTTCTCGTGATTTCCCAACCTTTAATATAGCTCACCAGTAAATGTGCTTGCAAGAACTTTCCTATGAGTTTCCCATTGTAGGGTGTGTCTCATAGTAAGTCCTCTCCTAAGGGTGACACAAAGCATAAAGGAGTACTTAAGTATTTCTCTTCACTCAAGATTGCACGAAGCGCAAGGGGAATGGGTACACACTAAAAGTGTATCACAAAAAAGTAAGCACTCATTCATTTTAACCTCTAAAGCTAAGATGAATTCATTCTATGCACCAAAACATTCTTAAGTTTCCTTGTTAAATTTTAAACCCTAAATATAATGATGAAATGAGGGTTCAATTTTAGTCCTGTTTGAGCATTTCTTTTTAAAACCCAATTGAAAGCTAGTGTGGTCCTAATGCATAAAAATGAAAAAGCATGATAAAATAGGTTATAATTGCCCCAAATTTTTGCAACACTTGTTACAATTATAAGATTTAAAGATGAGAATTATCCTTCACTTTGACTTTGATCGTACAACCTACAAAACACGGTTAGCCTAAAAACTAGAACAAAAGGTCAGAGACATGTTGAAAGTTAGACAAAGTTAAGAAAATTCAAAAACATGTCAAAAAAACTAGTTCAATCTTGTTTAATAGTAAATCTCAATACTAAAATCAATTGCATCATTGAAATTCATCAATAGTATCATTGTATTGTGTATGCATTTCCAAACTAAAAAATCAATCATGCTACTTTGCAGAAAATAGAGAGATCAAATGCATCGCCAAATCGATAGTGTCGCTAAACATAAATTTATTTTGCATCAAAAAATTTCATAAGCATCACTATATTTAAACATGGTGACTAAAGTAATTAATATTTTAATTTTAATTATGCATCGCCATAATGAAATAACATGTGCGTCACTATATAGCAATGTATCATCAAATGCGTCAATTGATAACTAATAGCATCGTTGTACCAGAAATATAAGGAAAAATGGAGATTTGACAAGAAAATAATTAGATTAGTTAGCTTGTTCCCTCCTAGCACCAAAATGTG
The DNA here is from genome assembly GCA_007115665.2 of Sequoiadendron giganteum. Taxonomy (NCBI): domain Eukaryota; kingdom Viridiplantae; phylum Streptophyta; class Pinopsida; order Cupressales; family Cupressaceae; genus Sequoiadendron; species Sequoiadendron giganteum. The sequence continues at coordinate 365,320,301 of CM021100.1, read as the reverse complement.
ACCAACGGATTAGTATGGGCCAACTACACTTGATCCATGATGATACAAATTATAGTTATGCCACTAAACATCAATCTAATAGAGATGATTCAATTTAAAACAAAGAAAAGAAGCCATTGAAACTAACATGCTAAAATACGAAAGCTTGATAAACCTCTAATCTAATCCATGGAAACTTATAGTATTGGGGAGTGGTGCCACATTGATGTGAAATGATGAACCTTTTGCAATCCTGTGGATAAATAAGCTTGCCCTAGTCAGTTTTATTGAAGAAAACTAATGAAACGGTTATGAGATGTGTATGAAAACATGATTTTAATCTAAATAAGCATGATGCAAGCTAGTTTAATATGATTTTATGCTAAAAATGAACTAGATATGCAAAATATAAGCTAATATGAGTGTATTCTAAGCTAAAAGATTTAAACCCTAATTAATAAACAAGCTAAATGGATACATGATGTGATCATGGAAGCTCAAAAATAACTAATGCAATGAAAATCAACTAAAAGATGATAAATATGTGTTATATATGAGTGTTTTCAACAACATAACTTTGATTTTAAAAGATGGATCCATTTGTCTCCAAATAGTGATCTATTTATAGGGGAGGAAATGGGAACTGGAAGGTTGAGATCAAAAAGGCTAATCAATGGTCAAGGATGGAGGAAATTAGAGGCATGGATTCTCATCAGCAGATGAGAATGCAAGATGGGATTTAATCAAGGGTTCACATACCCTCAAAAAAACACACTTTTGACCTATATAAGAGGTCAAAAGTTAACTTGCACATGAAGCTAAGTAAGTTTTTTGAGAATAAAGAATATTCCCCTTTTTCAAATGAGTGAGGAAAAAGAATATTCTTTGGAATATTCTCATGGGTGAGGAAAAGGGATATTTAGTTAATTAAAACTATATTAAATTGTGCAAAGGGATATTCCCTTTTTGGAGGAATGTACAAAGGAGGAATGTTCCCTTGCAAGTGGGAGGAAATTATATCTATTAGAGAATTGATAATTAAATAATATTAATTATGCAATTAGGGGAGTTATGAGAATTAAGTGATATTCATTAAATAAAATAATTTAATGAATAGGGAAAAGGTGGAATGACATTTAATTAAATAACTTATGGTTATTTAATTAAATAAGATGATTTAGGGATTTAAATTAAATATTTTGATTTATTTAAATTAATGAGATGAACTGTTAGTGTGGAAGGGGGTGAATTTACCTGATTAAATCGATTAGGTTAATGGATGAAGATGATGCAATTAATTAAATAGCTAGGCTAATTTAATCAATTAAGGAAAAAGATGATGGGTTTCAGGATGAAATTATGTTAGTATACCTGATTCTAGTGCATGATATCATTCAGTACATTTTTCAATGTCTACAATACCAACCCTCAAGTTACAGCAATAATGCAACTCATTAGTAATGTGATTCCTATTATACCTTCTACACACACACCCTGCTTGAATTAGGGACCCCCTATTTGGTTTTGGTTTCATCAGGTTAGTTTGCATTCGCTTTAATTTTTGTGCCCCTCTTTTTGGACCCATGTTGATCAACATGCCTTTGAGTTGTGCAGTTCCATCATGCCTAAGCCATCTGCCAAAGATTCAAGAAGTTCCAAGCTTTTGCATGAAAGTTATTGCAAGTTTTTGTCGAGTGGAAGTCGTTCATCCATTTTTTGATTTTGATTTTCTTCATGCAGGTCCCCACGTGTGGATTTCTTCTTCAATTTCATCATTCCTTATGGAATTTTCAATTCATTGTTCCACAATAAACTTCTCGCATGGTGCTTCCACACTTTGTTTTCCCACAGTGGACTTTCTCCTAATGGATTCCACCCCTTGTGTTACCACGTCTCGTACCTACCATGTGCATTTTGAAACCTACAATTAATGCATCAAATTTATGGCCAAGATACTTATAAATAGACTTGTCCACCTATCATTTTCCATTCAAAATTTTGAATTTGAGGAGCAAAAGAAGGCAGATACGTGCAATAAAATCTAAGGACTCAATATTTGGCTACTTTCCTCATGCATGTCAACAAGGTATGAGCATGAACATTTTCCATCCTCTATGCTATTACATTTGCTAAGAAAATTGCTCGTTAGGTTTTCCTTAGGTCGGGTGGTGTTGTATCTTTAGTGAGGTTTTCTGTTAAAAATTACTAAAATAAAATACACACCAATACCTTTTAAATTCAAGGCCTAGGTTAGTTGGTAATTAATGTGCCCTTTTCCTTGAAATCCTTAAGTTTTTCTGTGGGTTCACACCTATGAGACTCCACTCTACGGATGTCATTTAAACAACATGAACACAAAAAACCCTTGCCCCCCCTTGTTCACACAACTAGGTCCTCATGGGAAAAATGCTTGGAGTTTTAAATTGCAGGAAACAAATACTTTAGATTTGGGTCCTCTCAAGATCCTCCATGAGGTATTCTCCTTGTGGAGGTCCACTTAATATAGCCCATCATTAATGAAAAAACCCCTGATGTCCTCCTGATTGGTGGATTCCGCCCATCCTTTCACAATTGCCTTTTCAACAAAAATTCTCAAAAAATAACTAATTCGTTAAGCTTATGCAGGTCAATCCTTGCAAGCTAGCTTTGGTGGAAGTCTATCCACCCTAAGCCATTGTTTAACGATAGATCATGCACATTACCCCACATAGAAACTTACACCCTCAGACTTTCGGCAAACACCTAAAGCAACCCTTGATGATGTAAGCATGAATTCAAATGATCTCATAATGACCATTTGAGCGAAAATGAACATCATAAGACAAAATTCCTTTCTGAGTTTTATCATGCAGAACTCCACTTGCAAACTTCCATCAGCCTGAAGTCATCCCTCTACTATTAAATGATTGACAACTCCCACATGAGCGGCCACGATGCTCCAAACTTTTATAGTCCACAAAAAGATGAAATTTTCAAGTAAGTTAATTGGACATGATTTTCTCCACGTTCATAAAAGATTTGAGAAAAATTGACTAGGTGAAAGGCATTATGGGTTCTACCCTATGGAACTCCGTTTGTGGAACTTCATATCATTCATGCCATCTCTTAAGAGAAGAATTCAAATTGCATTCTAGGTGATGGCTTCCACACCTTTTTTTTCCTAATGAGCCTAAGAAGTCACTCTGACAAAGAAAACTGATCCTAATAACTTTAAATTTGCATTTCCCACATGACTCAAAACATTTCCATTGAAATAATTTGATGATTAAAGCCTTGCAAAAATCCTCCTACAGAACTCTGTTTGTGGAAGTTCATCCTCCCTAAGTCATTCTCTATGTCCATAACCCTAGTGGCTTGTGAAAGGTGGAAACTTGCAACTCCAAACCCACAAAACTACAAACTTCACAAAAAAAATAAAAAATGATGAAATTTGATGAATGCAATGATCCCCTCAAAGTATGTAGATGCATTTAATGACATTTTAGTATGGTTTAACCCATGTTTTTCTCTTCTAGCTTATTAAGGCACTTACTACATGTTCTTTGTACAGGATTTATGGAAGCAACAAAGAAGATTGATAAGGGAAAGAAGACTGCTAAAGCTACAAGACGAAAAAAAGAAAAAGGAAAAATGAAGTATGAGTTCCATGAGGTCAAGTGCACCTAAAAAATCACATCAAATTGGGACAATGTAATAGACATAGACCCATGCCACATCAGTATTGATAAATTCAGACAACGAGTCTTGGTTATATATGAGAATCGAGAAGGCTTTTGAGGATAAAACAAAGTGGAATTGCAAAGGCCATGGGCTTTCCTCTAGCCTTAATCAGCCTAGAACCAATCTTTGCATGCAAATAATGCTACGACCAAAAATCTAGAAGAATAGTGACTATGGATGGGTGAGTGCTAGCTGATTTAAATCCCATGTCAATTAGGAGAACATTCAAAATCCCACTATTTGATTAGATGGACAAAACCAAGAAAGGATATGCTCCAAATGTGTGGAAAATGGATCCCACCAGATGTAAAAGAACCATCAATCAGACATGGTTCTTGAGAAGAGGGGTAGTGCTAATAATGTGCCTAAGAATCTATATTGAAGTAACTTTGTAGAAGAGGTTAATGACCTCGTAACATTGTTGAGGAGATTAATGGGCCTCCCCACTTCCTAACTCTTTGAGGAGTGGATGTTCTAATTCATGGAAGAAATCCTTCGAGGCACAGCCAAGTTCCATTTGGAAAAGATAATTAGTGAAAATTTGCATAGACAATTTGTTGCAGTGAAAAAGACTCAAGAATTATATATGACCTCCTACATAGTGTACCTTCTAGCAGTCATGTTCCCTTACAAAGGATTAAATTGTGTTGCCACGTTGGGAATGGAGAAGGGGTAGAAACATTGTATATAATTTCTACCCGCAACTACAATACTTAAACTACACGAAAGATTATAGGTGGGTCGATGATGCATTCATCATGCACATCATTCAGACACTATCAAAGGATTATCATAGAAGAATGTTTCACAATGCGAAGGTGTTGGTTAAAGGAGTCGAGTATTGTTTCATTCAATCCATCATATTTACCTACATAAGGGCTGAGGGATTCTGAGGGTTCCCATATTGACTGCCCCGGTACCCCAATGACAAGACAATCTTTCTAGAGCTCACCAGGCAGCTACAAATAGCTTATTCTTTGCTGCATAACATGCATTGTGTTGGGGTTCCCTATCCCATTTTTTGACCAAGGATTATATTCGTACCCCGCTACCCCTTATGCAAAATACTTAGAAAAGGAGCTCACAAAGTATCACCTAGAATTACACATAGAGAGAGGAGGTCTAGATCTTCTAGGAAATCTAGAGAAATAGGTTGGAAGGTAGTACACCCATAGGCAACAAATTGAATATTTCTAGGCTAACTATGAGAATAAACATGAGGTCAAGAGAAGGTACTACATGAGAATGATCACAAAGTTTGTAAAGTCTATTAATTTGTTCCTAGTACCTGACTAGATGGTCGAAGAATATAGTTTTCTTAATGAAAGATAAAATAATATTTTCAATGTGTCATTACCATTTATTGATTTGACCAAGCTAGAGGTCATGGATCTAAATGTTGTCACTGGATTTATAGAACAAAGTACTAAGAAGTGGTTGGATGAACAAGTGGCCCAACTATAGTACTAGGGAGTGGAACTAACTTATGGAGAGTAAGAGGATGACCTTGAAAGCAAGATAGATATTGGTGTTGCTACTAATTCTTTAGGCTAGTCTTCTAAGTCTCCACCTATTACTAGGTCAAGGAAATGGAAGGATGCATCAGAACAACAACCAAAGCAAAAAGTGTACCCCAAAAAGATGACTAAGGGGAAAATACTATCCAAGAAGCACAAGAGAATGGGAACCTGCATTCATGATATGCCTTCCATCTAGCAAGAGGGGTCCCCACCTTAGGAGGAAGAAACCGAGTAACCACACTCTCCACCACCATTGCCTATCTCATCTTTGCCCATTGTGGACATATTCGTCCAGCTCATTTTTGCCTCTCTGACTGCCCCTATGGTCATGATTGATTTATCCTGTTCAACCACTTCTCCGCTATTGTTTTCCTTGCTTCATCCCCCATTGTCAACTTTTGATACCTTCCTACCTTTTGTGCCCACAACTTTTATGGCACCTATTACTTTTCCCAAGACTTTCATCTCCTATTTGAAAAATATACCACCTCAATTTTTTGAAGTTATTTTCAATCCTCAAGTTAAAATTCTCATGGTCTAGATTGCTGCATCATTACCCATTCCTCCATCTCCTACTAAGCCACCCAAGATGGAAGCCACAATGCAAATATATGAGGAAATGGAGAGGCTAAGCGGGGAACAACATGAAGGAACAACATATTTCATTGAGGAGCTTAAGGAATCTAACCATGATGACTACTATGAGCATGTCAAGAAGGGTTTAAGAATTGATCTTGATGAGGTGGCTTTAGCTGAAAAAGGGAAACAAATTCATAAAGAAAGAGAAGTAAGTCTAGAGGAGTACCACTTTGAGGGAGAAGGAATGGATACAAAGATTAATATAGGAAAGGATAGTGAACTCCCAAATACTGGCCAAGATGAGGGCCCACAAAATGAATAAGTGCCTCAAGAAGGAGTCAAGGTTGATAAGAACAATGTTGAGCCCAATCAAGAAATTGAGATTAAGGATGAAAAAGATAAAAGGCCAACACAATAACAAGCTACTACTAAGAGAAATACATAATCTGTTGAGCCTAACAAAGGGAAGGAAAGGATGCAAGAAGAGGAGTAGGGTAAGGAAGAAGAAAACATCGAAGACGCTCCTATACATGAGGAGGAGCTTTCAAAATTTCAAAGGGAAGGGAATAATGAATTCAATACTAAATCACCTGGCCCTCAAACAGAAGTCCCGTCATGGTTAGAGCAACAACTTTAAAGAAAATATTTTGTGCTTTCGGACCCTAAGTGTTGCTTGGAGGCAATACTAGCTTGAGCCCAAGTGAAGACACATGAAAATAAGAAGCCAAAATTGAGATCACACATCACAATAGACACATTAGGCTCAAGGATATTATAGGTAGCCACCTCAATGGTGGATAAGGATACCGGTACCCTTCAAGGCAAAGACTATCAAGTAACAACTATTAATATGGGCCCCACATCTAGATATCAAAATATTGATGATTTTGAGGGGTTCATTACCACCATTCTATAATAAATGGACAAGGATCAGTCCACTAAAGAAGAATTAAAAACATAAGTGGTAGAATTGACTGCCTATATACAAAAGTGGACCACCACTGGAGAAGAAGTTCTAGTAGAAGCGTATGCACCCACCCTACTATCTAAAGAAGAAACTAATAAGATGGAAAAGAGGACGAATTTGACCAAGTCCAGATTAGAATGATTCAAAAGGGTCATAGAGATAGGTGATAAAGGCATACATTATGTAGTCAAAATGCATAATAATTATTTGGTCCTACAAAAGGAAGTTGAGAAGGAGGAAAAAAAATGTAAATATTTCTTTGATCTTCACAAAGTCATATACTCCAAGTTACAGAGCATTTTGGAGCTATCTACGCAAGTTTGGAAAAAGGAATTGGCTTTTCCAAAAGAGGACCACTCGCTACCTGATACATGCTTGATTAGTTGTGAATTTAGAAAAGGGATCCTAGAAAATTATTTAATTAAGTTAGATGTTATCCATGCCTATGCTACTGCCCACTTGGCTGAGGCTGATAGCCTCTTAGAATTGGTAATAAGATACATTATGCCAGCCCAGGAGCTATATTGAGAAGTGGTGAAATGTGAGTTTCACAAGAGAATAGAAAAGGGAGTTGGTGACACTTTATCAATAGATTTTATGGATTTTGTTCCACACAATTCCTCATAATCATAGTAGATGGTTAAGGTGGGTGATACATCTATGCGAAACCATGAGGAAATGGTAGATAATTTCAATAGAATCGCCATTCGCATCACCAAACCTGATTTCATAGAATGGGGAAAACTCTAGACTATCATTGGAAAGTTTGTTTATTATGCTTCATTGCAAAAAGAAGATGGAAATCCCATCATAGAGGATAAATACTTTCTAGAGTAGCTAGATGAAAAAATAGGGAAAAGGTAAAGTAGACTATTTTATAATTGTAAATTTTGTACTTCTATTGGGTGATGTGAAATCCTAAAGTTAAGATGAATTTGAGCCATTTATTGTAACTTAATTTTGGCCATTCATTCTAATTTTTGAAAACTATAAATAGGGGTATCCTCTCATTTATAAAGGGAGAGATGAGTTATTGTGTAAAGACACTTTGCAACAATATATAAAGAAAAGCATTAAAGTTAATGGTTTCTGTGAGTTTTCTCATTATGTTTGCATGATTCAGCCTCCAAGCTTATTTTAGCTTATTTATTTATTGTTTATGTTTTATTTTCATCTTGATAGTTTATGTTCAACTTTAATGGTGACTATATGTTATAGTATTTGATGCACTTCCAACTCATACTTTTAGTAATTTATTGATGATAAATTGTTGTGTAAATTTATCCTGAGCTCTTTTACTTGTGGCACTTAAGTTCAATTGCATATTCATGCTAAATAGGAGAATTTCACATTCTAAACATCTGCAAGGAACCTTCAAAGATTGCACTAGTTTTCTAATACTATAGATAATTCTCGGTTAAGAAAAACTCAATTTGGGAAATCTATCTACTACGAGATCTATCATTGTTACTGTTGTCCCATAGTTTTAAGAGAGAATAAATTCTAAACGCTTTCATCTTTTTCCCTTTCTTTAAAATTTGAATTAAACAAGCAATTCCAACATCATAGTAATGTAAAATATGATGTAAAAGATGAGCTTCAAACTATTGTTCTAAAATTGTTGCTATTGTTCATCATTTCCAAAACTTTGAAACTCTATTGCAAGCCCAAAACTTCCATGCTTTTTGAACCATAAAGGCCCCTTGTGATTACTAGCAAATCACATATCATCAATTGAGTTATTTTGCACAGTCATGACCTGACATCTGAGAGACCTTTGGGTTATTTTCTAAGACTTATTTGCAGATTTTTACCTTTCAAGACATACATTAAATTGTGTTTTTTCTGTGTTGAGAAGTGGAAAAACACCCATCAATAGAATTGGTGCTAGAAGGAGGGCCATTGGACGAAGTTGGATCAAATTGGTTCATTCTCTCCAAAAAGATTCTATAGGGTAATTAGATCCACACCAAATAAGGGAGAATTTGAAGAGCTAAAGACCCCTACTAGGGTTAAGAGAGCCAAGAAATGCGAAACCTTAGTAACACCATCACCAAATCGATGTCCATTCCCTCCATCTCCATATTCTCCTTCACTCCAACTAGCCTTTTCTCAATTTACCAGCCACATCCAAATCACTATTACAACCATCACATCTTGGCCACAAGTTTTTGCAACTCAACCATTACCACCCCCACCTCCACCAATGGCTTGGTTGGGAAACAATCTGTCACCATTGTCTTTCAATGAATACCATGATACGCTAAAGAATCCAAAATGTTTCTGCTCCAATTTCCATCCAAACGATCCATAGAGGATACCTGAAGAATATATTAAAATCTTCCAAACTACCCTCAAGGATGGATAGATTGAACATGAAGATGTTTCTTGCAGACTCTTCCCATATTCACTTGGGGAGGAGAAATTTTACTAGTACATACATCTACCTATAGGGTCAATCACCTCTTTGAACCTCATGAAGGATACATTCTTGCAGAAATTCACAATTTTAATCAGCCCTACCGATCTATATCAACAATTTATCTCTCTTAGAAGGGAGGTTAGTGAACTAATCAACTCCTTCAACAAAAAATTTCATCAAGCGTACATGAGGTTCCAGCCACCTTATGTGGTTGATGATCCTTTAGCAAGGGCAGTATGCTACTCTACCTTAAAAAATATCGCATCAACCTTGGTCAAGTGAATGCACTAGCCTCTCACACGCTTGGTGGATGCCTATGCAGAAGCAATTAAGCCAAGCACAGATTTGGGGTAGCATTTGGCTGGTCCACTACCTTCATTGTGGTCGACTACCAATCCTAGAAAATTCCATGGGCCTAATCATGCCTTAGCCCACCAAATCCCATTGATGAATTAGGTTCCTTAGCCACCCATTGTGCCACATCTAGGGCCTCCATTAAATCAGGATCCACCCATATCCGGTTACCTACAAAATTCAAATCAGTAGGCTTAATCACAACAACCTAACACACCTTCATACCTAAATAACTTTGAAGCTTTGACTAATGAACAAAATTTATCTACAACACACCCAATCTTTCTACAGAACTTTGTACCAATGTAGGGTAATTCAAAAAAGGAACAAATTGATGAATTGGTCAAGTAGGTAAATAATCTTTCCATTGAGGTTACTCACTTGAGAAATAAAAACAATCAACTGCAAGCATCTCAAATAAACATTCAAGCCAACTACCACAAAGACAACCGTGATTGAAGTCCATCCTTAGGATATAACTATGAACAATGTCAACATTCTAGAGAAAGTTTTGAAAGAAGATAACCCTAAAGGAAAAATCGAACATGAAATACCAGACCCAACAATTGAGGAGTACCTACACTATTCAAACCTCTCAATAATGTAGAAAAGTCGACAAGAAGAGTATAGCTTGTTGAGGTAGCATTATTTGGATTGTCTAGAATCCATCAAACTAATAGGCATTTTGAACTCAAATGTCTAGAATTTCAAACTGCTACTACACTCTTTTAAGTGGAGGTGCAAAGTGTTGTTGATAGTTAAAACTATCAAGAAATAGTGCCTTCTAGGCCATATGATTTGGTTTTGGTGGTTAACTAGGTTCCCTTCCCTCAAGGTGATAAGAATGAGCTTGAGAATGATGTTGCAGAAAAAGGGAGGTGAAGCAAATGAGGTATGTAATGAAGGAACTCTATCTCAAATGTTTGATTCAATAGTTAATGGTTTGAAAGATGAGGAAGAACAATGAGAGAAAGAGGTTGATATACTCAACCAACACCTAACCCCATACAAATTGAGGAATAGACAAGCCAGTGGTCCATTTACAACCTGCATTCCACCCAATGATTTCAACATGCATGCTTGATCCAAATTCTATCAATAACTCGCCTTACCCGAGGGTGCTCTCTCAATACTTCAATAGGAATATGTAGTCCAATCCTACCAAAGAATAACCTATTGACCCTACCAAAGTAAATCCACCTGAGGTTGATGTCGAACAGATGGGAGAATATATGGTGAAAGAATTAAAAAAGGTGAAAGTGATCCTACCAGCCTTTGAGTTGCTAAGAGTACCAACCATGAGGAATACATTCTTTCGATCATTAAATGGGACTGCCTCATGTAAACCTTGAACCCAATATGCAACATTAAAGAGGATCTCATTTCACACCTCTAAGAATGAGCCAATAGTTAGAGAGATTCCAGGAAATGTTTTTGATAAAAAACCTAGTAAAAATCAGCAATTGGATAAGCAACCAACCAAGGAACTAGATCAAGTGCAAGAAAGAGATAAAAGAAATGAAAAGGATAAGGCTCAAGTAGCTCAAGATTACACCACAATCAATTTGTTTCATGGAAATTTTGAAACCCCTCCTTTCTTGCTGACAATCCGTGTGTTTGGAAAAAATCTACATAACTGCTTGTTAGATTTTGGGGCCTTTACCAACATCATGCCCTTTGCAATATGCCAAGAACTAGGAATAAACCCAACCCATCAAAGTGTAAGGTGATGTAACTCAATAAGAATGAAGTCAATGTGGTGGAGGACCCAAATAGAATCCCAATACAATTGGAAATACACCCAAGGGTGTAGCAGGTCATTGACATTCAAGTTGCAAAAATTCCCGACACTTATGGTATCATACTGGGAAGAGACTTCACCAAGGCTTTCAATGGTTATACTTTAACCAATTATTCCCACATGTGGCTCCATTGGAAGGGACTTCCTAATCAAATTTGGATCGAATGTGACCTAGGATGAAATTTTTGATCACTAAGTAAAATAGGACAAATGAAGTATTGTTTGTTGGAACCAAATTAGGGAATTATCTCCTAGTCACATACAAAGGTGAAGAAGAGGAGGTAGAAAAAGTTCTTGTGTTGTGTCATGCTTCTACGAATTTGACTACCCGCCTAGTAGCATAGAAGTGCTAACTAAATCTGATGATGAAGATGTTCAAGAAGACGAAAACCTGGGATTGTTTGATGGCTTTCAAGAATTCATGCAAAAGTGCATACAAGATCATCTCAGTCTAGGAGCCAAGATGGATTTCAAGGAGTTCTTGCTGCCTAGTTGGTGTAGAATCCATGACGCAGCTCATTATAATTTTGAGTGTTGTCTTTTCCAAACAATAGTATATCACATCAAGAGGTAGATTACTCCAATAGAAGCTTCAATGGAAAATAAAAAAAATAAAAACCAATCTCAATGCAAACAACTTGAAGGCAAAGGACTAGATGCGCCAACCAAAAATGAGGTATGCTCTATTAGATCCAAAGGAAAATGCCCTTCCAATTTTTGGATATTACACTTCAATGGATCTAAATCCAAGCAAGGAGTGGGAGTAGGCTTTGAGATAATCAGTCCCTCGGGTAAGACCTACTTTTCTACCCATAGACTACAATTTTATTGTACTAATAATGTAGCTGAATATGAGGCATTAGTGTATGGGTTTCTTTTGGCATTGAGAAAAAGGGTTAGAATGCTGCAAGTGTTTGGGGATTCAAAGCTATTATTTAAACAGGTTATAAAATTATGCTTGTGCTATGATCAGAAGTTAGCTAACTATAGGCATAGGGTATGGGATCTCATAAAAGGTTTTGATTCATTCAATATCCAACTAACTCCCCGAGGCAAGAATAAAATAGTTGATGCCTTAGTGCAAGAAGGCAACACCCTGCAACCTTTGTCACTAACTGGTCTAAATAAATTCATAGTAGAACTCACCCCCACCCCATTTGTACCAGATAATGTGATCAAATTCCAAGTGTTTGAGGATTAAAATAATACCCTAGACTTCAGTACTAGTTCAAATGCATTTACTTCTCAAATTATAAATGAAGTAGAGCCTTAAGAGGTAGAGCTTGATATAGAAGGTTCATTGATTTGAAGACCAACAAAATACGTAGAGGTATGGTTGAATTAGAAAGAATCATTGACCTTGACCACATAAGGGGACTAGGACTGACAGACTAAAGACTCCATAGAAATTTAATGTGATGCACACAATCTAGGTACTGCATAAAATGTAAAGAATGTTTTTACTAGAAAGGTCTGCACCTCAAATGAAAGGAAAGGGATAGTTGATGCACCACATACATACCATGATGTAATAGCTTGGGGATACAAGGACTTCAAGATGTATGATACTTTAATCATAACCCATACCATCCCCCTCAAGACAAATGCAAAGCCATTCAAGCAGCGACAACGTTTAATCAATGCATTATTGGAACACATTTTTTTAAAAGAAGTTAACAAGTTGTTGTCTGTACAAATAATTTTCCCCATCCAGCACTCCATATGAGTAGAAAATTTAGTCCTAGTCCAAAAGAAGAACATGGAGATTAGGTTGTACATGGATTTCAGAAATTTAAACCGATCATCTGAAAAGGGTAACTATTTGGTGCCTTCACTAGATGAAATTTTGCAGATTGTCAAGGGCTCACAAATGATATACTTTCTCAATGGCTACTTAGGCTTTAATCAAGTAATGGTGTAGTACAAAGATAGACACAAGATGAATTTCACTACAAAATGGGGTACATTTACATATAGAAGGATGCCATTCGATTTTATCAATGCAGGTGCAACGTTTCAGTGTGCTATGGATATAGCCTTCAAGGATCTCATTGGTAAATGTATCATCATCTACATGGATGATCTCATTATGTTTTCAAAGAAGAGAGGAGATCATGTCTCAGACTTATGCAAGGTGTTCCAAAAATGCAAAGATTTTGGCATTTCATTAAATCCAAAAAATTGTATCTTTGGGGTAACTCAGGGAAAAATCTTAGGGCATGTGATCTTAGAAAAGGGTATATCAATGGATCCAGAGTGCATTCAAGCCATCATAAAGATCCAACCTCCTAGAAGCAAGACATAAATGAATTCCTTCTTCAGGGAGATCAACTTCATAAGGAATTTTATTACAAGATTTGCAAAAATTGTGAAACCATTGAATTCCATCCTTAAGTAGGATGCTAAGGTTGAATGGATGCTAGAGGAAAAATAGGATTTTGTGGAAATAAAGAGCCATTGCAGATGGTCTCGTCTTAGTAAGCACTAACTATTCAAGGTCGCTCTGTACATATTCGTTCACCTCAGATCACTCATGTGCCAGTATGTTGATGTAGAATGATGACAAAGGAAGTGAGCATCCTATTGCCTTCATGAGTGCTCTGTTCAAGGATGTTGAGATATGTTATCCCAATGTTGAAAAGCAGGCCTATGCCTTAGGGTGAAATCACAATACTGTGCCTCACTTTTTTCCCAAGATGGACATTTACATCAATATTTTTAACTAAATACTCATCTTTTGAGACCTATAGCAACTAAACCATTAAATATTTGAAGATGATGTGAACTAGTGATTTGTGGCAATTTGTGTGTAGATTATAAATATATATTTTTAAAAAAAATCTAAAAAAATCATTAATCTTTCAACATCTTCTTTAATAACTAGTTTTAAACAACAACACAACATTTTCATAAAGTAACGTTTGTGTCATACAACATAACTTTCTTCTATAAAGGATAAAATTATAATTTTTGGAATATATATTCTCAACATCAATATCTGGGGAAAGGATATTTTTTAATAATTTTTTGTTACATATATAATTTTAATTAATTTTTAAAGCCATTGTAACTATAATTTGGACATGCATGTGTTTCATACAACCTAACTTGTGTATATTTTGAAATCCAAATTTTCCTTTTTTAGTTAAACAAGGACATCAATACCTAGGGAAAGAGTATTTTTTGAATTTTGTTACAATTCTTTACTATTTTTCCACCTTTGTAGAGCAAAGAGCTTGCTGTTTGGAGAAAAATCTATGTTCAATAAAAATTGAAAATTAAATACAAGATAAAATGAAAAAATATCAAAACTATACTTGGTGGAAAGCTCGTTTTGAGGGCTACAATCTTGAAAAAGATCATTTCTAAATGAAATTATTTAATCACTCAAAAGATAAAGTAAACTTGTTTTTTTGCCAACATTTTGATAGGTGCAAAAGAGACTCCATTGTGAGTATTATTTAATAATAGAGGGGTTTGATCTAAGGGGGTCTTGTCTATACCTCTTCAATTAAAACCCTTTAAATGAAACCTCTAAAGGCTAAAATAATTATTTTTTCTAAAAAAAATTGATTTCAGGAAAAAATCAACATGTCCCAAAAGTGAGACACACTATTGTGGCAACACCCCCTAGTTTGCGGAGTGGAGAAGTTCATGTACTACATCTCAAGGAATAAAGTGTTTTCTATTGCCCTAGAACCGATAGTTAAGATATTGTTGATGAAAAATGAGCCAGGGAAAATATGAGCCAAATGGGCTACATTGCTGGAAGAATATGACATGGAAATACAACCAATGAAGCTAGTTTGAGGATAGGCTCTTACACACACAATGGAAGAAACTTAACTAGAGTTCACCTCCTAGCAATACCACTTAGAGGATGTCTCTTTAGATGAATGGTATATGAGGACATTGTGTATTTTTTACTAAATAAAAAGGGTTTGCCATGTTTGGAAGGAGTCTAGAAATGAGCTCTACAGATCAAAAGCAATAGTTATATGCTGAAAGGAGCCATGTTGTTAAATAAGAACCATGAAAGGATCTACCTTCGATGTCTGGGAAAATTTGAATCAACAAAAGTGCTTAAGGAATTTCATGATAAATTTGGAATAGGGCATGGATCGGGTCCTTCAACAACTCACTAGATTCTATGAGCTGGATACTACAGGCCAACATTGTTCAAAGATGCTCATGACCACATTTAGTGTTGTAATGTTTGCTAGACTGTTACGACCAGGGAGAGGTACGTTGTTGTTTTTCTATAATCGCTTGCCAGGTAAGGCCATTCGCCCAGTGGGGACTTGAATTCATTGGTCTGATAAACTGACCATCCTCTATGGGTCACAGGTACATTCTAACCACAACTGATTATTGCACTAGGTCGATAGAGGAAATTTCTTCTATACAATGCATAATAGACATAGTAATTGATTTTCTTGAAAGTTACATTATCAATCATTTTGGATGTCCATTTGTTTTAGTATGTGATAATGGTCCAGCATTCATGTCTCTAAAATTTGAGGGATGGGATTTTTATTATGTAATTGTGCAAAAAATTTCATCAAATTAATATCCCCAAGGTAATGGGTTAGCTAAATCCACAAACAAAAACTTGTTGACTATCATCTCCAAACTGCTAGAAAATAACCCAAAGGACTAGCACACCTAATTATAGTTTTCTCTATGGGCAGATCACACACGACAAAAGATAGCATGAGGAAATTCCCTATACCATCTCAACTATGGTTTGGAACTCGTTTTCCCATGATCTACCTTAGGATTCCCATGTTGTATTTTATCAATACCTACTATGATGAGGGAGAATGTCTTGAAGCCCATCTGGCTGAGCTACTCCACTTAGAAGAAAAATGAGATTAAGTTGTAGAAAATTTTGCCAAACATCAAGGTATAGTCAAAAGGTGGTTCAATCGTAGAGCCAAAGTCAAGGCCTTTAGAATTTCTGATCTAGTGTTATATAGGGACAAGGCCCATGAGAAGAAGGGGGAACATGATAAGTTTGGCAAGCTTTGGCTTGGCCCCTTTTAGATTTCTGAAATCTTGAGAGATAATGCCTTTCACCTGAAGGCCCTTACAAGAGAGGATATCCCATTTCCATTCAAGGGGAAATGCTTGAAGCATTATTTCCTTGCCTGAGCTATTCTAGTGCACCCTTGTGCATAGTTAGAGTAGGTCTTTTGTTTTTTTCTTTGTTTCGCTTTGTTTTTGCTTGTTTTTTCAGCCTCCATTTTTTGTTGAGGGTATTGTTCGGTCTTAATGTGGTGGTTGTGCTCGGAATTATCAATGGCCCACTTTTTTGCAAGTTCGTGTTTGTTTCATGGATAAGTTTTCATGAGTTATCAAGGATTTCTACTAGCTTCCATGAAGCAGGTCTCTTTAGCCAAACTCTTCCTTGCCGTCTAAAGAAACACTTTTTTGAATCCTTTCACATTTATCTTAGACGTCACACAACATAAATACTTGATGCTACTGATGGGTTATATAAAAATTATCAAGAAACCTTGACAAGTGAAAAATCCTAAATCTATTTTAGTGACCACTGTAATCTCCAAACCTCGCTATAAGCTTCACAACTTATTCAATTGAGAATGAAAGTACAAAAGGAAAGCATAAAATAAAGAAAAGAAAGAAAAGAGAAAAGAAAAGGAAAGATATTGAAAAATAGGCGACTGTGTGGGTGTGTGAACAAATCTATTAAGGCTATGGATGCCTAGCTGGAAATAGAGCAATGTTCATGGGGATTGTAGCGATAACTCCATTAGGGCTATGGACGCTTGACTAGCAATGGAGTAATATCCAGGTTACTTTTGGAGTTATATTACTTATGTGGGTTGCCTTGGTTGATTGGTCACTTGCTTCAATAGTTTATGAGGGACAGAAATTAACTCATCATTCACACATGTAGATGAGATGTTTGTGGATAGATTCATTTAAGGATTTTATTCTCCTTTAAGCCTTAGGTTCACTCAAGATGAAACAAAAGATTCTAGGTTCCAGATGAATCCTTATCCCTGGAATTCTTAGGAGTGTTCCCCACTGAGGTCACCATTTGTTGTGCCTTCTGCACACACGGCCCCCTTAAAATCGGGGACCCCCTCTTTGGTTTTCCTTTAATTAGGTCGGTTCGCATTTGCCTCAATTTTTGTGCCCCTATTTTTGGACCCAAGTTGATCAACATGTCTTTGAGTTGGGAAGTCCCATCATGCCTAAGTCATCTGCCAAAGTTTCAGGAAGTTCCAAGCTTTTCCGGGAAAGTTATTATGGGTTTCTGCTGAATGGAAGTTGTTCATCCCTTTGTCATTTTTGGGTTTCTACTTGCAGGTTGCTACATATGAATTTTCGCTTCCATTTCACCATTACTTATGGTATTTTTACTACGTTGTTCTATAATAGACTTCCTGCATGGTGCTTTCGCACTTTGTTTTCCCACAATCAACTTTTTCCTCATGACATCCACCCCTCACATTCTCGCATCTCGTACCTATGACATGCATTTCAAAACTTGCAATTAATGCATCACATTTATGGCTGATATTCTTATAAATAGATTCATCCACCTATCATTTTCCATCAGAAATTTCAAATTTGAGGTGCAAAAGAAGGAAATTGTGCACGCAAGAAAATCTAAGGACTCGATCTTTGGCTACTTCCCTTATGTGTACAGACAAGGGATGATCTTGAATCTTTTCCAACCTTTGTGCTATTACATTTTCGAAGAAAATTTCTCATTAGGGTTTCCATGGGTCAGGTGGTGTTGGATCTTCAGTGAGGGTTTTCATTAGAAATTAATAAAATAAAACACACCACTTCCTTTTAAATTCAAGGCCCAGGTTAGTCAACAGTTAATGCACCCTTTTCCTTGAAATCCTTAAGTTTTTCCATGGGTTCATGCCTGCAGGGCTGCACTCTTTGGATGCCATTTAAATGACATGAACATAGACATCCCTTGCCCCCTTCATTCCCACAACCAAGTCCTCATGAGAAAAATGTTGGGAGTTCTGAAATGCAAGAAATAAATACTTTAGATACGGGTACTTGTAGTATCCTCTATTTGGGATTTTTACTATAGAGGTCCACGTCATTTAGCTTCTCATTAATAGAAAACCCTCTAAGTCCTATCAATTGGCAGATTCTGCCCATCCTTTCGTCATTTCCTTTTCAACCAAAATGGTCAAAAAATAACTAAGTCGTTAAGCTTATGTGAGTCAATCCTTGTGGGAAGTCATTGGTGGAAGTCCATCCACCCTAAGTCATTGTTTAATGGAAGATCATGCATGATGCCCTGCGTAGTAGCTTCTTGCCTTAGACATTTTGTAAATGCATAAAGCAACCCCTAATGACATAAGCATGAAGTCAAACGATCTCACGATGACCCTTTGAGTGAAAATGAAGATCATAAGACAAAATACCTTTATAGGTTTTATCATGTGGAACTCCACTTGTGGAATTCCATCATCCTAAAGCCATCCCTCTACTACTAAACAATTGAAGGAACCCGCATGAGCGTCATTTGTGCTCCAAACTTCCACAATCCACAATGAGATGAAATTTTCAAGTAAGTTAATTAGACATGATTTTATTTACAGGCCCAAAAGATTTGAGAAAAATTGACCAAGTGAAACTCTACTCATGGAACTCCATATCATCCAGGCCATCTCTTAACAACATAACTCAAACTACATTATGGGTGACAGCTTTTGCACCTTTCTTTTCTGCATGAGCCTAAGAAGTCACTGTGACTAAGAAAACTAAGATTCCTAATCAATTTAAATTTTCATTTCCCACATGACTCAAAACCTTTGCATTGAAATAACTCAAGATGATTAAAGCCTTGTGAAAATACTCTTGCAAAAATCTATCTATGGAAGTCCATCCTCCCTAATCTGTTATCTGCATCCATAATCCTAGCGGCTTCTACAAGGTGAAAACCTGTAGCTCTAGACCCACAAAACTATAAACTTCACAAGCAAATACAAAAATATGAATTTTGATGAATTCAATGATCCCCTCAAAGTATGTGGATGCATCTAATGGCATTTTTTCATGGTGTAACCCATGTTTCTCTCTTTCGACTTATCAAGGGACTTACCATGCATTCTTTGTATAGGATTTATGGAACCAATAGAGAAGACTGATAAGGGAAATAAGATTGCTAAAGCTACATGAGGAAAAGAATAAAAAGCTAAAATGAAGTACGAGTTCCATGGGGTTAAGTGCACCTCAAAAATCACATCAAATTGGGACAAAGTAATAGACATGAACCTTGGTCATGTCAGTATCAACGAATTCAGACTATGGGTCTTAGTTAATTCAAGAATCAAGGAGGATTTGAGGATAAAATGGAGTGGAATTACAAAATTTGTAGGTTTTCCTCTAGCCTTAATCAGCCCAAGACTAATCTTTGCATGTAGAGAATGCTACCACCCACAATTTAGAAGAATAGTGACTATGGAAGAGTGAGTGCTAGCTGATTTAACAACCATGTCGAATGGGAGATTATTCAAAATCCTACTATTTGATTAGATGGAGGAAACCGAGAAAGAATATGCTTTGAATGTGTGGAAAGAAGATCCCACTAGATGCAAAAGATCCATCAATTAGACATGGTTGCTTGAGAAAAGCGGTAGTGTCGATAAAGTGCCCCAGAAGCTATATCAAAGCGACTCCATGGAAGAGGTCAATGATCTCATAACATTTCTAAGAAGAGTAATGAACCTCCCCATTTCCTCACTCTTTGAGGATTGGATGTTCTACTTCATGGAAGAAATTCTTTGGGGGGAAGCCAAGTTCAATTAGGCAAAGATAAGCAATGAAAATTTGTACTAAATTATTTTTGCAATGAAAAAGACTCAAGAATTATATATGACCTCCTACATAGTCTACCTTTTGGTGGTCATGTACCCTTACAAAGGATTGAATTGTGTTGGTACTTCGGGAATGAAGAAGGGGAAAAACCTTGTATATAATTGCTACCCACAACTACAATACAAAAACTACAAGAAAGACTACATGTGGGTCAACGATTCCTTCATCATGCACATCGTTTGGACCCTATCAAAGGATTATCATAGAAGAATGTCTCATAGTGTGAAGGCATTGGTTAAAGGCTTCGGGTACTGGTTTAGTAGGCTCCGCAAATTTACCTACATAAGGGTCGAGGGATTCTCAAGGTTCCCATCCTACTAGAGCTCACCAAGCACCTACAAACAGCCCATTCATTGTTGCATAACATGCACCGTGTTGGGGTTCCCTATCCCATTTATTTTTACCAAGGATTACATTCGTTCTCCACTACCCCTTTTGTAGAATACTCAGAACAGGATCTCGTAGAGTATCACCTACAATTACACATAGAGAGAGTAGGTCTAGATCCTCTAGGAAAACTAAAGAAATAGGTTAGGAGGTAGTACACCCATAGGCCACAAATTTAAGATTTCTAGGATAACTACAATGATGAACATGAGGTCAGGAGAAGGTACTACATGAGAATGACCTAAAAATTTATAAATTCTATTAATTTGTTCCCAATACCCAACCAGGTGGTTGAAGAAGATAGTTTTCTTAATGAAAGATACAATTCTCTGGTTAATGTGTCATTGATAGTTATTGACTGCACTGCGCTGAAGGTCAGAGATTTGAATATTGTCACTCGCCCTATAGAAAAAAGGGCTAAGAAGTGGGTTGATGACCAGGTGGCCCAATTATAGTAGCAAGGCATGGAACTAACATATGGAGAGTTAGAGGATGACCTTGAAAGCGAGAAAAATAGTGGTGCTACTTCCACTTCTTCAGGTGAGGATCCTAACTCTCCACTTGTTACCAGGTCAAGGAAAAAGAAGGATGCATAAGAGTGGTAACCAAAGAAAAAAGTATACACAAGAAAGATGGCCGAGGGGAAAGGATTGCCCAAGAAGCCCAAGAGAATGGGAACCTTCGTTCCCGATATGCCTGCCATCCAGGAAGAAGGGTCCCTACCTCAGGATGAAGAAGCTGAGACACCACACTCTCTTCTACCATTTCCTATCTCATCTCCACCTGTTGTGGACATCTAAGTCCATCTCACTTCTACCTATCTGACTGCCCTTTTGGTCGTGCTTGATTCATCCTCTTTTACCACTTCTCTGCTATCATCTTCCTCACTTTCGCCCTCGTTACAAAATTTATCTACCTTGCCACCTTCTATGCCCACAAATTCTATGGCACCTATTACTTTTCTTGAGACTTTCATCTCTTATTTGAAAAATGTACCATCTCATTTTTTAGAAGTTATTTTGAATCCTTAGGTTAAATTGCTCATGGCCCAAATTTCTGCATCGTTACTTGTCCCTTCACCTCCTACTGAGCCACCCAAGATGGAAGCCACCATAAAAATCTATGAGGAGATGGAGAGGCTAAGCACAAAACAACCTTAAGGAACAACAAATGTCACTGAGGAGCCCAAGGACTCTGACTGTGATGCCTATTCTGAGCACACTGAGGAGAGTTTAAGGATTGATCTAGATGAGGTGGCTTCAAATGAAGAAGGGAAACCAATTCCCAAACCCAACAAGAGAATAGAATAGGGACTCGATGACACTTTATGAATAAATTTTATGGATTTTGTTGCACGAGCTTTCTCAGAATCAAAGAATATGGTTAAGGCGGGTCATACATGTGTGTGGCACCATGAGGAAATTGTAGATGATTTCAAGAGGATCACCTTTCACACCACCAAATCTGATTTCATAGAATGGGAAAAACTCCAGGTTGTTATTGGAGAGTTTTTTTATTATGCTTCATTGTGAAAAGAAGATGGAAGTCCAATTATAGAGGATAAATACTTGTTAAAGTAGCTACATGAAAAAAATAGTTACAAGACAAAATAGGCTAAAGGAAAAAATAGGGAAAAGATGAAGTAGCCTATTTTATAATTGTAAATTTTGTACTTCTATTAGGTGATGTGAAAACCCTAAGCGAGAGTGAATCTGAGCCATTCATTGTAAATTAATCTTGACCATTCATTCTACTTTTTGAAAACTATAAATAGATGTATAGTCTCATTTTCAAAGGGAGAGATGAGTTGTTGTGTAAAGACACTCTGCTGATATATATAAAGAAAAGCATTGAAGTTGATGGTTTCTTTGAATTTTCTCATTGTGTCTGAATGATTCACCCTCCAAGTTTATTCTAGCTTATTTATTTATTGTGTATATTTTATTTTTAGCTTGTTAGTTTATGTTTAGCTTTAATGTTGACTATATGTTATAGTATTTTATGTACTTCCAACTCATACTTTTAGTAATTTATTGATGATAAATTTTTGTGTAAAGTTAGTCTGGGCTCTTTTACTTGTTTCACTTAAGTTCAACTATATATTCATGCTAAATAGGTGAATTTCATAGTCTTAAAATCTACAAAGAACCTTAGGATATTGCACTAGTTTTGTTATACTATAGATGATGCTTGGTTAAGTAAAACTCAATTTGGGAAGTTTGTCTACTATGAGATCTATGATTGTTACTGTTTCCCCATAGTTTTAAGAGTTAGAATAGCTTCTAAACCCTTTCATATTTTTCTCTTTCTTTAAAATTTGAATTAAACAAATAATTCCAGCATCACAGTAATGTCAAATCTAATGTAAAAGATGAGTTTTAGACTATTGTTCTAAAATTTCTGCTATTGTTCATCATTTCCAAAACTTTGAAACTCTATTGTGGGCCCAAAACTTCCATGCTTTGTGAACCATAAAGGCCCCTTTTGATTACCCATAAATCACACATCATCAACTGAGTTATTTTGCATAGTTATTACCTGACATCCGAGAGACCTTGGGGTAATTTTTTGAAACTTAGTTGTAGTTTTTTACCTTTCAAGAGAGATATTA
Source organism: Sequoiadendron giganteum (assembly GCA_007115665.2). Taxonomy (NCBI): domain Eukaryota; kingdom Viridiplantae; phylum Streptophyta; class Pinopsida; order Cupressales; family Cupressaceae; genus Sequoiadendron; species Sequoiadendron giganteum. The sequence continues at coordinate 365,297,078 of CM021100.1, read as the reverse complement.
CATTTTTGTTTTCTCTATGTTGAGAGGTGAAAAAACATGCATCAACAATTCCTTCCTCGAGTGTTCTCGCTAGAATCTCTAGTACCTTTGTGGCATCACACATCATATATCCTACCACTTTACCTCTTATAAGTATTCCATTCACTTGTACCTCGAACACATACACACCTCCATCTCAAACTGCAAATAATGATCCTCTCATTAACCAACTTTTGCAAAGTGTTTCATCCCTTCGAAATAAATTTTACACCATAAACCAAAATCAAAATGGCCAACCTATTTATTATTTTGAAAGCAATCCCTTATCCTTCAATGTTTTGAGAGCGTCAATGCCACAAGGTATAGAGGTGCCTAGATTTGAGAAATATGAGGGGAAATGAGATCCTTCTAACCATATTTTTGGTTATACCACCCTTTGTAGTGACTTTATTCTTGAGGATAATCTCTTGGCTAAGATTTTCCCTAGATCCTTGAAGGATTCCACCTTAGAATAGTTTTCCTCATTACCAAAAAAATTAATTCATTCATTCAATGAAGTTTTGGAGGCCTTTATAAGCCATTTCCAAGTGTATATGACTCCTAAGATGACTTTAGTTGATTTGATGAGATGTAAGCAAATAGATGATGAAAAGATTATTGACTTTATTTCACGATACCTATCGCTTTATTCCCAAATCGATGTAAAGATTTCGGACCCTCACCTTCAAAGGATGTTCATTGAGAACTTGAAAACTAAGATACAAGATAAGCTTTCCATGATGAAGTTTCCCTCCTTCATGCACTTGTGTACTACCCTTTGTGATTATCAAAACTGGGTTAGTAGGTGTGAAATAAAAACCATCTTGTGTTGTCCTAAGAAGTTTGAATCCATCAACCAAAACAATTATTAACATTTTAGAAAAAAATAAAGGCTTCCTTCAAATAAACCCCCTCAATAAACAAATCAACATGTAGATACCCAAGTGGCTTCTATAAGGAAGACAACTCCTTTCACATTTGGGAATCCGTCTAGGAAATTCACTCCCTTAACTGATACCCTCCAAAACACAATGCCACAAATTTTAGAAGAAAATATGATCACCCTACCTCCCGTTATGACTCTTGATCCTAATAAGTCTCTACATCCAAACATTAGATTGAATGCTTATTTCCATTATCATCAAGAAAATGGACATGACATGGAACATTGTAATCATCTTAAACATCTTGTGCAAGACCTCATTGATTTTAGTCATCATTCAATTGGAGGTGCTAATGATCAAGGAAATAAGTCTATAGCTCCTCCTATCCAAAACTTGCAAATCATTACGAACCCTATGCAAAAACATAATATTTCATTTGTCAAAGCTAGTGAAGCTTCAAAGAATGATGTGATGAATGTTGACACAGATGATGAAAACATGGGTACAATTCAACAAATTCCTATGGATACCATTGAACAAGGTCCCATGGATAATATTGAAAAAGGTTTGATTGTGTTGATCAAAACTCAACCTTGTAAGGGCTGAACTAAAAATCCTCTTGACATTGCTTTCTCCTCTAAATATATACTTAAACATGCACCTAATGGTCCTCTTTACATAGCTAGTCAAATCAATGATAATCCCACTAATGAGATATTAATTGATCCCATTTGTGGAGAGAATGTGATCACATATGAAAAACCGAAAGCATGGATAAAGATGCATAATGTTTTTATGTTCCCTATGATGGGTTTGATCACCCTTCCTTTTAAATTTGTACCAAATAAATTAGATGTATCATTCTCCATCATCTCACCATTAGACCAACTCCATGTGAAGCTTGGTTACCCATGGCTACACTTCATGGAAGTCGCCCCATCAATCGTGCATAAATGCTTTAAGTTTCCCCTTGAAAATGGAATCTTTACTATGTACCATAATGGATTTAATCCTTTTTCTTCTCGAGGGAACTTTTCATTAGATTTATTTTGGCTTGAGCCTATGGAACCTATTAAACCTCGAGAAGACTTATTTTTCAAATCCTATCAAAAGTTCAAGGAAAAATGTATAGAAAAATTATCCCTCACAAACATGTGTCAACCTATGAATGAGCCTACCATCCTTGATGAAACCATGATTGAACCTAAAAATTTCCAAACAACCAAGACCAACCTAAGATAGCTCCTTTTTCTATCTCCTACAAAAGACCAAGAGATGATGAAAACAATCCTATCATGCCTCCTAAGAGAAAGTGGTTGAAAAACCTCCCATGGTTTCTTTTGTTCCTCCTCTTATGGAAGAAAAGAAACCTATAGTTGATCAACATGCTCCTACACAAAATCAACTTGAAAATCATACTAAAATAAATAGACGTGCTAGAGAGTGTAGGCATAGGAAGCATGCCCTTGCTCGAAGGTTGAATGAAGAAAACAACAAAGAAAATAAAAACCTAAACTTGATTGAAGCAATACACGATGAGTCTCCCTCTTCGTCGGAAAAAAAAGATCCTATACCACAACCACAACAGGATCCTTCTTTAGATATTATCATTCAACCTTCTATTGTGATTAAATTGGATAATGATAAAGAGGTTGATAAAATTGATGAGTAGGTGCATAATGAATTGAATACATTGTTTTCCTCTTCTATGAGCTTACATGATAATTCTTCGAGGAAGAGTGTTGAACTTGGTGGTGACCCTAGTTCAACACTTGCTATCTTCCCTTTGGCTTTTTTTCTGCCTTCTATATATGATGAAAACAATTGGGATGTGGATGACCTATTAATAGGTTGAATTGCATGTGCCTTACTAGTCTTTTCCTTTTCATGCTTGATTGTATGTGCCTAATGTGATCCCCCGTACTGTTCTGTTTGATCTCTCTCTCTCTCTCTCTTTGTGTAATTCCTCTATTTGTACCTACATTCTTCTATATGTCATAAATACTTCATCCTTTTAATTCATCTTATTTTTTCCTTTCATGGATGACACAAGGCATCAAGAAATTCATGTCTTTTCCATGTTGACCCGAAAGGTTTTTCTTTGTTTTCATTCTCTTTTTGTTATTCTTCTTGTTCTATGAGTATTTGTGGAATGATGATAGTTTCGAGATCTCTTAAAAACATTGTAGCAAGACCATATTGAACCAAATCCATGGATCCCTGATGTGTTTGGAGTTTCATTTTGGGGGCAACCCCTTGTCATTTTCATGATGTAGCTTCATTTGTAAACATATGACTTGGCATAGGGCTTTCCAAGTTAGCTCTCATGTCCTCTTTCTTGTTAGCATTTATCATTTTCTACTTCACAGTAATTGCTCACAACATGGTGTTTAGAAATTACTTTAAAGTGGAGGCATGCATTGGAAATATTATTTTGAATTTCATGTTTCATTGTGTAGTCTTCTTACTTCATGTGATGTGTCTTTCTCTTTATGGTGAGATTGGGTGTGATTTCCCTCAAGAGTGTGATATCTCTTAGCATATTATATTCCTCTTGGTGGCTTGATGTGAAACATTACATCCCCTAAGTTAAATACCTTACATGAATTAAGAAAAACTCATTTAGACGTACCTTATACTATTTTGCATTTACAATTTATGTTATATGGCCACCTTGCATAACACACTTTGCATTCATGTGGAGCCATCTTATTTGTTCATGAGTATCAAGCATACAAAGTTTTTCTTGCCTCATGGATCTCGAAGATCATCATTGTGTGGTGTCTTATCAAAATTATCACGAGGTATAGCTTTGGTCTACTTGGATAGGAAGCTGAAATTAGGCCCGACTTTCCCATAGCCACATTCATGTGTGTGTGAGCACATATCGGTCACATTCGTATGTGTCTTACCTCTTTGGATACTCACCTAATAGACAACCTTAAGTTTTCTACAAAGTGAGTGTTCATTTTAGGACAAACAGCCGGGTATGTGCAAGATCATGATGAGCCAAAAAGTGGTGATATGTAAGTGATATGATGGATCATGTGGTTGACGACTTTTTTTTTACTCAAAATTGATGAAACAAAAAGGGTTTTTAAAGGAGATTCTTAGCTTTCCACCAATATAAATTATGTTTTACTTTGAATTTAATAAATAATTACTATTTATTTTCTATTTGAATTACAACTAAAGTCCTGATTGATAGGTTGATTGAAAAACATCTATACCTTTCAAATGGTATCACATTTTTTGAATCTGAAACATGTGTCACATTCTATGCTTTGCATACTACAGGATTAAAAAAAAAAAATGAATTTCATGAAGTTTTGACCAAATTAAGGTGGCCAAACATACGAGTTTTTATATGTTTTAAAAGTTGTATTAAAAAATTCATAATGAATTATTTACTTGGAAAAAAATTACAAAAAAATATGGATCACATCGGGATATGAGTCCTCTATTTATATCTAAATTATTATAAAAATATATTATCATTTTATTGTGGTTAGGGTGGTTAGACAGACACCTACTTCTTATTTTTTCCCTAAAATTTTAGTACTACTACATTGAAATTTGAAATTTTCACCAAATAGATTTTTTGTTTTTTTAAATAAACCTAGTTTTTTAGAAACTAAATTTAATTTTCTATAGATTCTATTGTTTCATTTTTTATAAATAATATAGATAACTTATTCAAATTTTTACGTCAAGTTGCCTCACTCTGATTTTTCTGAATTTTATCGCCACTTAAGGGCCTGTTTTTTCCATGATGATCTTGCACATACCTAGCCTAGATCTATTCCAAAATATGCATGACAAATGGTCAAAGGTTGATCCACCCATTTTTGTCTTATTTTTAATTTTCCTTATGCCTTTGGTAGTGCATGGTTGTGCCTTGTTATTTCACCTTATATCCTTTTTTATGTGTGTTCTTTTATTCCTATGTTAGTTTGCTATAAGAACTTGATCTTGAGGTCTTGCACAACCCTTTTGGTCGGTGTTGTCCTATCCCACTATCATTGGTAAAATTGAACCCCTCTTCATGTGATCTCATCTACTTTAGTGTGAGTTTGAAGCAAGTTCATCCTCTCACTAGAGTGGGGGTTCAATGTAGTGTCAAAAAAAAAATTCATGACATTTTTACACTTGTTTGGTCCCTCTTTGTAAAATTAAGCTTAATGTTGCATTGATCTAGTGTTGTAATGTGTTTGACACATTCACATTAGGTCTTGGGCCCTTGTAAACTAAATGGACTTAATTGTGCCTTAATTAGGGCGTTGTAAAGTGTTGTACCACACTTTCACACTTATCTAGGGGTTTGCTTATTAATTGGGATTCTTTATGCCTTATTTGGACTTATTTTGCATCCACAAGCCTTAATTATGGCCTAGATTTAGTGATCTAGGACTCATATGCCACCTTGGGTTTATGGTTCCCACCTATGTTTTAAGGCCCCGATCTGGATTTCACATGAATCTAAGCTTTTCTTGAAAAATGTGTCCCATAACCTAGCCTAATGGGACTCATACATGACTTTTGGCATATGAGTCCTGTGTGGCTTAAAATTAAATTAAATTTAAATTCTTGGCAGTATTTTATCCCCTAGATCTAATGTCAGCTTGTAGTGTTCTAATTTTAGGTAATTTGGCATAAACAAGTATAAATACAAGGTTATTTCACTCATTTTCATCCAAGACATTCATGAGAGCATTCCTTATAGAAAATTTGAGTTCCCAAGATCATTCAATTGTTTACAAGCACATTCAAGAGCCTTGAAGAGTTGATTATCAAATGTTTTGGAGAATTATTCAAGCACTAAGCATCATACCAAATTCATCATGTATCATGTTTGTTTTTGAGTTAACAATTGTGATGTAGGGTTTTATGATTCAAGATAGCATTCCATTCAAGATCTACAAAATTCAAGCAAGAGTCAAGATCTACATCCATTGGATCCACTTCATACATGTTTGTAGCACTTTATTGTAGGGTTTGGTGAGTTGCAACATTAAATTTTTTTATTCATCATTCCTTTATCTCATTTGATTTCACTACAAGGTTTGATTACCAAAATAGGTTTTGACCAAGGAAAACCCCTTTCCACTAACAAAGAAACATTTTTTTTCCTTTGTTTACTGTGTGATTTGTAGATCTGGGTTGAAGACATATTGAAGAGTAAGATTGGAAATAAGTTGTCAAGTGTTGAAATTTGTCCAAGTTTTCACCTTGTTTAGAAGATCATTGGAAGACAACTACAAAGAAAAATCTGGCAATTTAGACATGAAAATCAAGTTGAGAAGGTAGAGAAGAGATTGAAGAGAAGATTCAGATCTCGATTCTCTAGAAAAGACAAACTGGATTGATACACCAATTCTAGCATATGAGTCTGTGTACAATCAAATTTACAGATTTCAAGAGTTTTAGACTTGTCTTTGCCAGGTTTTTGTTCCTACCCAGTAACCCTAATCTAGGAATAAATTTCCCAGTATGGTGTATCAGTCTTAGTCTACACTAATTTTAGTATTGTTTAGAATTTTAGGACTTCATTCAAGTTTCTACATCTTTCCAAGTGCCCCTTTGTAATTTTCCAATTTTATATTATGTTTTGCATTCATTTCTAGGTCATTTAGTGATGCTTTGCATATCATTCAATTTCACATTTGATCTTGCATGCCATTTTTATTTCCAAGCCCTAGCTTGGTGGTGAACCCTCTTTTTATCTCTAATCATACTGTAGGACACCCTATTGCAAGATCTCTTTCCCCTACTTCATCCTTCGATTGAGATCTCTAGGGTTTCCTTGAATGAGAAGTGTAGAGGGTTGTTTTTCTATGTCCTAAACCATAGCCAAAAACAATTTTCTTCCTTTCACTAGGTAATTTCCTAGTATTCCTACTCTTTTTCCTCCAATTTTGATAGATGTATTGTCATCTAGGGCACATTTCAAGAATTTAATACACATTTGAGAGTTTATTTTTTGGAATCCAATACTAGATGTTGCACCTAGTAAATCCCAGTTCAAAATTGGTACATAAATTATGATTTTTAGGGTGAATTATTTAAGTTACCCTAGATGGTTGGGTGCAATATTGTGCATCTTGATATCCATTGTCGCCCAAGTTGTTTTGTTTGCCACTTTGGGGTTAGATTTCTGACCTTAATTTTTGTCTAAAGAGTGAGGATCAATCTTGAACAATTAGGGAATTTTTTTACTAAAGGTATTATTGAATTCACTCATTTATTGAATTGATTTTTCAACTATTAATAAAAAAAATTAGTTGCAAAACCCATGAGGTGTTTTCTTTGTAGGATTTTTCATTTCATTCTCCTTTTTTATTGAATGCAAGTAAGTTTTATTTTTTAACACTTTCTGTTGTAAAATTAGTCATTGAAAATAAGTTGTGGAAATTCTCTCGTGCAAGGATTTTTATATCATTTTCAAAGGTTGTCATGTGACGTAGTTTTCTTGTCATGTTGGTGAAGAAGTTTATGTAGTGATGAATTTTCTCATTATGTAAATTTTAGATTAGTTAGGATTTATCCATGTTCTCAAGGTCTTTTTGTATCCTCCTACTCTATTTGGTTTTCTACATCACTTGTTAGGTTAAATTTTCATTCATTACAGAAGTTTGATAACTATTCAATCATGGTGCATTTATTTGCAATTAGAATTTCATCTTCCATTTTTTCTCAATATTTTTTTGATTGCAAGGTTTTGACCTTGAATTGGATTTAGTCTTATATCTTATTTTTTCATAAATTGAATACTCCTCATTTTCTACAACTAGATTAAATGAGTATTTTAACTGTAAAAGGATGGATTTAAAATGATTTCTATTATTGATTTTTTGCAAAGGTTGTGTCACGTGATTTCTTAGGATTTTTTTCTCACCCTAGATATTTCCAATGGAGTGAAATGTGTGAAAATGTTTAAATTTTAACATAAAGCTTTGGGTTGTTTAATAAAATAATTTAGATAATTTCTACAAAAGCTATGAATTTTCAAAATATTAAAATTTTCATAATGGAGTTATATAAGTGACTTTAATTATGAAATGATTCCAAGATATTTAGTATGGTTTTATTTGAAGAGATAAAGTATGAGTTCCAAGGAGCCTATCAAAAAAATAGGATGACTTTAGAATAGAAGTTTATTGGGGACACTAACCTTGGAAACATTTGTATAGAATAATTTAAGGAGAGAATGTTCAAGAATAATCCAACTCCTAATACCAAGAAGATAGTTAAGAATGGGACTGCCCATGCTACTAGATTTTCTACCTTAATCTAGTTCCCTGACTTAATTATGGAATGTAGGAATAATTACTATCAGAGCTCCAAGAAGATAATAGCTATTGATGGAATGGTGTTGGTTAACTTGTAAAGTGCTACCATCACTAAGACATTTGGTATAGCAGTTGATCCAACCATGTCTTTGAAGACTAGGGAGTAAGCTCAAGGGGTGTTTGAGAAAGGGCCTAAATAATGAATGAAAATTATAAATAACATATGGATGAAGATACTTAAACCATTTGTTATTGTAGAGAAGCATATTCACTTCTTGCAAGTCTCTAAGACACCAATGAGTCCATGGAGATTGAACATCACTAAACTACCTCAAGGCTCCCTCAAGGAATAAAGATTAAGTGAGAAAAAAGGCAAGAGTTCAAGAATCAAAAAGAGTAGATCAGAATAGTTTTCTAGATAGATTAATAGGCTCTTGGACAAAGTAAAACAATGTGGAACATGGATGGCACCATGACATGTTGGAATCTTGTACAAACTGAAAACTAAGACTATCACAAAAAATGACTAAATGACTACTTCTACTCTAATTCCTAAGGAATCTTGAAATGTGGAAATATAGAAAAGAACAAAAAACCTAAAGTAAAGAGAACTAAATGAAATATAAATAATAAAACTGAGGAGAAATAAAGTGCTCACAATAGACCTTGGAACCCTCTAGTATATGGATTTATTCAATACTTGCACAGATTAGACCAAGGAAATTTGTTGGGGCTATTTATGGGTTTGCCTCAAAGCCCTATTTCAGTGTTTCCACCTCCATAAACAACTGGATAGATAGATAGAAAATAATAATATACAAGACAAGATAATAGAAAAGATGATAAAGTGCCTAGAAAACGGATGTGAGAAATCATAGTATACTAAAATCTACAAGACAAGAGATAGCTATCACCCAAAAATCTTGAAGAAGCCAAAAGGAGAAAGAGATAGTTGTGAGAGCGAGTAGAGTAGTAGATAACATTGTGATAACTTGAGAGTGTTGTAGCAAGAGAGAGATCTGTGCAATTTTGAGAGAAGGAGAGGAAGAGCAAGAGAGATCAAGAGAGATCAAGAGAGGAGTGAAAAAACCAAATGAATTGAAAAGACAACTTTTAAAGAGAGAATAAGAGGGAAAAGAAGGTTCCCAAGCCATTACAAAGTGTCTTGGCCCATTACCATCAAAAAAGGTAAGTGACAAGTGGAAAGGCACTCAAAAACTACCATTTGAATGTTTAAATGTTGCAGGACACTAGTGTGGCATGTGGATGTCTTCACAACATGCTAGTGTGCAAACAAAAGACATTACAAAATGGTTAGAATGAAGAAACAAAAGATTTGACACAAAGCTAACATACAAAGGTAGTTGCTGAAATGGGGTACTAAGAATCCTAAGAGGGGAAAAGGTTGATGCAAGGGATAAAATGAGCCTACACAAATACTAGGGGAATGGAAACTAAAGTGGATGCAAAAATGTAGGTGAAATTACAAGGGGTGCAATTTTAAGACATTACATTTTTCCCCCACTTTAGTGGGCATATGAATTTACATGAATATGCATGGTAAAGGAAATGTAATATACAAAAATAACATCATGATACCAAAAGGATACTATAGAAGAGGTAGATATCTCTTCAAACCAAGGAAGCATGCCCCCAAGCTGAAGGCCTACAAAAAAAATGCATTAGACAAGAAATAACTGCACAAGAAAATAGGGTTAGAACAAAGAAAGCTACTAAATAATGGGGTTAAAATATAAATATGAACAAAACATACGCATAGACACATGAAAAATAAACAAGATTTGAGTCAGAAAATTAAAAGAGACCTTGATTAGAAGGTTTCCTTAGTACTATGCATCATCCCTAAATTAAGAAATAACACATAAAAGAATTGTTAAATGGTGAGAAGAATGTAAGGATTGACTTCTTTAAGAGAAGAAGGCATCCAAAAGATAAGGACGCAATCAACGTCGAAGAGAGAAAGAGTATATACCCAGGATGAAGAAGATGCAGGTCTTTGATCTAGTATATACAATTGTAAGGCTACACCAAGACATGAAGAGGACACAGGTCTTATATCTTACATAGTTGACTATAAATTCACCAAAAATATGTTTGATGTAGACAAACACACTAGGAAAAAAAGTGAAAAATAATACACACCATGAAAAAATTTATGAGACATAATAAGACACAAGATGATCAGATATAGTTAAGTCTATGGCTATTGCAAACTACATTACAAGATAGTCATAGAAAAGATAAGTCTAGTCACACTGCCCCCAAACTAGATGCCAAGGTATACGATTTTTAGCACCAAGACATGTGACATCAAATATTAGATAGAAGAAATCAATTGAAAGACACCAAATAATTCTTTTGAAAATAATGTTTTCAAAAGGGGTTCTTTAAGTAGTGAACCCTTCAAGACATCTAGACATGAAGGGGACCATTTGAGGGAACAATACTTTTGAAAGATATTTTTTTTTTTCCAAGTGATTATTTCACCAAGGAATCCTTTTGAAAGAATACTCCTTGTTGAAAATTAAGCAGATATGATAGCCCCCTCCTTAGAATGATGTGTGCTACACAAAGGAGAAAATGTAATTTTAAGGAGATAAAAGAAAGAGAAGAGATGTCATGGTGAGATGTATTCATGGTATGTTGTCACACAAGTGAGGGAAAAAACATTGAAACCACAATATCATAGAGTAGAAAAGTAGAGACAAATAAATCAAGACATAGAGATGAGAGGGGGTCCTCAAGAAGGACACACACCTCTAGAATGAGTTACCTCAGACCCTAACATGTAGGAGAGGATAACCATTCTAGATACTATTATGTCACTACCACATAGAAAGTATGGTTGCACATAATAGTGTATGGCCATGAATGACAATGAGGAAGAAAAGATATGAATGCCACATAGCAGACAAAAAAATAATAGAAGGGAGGTATAATAATCTCATGAGAAGAAACTTAGAATTGATAGATTATAGGTAGACATCAATATCACTTCTCCTATAAAGAAGAGACAAATGCATCAATAAAAAAAGGAGTAATAACACCAGAATCATGAAGTTGTATTTTTTTCCATCAAGGCCTTTCTTTCATTGCTATAATGGTGAGGCACTCCATGGTATGCGCAAAAAGAATATTTTGTTTTATCATGTTTATGAAATTTATTATGTAGGATGAGGGTGAGTAATTAAGTGGGATTTGAGAAGGCCCAATGAAATATTCTCTTGCTAAGATAAAGAATGAGGAGTAGGAAGCAATCCATTCTCTTTTGAAGAAAAGCTTGATTGCTCACAAGAATAAGACACTAAGACAACAAACAATGGAGGAGTGGATGTAGACAAATGAGAATGCCTGTAACCTAAACCCTTTGCCAAAAATTATGGCATCGGTTCCAAAGGGACCGTAACTCCTTGTTCCATATTCCCAATACCATGTACCCATGCTTAGAATAAATGTTAAATCCTAGACCATAATGTGCTTGAAACTCCTCCAAAGAGGGAGGATCAAAATTTAGGATATTACAATGTTTGTTTACATCAAGTCCTATGATATAGAAGAATGATCACCTTTTACAGCGACTGTGAATGATATTGTCCAAATTTCTAAGTGGATCGGATCAAATTTGTATTCCCTAATGAAGGACGATGTAAATTCAAAGGAACCCCAATCATCGTCAAGACATGCATTTGATTTAGGAGAAGAAATAGAAGGAGTAGATTGAGGATTTTCTACTTTAGGACCTGATCTTGTTTAGGGACATTTCTCTAAAGAGGATCCTTTGTAATAGGTATTTCTAAAGTAGATTTTAATGCATTGGAAGATATGGAAGGGATAAATTTTTTAAGAGCAAGTGCAAATGAAGGTTGACCAGTAGGTGCCATCTTATATAAGTGTATGAAATCAGGTTCAACCTTGATTGTAATCACCTCATTATTAGCAACAAATTTTATAGAATGATGTAAAGTAGAGGTAACCACTCCCAAAGCATGAATCCATGGTCTACTAAGAAGAAGATTATATGGAAATTTTCTTGACATAACATACACCAGGGTGGTTATGGAAACTATTCCCAAACATAAAGGAAAGATTACTGTGCCTAGGGCTTGTCGACCAGTATTATAAAATCCATGGATATACAAAGAGAACATATGTTAGACACTAAATCAGTGTCAATGAGAGTACATCTAATGCTAGTTTTGTTAATGTTAATCATTATCATCAAAGGATTTGCTTGATTTTGTACTTTTGGGGGTAGGACCTCTTGTGGATAAAACATAATAGTCAATGAATTCACATGAATATGACCTATCAATGCATTAAAATCCACTGGCCTAGTGAAAGTGTTGGTGTTTTTTCTTGTTGAACCTTGAAAATCCTCTAATAGATAGCCAATCCTTATGCTTATGAATTTCAAGATTAATTTTCAATGAATGGGAAACGGATTCTACACTTTTCTCCCCTCCACTTCAGGCTCTGTTAAACATAGGAGGGTAATCCCACACAATGTACCCATGAATTTATGTAGCCAAATGACCATGTACATTGCAAATAATAGATGAATTCTCATGTAAGTTCTCAATAAACATAGTATTTCAAAAGGATGGCTAATCCTTCACAACACTCAACATTACAAGCATGAGAATACAAAAAATTACATTGTACTTCCAAAAACCAAACATAGAATGTAAAATCATTTAAAATTTGTTTGAATTTAAAGGTTGTCTCTGATGTTGGGGAAATATAGTTGTGCAGGACTATATTCCTACCTTGGGCTATGGAGTCACATATCATAAACATAATATCACAATACTATAAAATAATCTTGATGGTCTTCTACTAGATTATCACCTTATGATAATCAAACCCGAGCGAGCCTATTATGCAACAAACATGTTAATCCCTAGCAAGTGATAACATACCTATTAGTTCATGGTAAGCATTTACTCCATCCCTTGGACAAACAAAAAACCAACAGACTAATTTAGAATAGAAAATGTGCTTGAGAAACTGATATAACCCTTTATTACACAGTTTAAAGCATATTATCACTCACAATTGGAGAAAATTGCATATTAGATTGTATTCATATCTGTGCATTCAAGTTATAGGAGCATTACAATATATGGACTTACAACAAATGGACCTTTACCCTTAACATTCAAAAATTACTGTAAGTAGCCTCTTTCATGGCCAAAACCTAAAGCTAAGAGCCTTCCTAGAAATAAGAACCCCTTACAATGAAACTAGCTTCTCATTTTAAGAGAAATGAGAAGAAAATAGAAAATCCCTACAATTAATCCATTGTTGGCACATGGCACATGTGAGCTTCAATGATCAACAATAAACTAGAATTTAGAGAATGCCTCATTCCTTAATTTTCCCTCTCTTCAACTTGCCTTCACTTGAAAATCATGTGCACATAATTACCCTACATGTAAAAACCATTTTCCAACTCCACTTTCACTTAAAAGTAAAAAATATTAATTTTCGGAAAAAAACCCGTAACTCGTGTGTTAAAAAATGCTTTTCAATGTTGCATTTTAACATTTAAAATCCTTATTTTCTATTGCATGCCATTTTGACATTTTTTCAAACAATTAGCCAAAATCCATTATCTATACAATTCTACCTACAACTAGCTGATTTTCCTTTTCTCATATCAATCCAATAACTCACTTGCTCATAATGGTCTCAAGATATCCCCCATAAGCACAATAAAAATTATCAACACACTTTTGAAGTTGCAGGAAATTTTTTTGATATGGTTGAGGCATCTAAAAAACTATGGAGGCATTTTCAACCATCCTAGATGTTCACAACATCAATGGGCACTTCAAAATGACTCAAAAATTGCTAAAAAGGCCACTTGGGCATGAGGAATATTGTTTTGCATGATTTGGTGGTGAAAAAATAGAAAAAAACTCATTTAATAGCCAAAAATCAAGCTTTATGCATAAAAACATAATTTCAAGTGCCTCAACATTACAATAAAGCCAAACACCATTCTAATATATCAATGCATCTGCCCAATCAACACCCATCGCTAAACCTCAGGCCATCGCTGATTTGAATTTTTTTGCTCACTTCAACTGGTGATATGCGATGCCTAAGAAATGCTATGAAGATTTCTTTTAGCCAATGAGAACTCATTGCTGCCTCCTTTACCATCGTTGCATTTTTCCCAACATATCATTCAATGAGGAAATGAGCAATGTGAATCTAAGAAAGGAAACACTTTAATACTTCAGAAAAGCATGTCAAAAAATTCTTCAAATATCAAGTTTATACTTTTGAAAGCAACATTTTAATTGAAAATAACCAATAATAGTCCAACGCTCCGATAGAATGCAACAAAGAGGTTTTGAAAAGTCAAATGAAATGCTCATCGCTACTTTAGAAAGGATGAATGTGTCATTACCATAATGCGTAATGAGACTTTGATCCATCATGAGAGGCATCACCATCATTGTTTTAAACATAAAAAAACTTCTCATTACTATGTCGTGTAATCGAGATGGAGTATCTCATGTGACTTGAAACATTTCCAATAAATTTTTGCCTCATAAACCATTGGATAATCAATTATCTTATGACCAATGAAAACTTCTCACTAGAAAAATCTCATTGCTACTTTGTTTTCCCTTTCTACTCTCATTTTAGTGATGAGCGATCGAGTTTGTTGTTGTCGTGCGCTACCGTGTTGTTGTGTCTCAAAAAATTAAAAAAAAGAATTAAACTTGCTTTGATCAAAATAAATTTAGAAATGTATTTTAATTTTTCCCTAAATGCCTTTTCCACTTTTTCACAATATTTAAAATATTTAGAATATTTTAAATATTAGCAAATTTGAAACATTAGAAAAATTGCAAGTTTTAATTTCGATTGCAGACCAAATGAAGAAAATTTACCGTGCGCAAATGGAGACCCATGGATCAGAGATTTTTTGCATGCAGCCATAATCAATTATTTAAAACACGAGTTTTAAATCAAAATTTTCCCAACCATCAAAATTCAGGCACCTCCTTTGCAAACTGGCTCACTGGACGTGTTCACCACAATTGAAAAGTATTAAAATAATATATCATATGGCATCCAATTTTGATGAAATTGGAACTGAAGATGTTTTAGACCAAAGAAAAAAATGGGTTGCCCTTAGAACTTGAAAATTTCAAACTTTCTAGAACACCAAATTTGACCCTCTTACAATTAGAAAAGGATTAAAGGAATATGAAAACTCATCCTGTGGGCAAGAAACTGAGCAGGCATGTTACCATATGTACCAAAAAACATTATACTAAAGGAATTTGCATGAAGACCTCCAAGTTGAAAATTTTTAATACTAAAAGAGGGCATTTGAGACATATTTGATGGGATGCAAGCCTAAGCTCTTTTGACACATTGAAGAGATATAAGTGCCTCAAACTTGCAAAACTTGAAGGTTCTTGGTGTAGGAGCACCTAGGAAACACTAGGCAATTAGGAAGTCTAGGATGAATTTTTTCTTTTGATATGTTACCATGAAGGTCATGTTGACCATTGAGTTAGCGCTAGAGATTTAAGCATATGTTTTGATCAGTAGTGATCAGTAGTGATCACTAGGTTAAGGAGTGGAAAGGGTGGATGAGTTTAGAAACTCATTTTACTAGAAATTGGAAAAAAGTGCAAAATGGTACATTTTTGCAAATTTGCCACAAGGTAACTGCAATGTCTGACCAAGGGGAAACATAACTAATTTTTTTGACCTATATAGGGTGTGACTCAACCTAAGAGGAAGGTTGGAAGCTTTTGCATTATTTTAAATTTATGAAAACAAGAGAAGACAGTGATAAGTTAATGTAAATTTTCTGGTTCTTGCTTTAAATTGTGTGTTAATGGAGTGATCCTAACACTGTGAAATGTGTAGGATGTAGGGCAATTGTCTTCCCAGCATTGTGTGGAACAATAGGTAGCTAGTTTATTCATTTCAAGCATTCTTTGTAGTTAGTTTGTTTCTTTTAAGTTGCTTTTCTGACTGGCAGACTGTGAAAAATAGAGATTTGGCTCACATTTCCACTGTACCTAGTGTACAGGATTTTGGGGATTGTGGCTAGACTCCATGATTGTAAATATGGTAGGGTTAGGAGAGTCTTTAGAAATCAGGGTTTCACTATCGAAGTCTTCTCCTAGGCGAGCTAAGAAAAGTCCAACTAGGGAAGACAAGAAGTGCAAAGCACTTGGTTTGCAGGGGTGTTCATCTCCTATCAAATCATGGTGTGGAGAGGGCAGGAATGAGCCTTGCCAAGGAATAAAATGGAGGAGAAAGCTCCACCAATCCGTCTGATACTGGAAATATTGAACAGTTGCAGGAAGGATAGGGAAAAGGCTTAGAAAGACCTAAGTTTGCCAAATTAAGGGTTAGGCTTGTGTACGGTTAGTTGAGGATTAAGACCTGGAGAATCTTTGAGGGATGGGAATAAGGACCAAGAAGCCAAAGGAAAACTTCTGTGTTTTTTGGAAAATTTAGGAGAGCCAACCTATTTTCTCGGAGGTGGAGACCTAATTGGGCTCCTAGGCTAGTAGCCTTTTTAACCCTAAATGAGGGTTTGGTGGAATCGATGAAAAGATGGATTTAAGTGGATCTTTCAGAGCCATAATAGGATGGAATGAAGTTAGTGGAAACATCTCCACACCCTTGCAAATCTAAGCTTTAGTTCTTGGAGAATGTTAGTCTTTAGGGTAGATTAAGGGCTAAGGAAGAGTTAGAGGCATTGCACCAAGATTGACTTGGTAGGTTGATTTGTGATGGTAGTGGGGTTGGCCAGGTGAACCAGGGGTACCTAAACATGAAGAAGGTCCTAAAGGTCAAGGTGGTGAAGTGAGATACCAAGGAGGTCTTGTAAGTAAAGATCCAAAGCATGGAACAGTGATTGTTCCATCCAACCCTATCCTATCAGATTGGTATCAAAGCAAGTTAAAGATTTGGGATAGAATCTTGTATGTCAGACCTTGAATCTAGTGGTTCCACAACCATGGTGACAAACATTGAGTTGGAAAAGAAGGTCAAAGATCAGGAGGAAGACAATAGGAGATTGAGAGAAAGATTAGCACAACTTGAGGAAGCATTGAGCAATGTGCAGATCAAGGCCGATGAGGTCAGTGATAGATTAGAGGGCAGGTTACCAAAGAGTGAAGAGGTTGTAGAGGAAGACAAGACCCCTGAACCTAGCCCTATTCTGCAAGAGGAGCCTTTCTTGAAGGCATTGAAAGCTTTGAGTGGGAAAGCACTTGAAGGCATACCATTGTTCAGTGGCAAATTAGAAGCTGATCTAGTCATGGATTGGATAGAAGGAATGGAAAACTATTTTGAGTGTGATGGATTCACTGAAGCATAGAAGGTGAAGGTGGCCAAATCAAGATTGAGAGGATCTACCTTGACATGGTGAAAATTCATTCAGAAAGAGAGGGAAAAGGAAGGCAAGAAGCCTATTTCAACTTGGAAGGGTATGGCTGCAAAAGTGAGAGAAGCATACATACCAGATGATTATGAGATTCAATTACATAAGAAGAGACAAAGCTTGAGGCAAAGAGACCAAGATGTGAACACTTATACTGAGGAGTTTCAAAAACTTTGTATGAGGTCTAATATTTCCGAAGATGAAAGTATCAAGGTGGCTAGGTATCTTAATGGCTTGAAGAGGAACATTCAAGAGGAGATTACTCTTCTAAGTCCTAAGACAGTACACCAATGTTCCCAATTAGCTATTAATATTGAGGAAAGAAGCAAGAGGAAACATGATCAGGCTTCTAAGAATAGAGGAAAAGGCAAAGATCAAAGAGATCAAAGAGGACATAGAGGTGGCTACCAAGGTAGAGGAACTAAGCAAAGAAACCTAGTAGAATCTAAACTCACAGAACATGGAAGTGAAACACCTTCTAGAGGAGGTTATCGAAGAGGTAGAGGATCTCAAGGAGGATCAAATAGAGGAAGAGGAGTAGGCAGGAGCAATTCATATTTTTCTACTATGAAGTGTTATCATTGTACTCAAGTAGGACATCTAGCTTATAGGTGCCCGGAGAAAGCATCTTCATCAAATGATGAGAAGAGAGTGGCATATGCTCAAGAGGACACCATGAGTACTAAATCACCAGAGGTCAGTCACATTGAATCAGAAATGGGGGAGAACTTGATGTTTAGGAGAGTTTTGATCAGACAACTGGTCAAGGAAGAGCCAAAACAAAGAAGAGCTTAATTTAGAGTGAGATGCAAAATACTTGGGAAAGTATGTAAGATTATTGTGGATTCAAGTTCAATAGATAACATCATCTCAGAAGATGTAGTAAGGAAGTTGAAATTGGAGAAGGTATCCCACACTAACCCCTACAAAGTAACATGGTTGAACAAAGGGCAGAGTGTTCTTGTCAATGAACAAACAATGGTGGATTTTTCCATTGGAGGGTACAAGGATAAGTTGTTGTGTGATGTGTTACCCATGGATGCATGCCATATTCTATTGGGTAGACCATGGCAGTATGACAAAAGTTCCATGTATGATGGGACAGAGAACACCATTTCTTTTAAAAAGGATGGGAAGACTTTTAAATTACAATCACTGTCAGATGAGGAAGAAGGATAGTCAAAGACAACTAATATCTTATTGAGCAATGGTAGAGAGTTCATTAACAACCTACAACAAGGAGGTGAAGGATATTTGGTCATGTTGCAACCTAAAGAAGAAGACAAGGCTAAAAAAATAGTCATACCCGGAGTAGTCCAAGAGTTGTTAGAACAGTTCAAAGATATAGTCAGTGATGGGACACCTACAACTTTACCTCCAAAGAGAGCCATTAGTCATCAGATTGACTTCATACAAGGAGCTTCATTGCCAAACAAAGCAGCTTATAAGCTTACACCGGATCAGAATCTAGAGGTAGCTAGACAAGTGCAGGGGTTATTGGATCAAGGGTTAATTAGGAAGAGCATCAGCCCATGTGCAGTGCTAGTGGTCTTAGCAACCAAAAAAGGAGGCGAGTGGAGATTATGCACTGATTCTAGAGCAATAAATAGAATCACAATCAGGTATAGGTTCCCTATTCCTAGGATTGAGGACTTGATGGATTGTCTTGGAGGAGCTCATTACTTCACCAAGTTGGATCTCAAAAGTGGATACCATCAGATCAAAATCAAGGATGGAGATGAGTGGAAGACAACATTTAAGACAACTGATGGGTTGTATGAGTGGAGAGTTATGCCATTTGGCCTCTCTAATTCCCCTAGCACATTCATTAGGCTCATGAATGAAGTGCTCAAAGACTTTACAGGGATATTTGTGGTGGTATATCTTGATGATATACTCATCTTTAGCAAGATAGCAAAAGAACACCTAAAGCATGTAGAGTTGGTTCTTAGAATATTGCAAGAAGAGAAGTTAGCCATCAACCTAGAGAAGTGTGAGTTCTTTAAACAAGAGCTTGTGTATTTGGGGTTTGTAGTATCCCAAGGATCATTGAAGATGGATCCAAGCAAGGTGGAAGCTATCCTAAATTGGCCTACACCAACCACAGGGACAGAGGTAAGAAGTTTTCATGGATTGGCTCAATTTTATAGGAAATTCATAAGGAACTTTAGTGGCATATGTGCACTAGTCCCAGATACAATCAAAGGTGGCTTAAAGACTAAGTTTAAGTGGACTCAAGAAGCTGAGAAAGGTTTTGAGAAATTGAAACAAGAAGTGGCAACTCAACCTATTATTTTATTAACTAGCTTTGACAAGTTGTTTACTATGGAATGTGATGCTAGTGGAGTTGCAGTAGGAGGAGTGCTAAGTCAAGAAGGCAGGCCTATAGCTTTCTTCAGTGAAAAGCTCAATGAAGCTAAGAAGAAGTATTCTACCTATGACCTATAACTTTATGCTTTAGTTCAGTCACTTAGGAAGTGGAGGCATTACCTTCTACCCAAAGAGTTTGTGGTCTTTACTGACAATCAGGCACTTAGCTATATCAACACCCAAGAGAAGTTGAGCAATAGACATTTGAAATAGATGGAGTATATCCAAGCTTTTATTTTCACCATCAAGCACAAGAAGGGACAATTGAAAAAGGTAGTAGATGCACTCAGTAGAAGATTGTTGACAGTGCAAGAGATACAAATCAAGAGCATTGGAAGAGAGAGTTTCAAGGATCTCTATGGGGAAGATGAAGACTTCTCGGAGGCCTACAAGGTATGTTCTGACTTTGAGAATCATTTTCATAGTCAATACTCAACATATACATTGTAAAGTGGATTGTTATCTAAAGGGAATCGGTTATGTGTTCCAAAAGGATCAATGAGAGAAAACCTCATCCAAGAGAAGCACAATGGTAGTCTTAGTGGACATTTTGGCATCAACAAAACAATGGAACTAGTACAAAGGTTCTACTATTGGCCTAAGCTATCAAGGGATGTCAGGAGGTATGTGGAGCAATGTGTAGTGTGTATGAAAGCTAAGGGAGAAGCTAGTAATGCTGGTATATATCAACCCCTACCCATTCCTAATAGACCATGGGAGTGTGTTAGCATGGACTTTGTGGTAGGACTCCCTAAGACCAAGACAGGGTTTGATAGTGTCTACGTGGTGGTAGATAGATTCAGTAAGATGATTCACTTTATCCCTTGCAAAACCACTCATGATGCTATCTATATTGCTCACCTTTTCTTTAAGGAAATTGTAAGGATCCATGGATTGCCATTGAGCATTATTTCAGACAGGGATGTGAAGTTCATGAGAGATTTTTGGAAGACTCTATGGAGCAGATTAGGTACCAACCTATCTTTTGGATCAGCTTACCATTCTCAGACTGATGGAAAAATAGAGGTGGTTAATATGGTGTTAGGTAACCTTCTAAGATGCCTAACCAAAGAGTATGGACATACATGGGACATGGTTATATCACAGGCTGAGTATGCATATAATGACAAGGTGAACCGGACCACATGGAAGAGTCCTTTTGAAATTGTGTATAGAATGCACCCAAGAGGTATATGTAAGCTCAAGGATCTAGGAGCTATGGAGCATCGGAGTGGACATGCAGAGGACTTCAATCATACCATGAAGGAGATTCAGGAGCAGGTGAAGAAGATAGTCACGAAGGCTACTCAAAAGTTGAAAGATAAGGTAGATATGTCTAGAAGAGATTTACAATTTATAGTAGGAGACTATGTCATGGTCCACCTCAACAAATCCAGATTGCAGAAGGGAACATCAACCAAATCACAGATGAAAAGAGTGGGACCATGCAAGGTGTTAGCCAAATATGGGTAGAATGCATACAAGGTGGAGTTACCTACAGATTTAGGGATTTCACCAGTGTTCAATGTAGCTGATCTGATTAGATATAAGGGAATAGTCAATGACATGGATCAGAACAGTAGGGATATCTTCAAGGATGTAAGCAACATAGCCTTACCTACTCAAGACAAGCTAAAAGTAGAGAGCATCTTTGAGTCAAGAGTGAAGAAGTCTACAAGGCATAGGGTGTACATGGAGCATCTTATAAAATGGAAGAACAAACACGAATCTAAGGCTACATGGGTGGATGAAGCTCAGTTCAAAAAGTAGGGCATTGATGTATCACTACTCTCTCCTTCAGTTCCTTAGTGTTTGTGTAGAGGGGCGGAGAATGGTGCAGGAGTACCTAGGAAACACTAGGCAATTAGAAAGTTTAGGATGAATTTTTGCTTTTGATATGTTACCATGAAGGTCATGTTGACCATTGAGTTAGAGCTAGAGGTTTAAGCATATTTTTTGATCAGTAGTGATCAGTAGTGATCAGTAGGTTAAGGAGTGGAAAGGGTAGATGAGTCTAGAAACTCATTTTACTAGAAATTGGAAAAAATGCAAAATGGTACATTTTTGAAAATTTGCCACAAGGTAACTGCAATGTCCGACCAAGGGGAAACATAACTAATTTTATTGACCTATATAGGGTGTGCCTTGACCTGAGAGGAAAGTTGGAATCTTTTGCATTATTTGAAATTTATGAATACAAGAGAAGATAGTGATAAGTTAATGTAATTTTTTTGGTTCTTGCTTTGAATTGTGTGTTAATGGAGTGATCGTGACACTGTGAAATGTGTAGGATGTAGGGAAATTGTCTTCCAAGCATTGTGTGGAACATTAGGTAGCTAGTTTATTTGTTTCAAGCATTCTTTGTAGTTAGTTTGTTTCTTTTAAGTTGCTGTTATGATTGGCAGACTGTGAAAAATGGAGATTTGGATCACATTTCCACTGTACCTAGTGTACGGGATTTTGGGGATTGTGTCTAGACTCCATGATTGTAAATATGGTAGGTTAGGAGTCTTTAGAAGTCAGGGTTTCACTGTGGAAGTCTTCTCCTAGGTGAGCTATGAAAAGTCCGGCTAGGGAAGACAAGAAGTGCAAAGCACTTGGTTTGCAGGGGTGTTCATCTCTTGTCAAATCATGGTGTGGAGAGGGTAGGAATGAGCCTTTCCAAGGAATAACATGGAGGAGAAAGCTCCACCAATCTATCTGATACTAGAAATCTTGAATAGTTGTAGGAAGGATAGGGAAAAGGCTTAGAAAGACCTAAGTTTGCCAAATTAAGGGTTAGGCTTGTGTACGGTCAATTGAGGATTAAGACCTGGAAAATCTTGGAGGGATGGGCATAAGGACCAAGAAGGCAAAGGAAAACTTCTGTGTTCTTTGGAAAATTTAGGAGAGCCAACCTATTTTCTCGGAGGTGGAGACCTAATTGGGCTCCTAGGCTAGTAGCCTTTTTAACCCTAAATGAGGGTTTGGTGGAAGCGATGAAAAGATGGAGTTAGGTGGATCTTTCAGAGCCATAACAGGATGGAATGAAGCCAGTGGAAAATTCTCCACACCCTTGCAAAGCTAAGCTTTAGTTCTTGGAGAATGTTAGTCTTTAGGGTAGATTAAGGGCTAAGGAAGAGTTAGAGGCATTGCACCAAGATTGACTTGGTAGGTTGATTTGTGATGGTAGTGGGGTTGGCCAAGAAAACCAGGGGTACCTAAACATGAAGAATGTCCTAAAGGTTAAGGTGGTGAAGTAAGACACCAAGGAGGTCTTGTAAGTGAAGATCCAGAGCATGGAACAGTGATTATTCCATCCAACCCTATCTTATTAGTTCTATTAGTGGCTCATGTTCAGGGATGCATGCCCCTTGTGGACATGGTGAGATTCTAAATCTCTAGGGGGTAGAAAAAGTACCAAAATCATTGGGTGATCTAGAACCTCTCCTTTTGTTGCATTGAAACCATTTTTCAAACTTCATATGGTGGCCTCAAGCCCCCAAAATTGAAGTACTAATATTTACCCCTATAAAACACTCTATTCTCCACTGTCTGTACTAGGACAAGTTTGAAAACACTGTCGTGAATTTCCCACAAACTAACCAGGTCACTAACATTACCATGTCTCTAAGCTTGCCACTATCACTATTAAGTCTGTAGTCTAAGATCTATAGTCAGTCCCTAACTAAAATCCATAACCAATGTGACGTTTTACTATATCAAGCTTGTTTTCATGTTCCACTAAATGCTCATCCATCTGAACTCAGAAATTAAAACATTCATATTCTATCTGATAGTCCACATCATAAATGTTTACATCATATTCAGTTTGCATATCAAACATGAAACTTTCATAAACATTTTTTTCTATAGTCCCATCGAGAAGCATATGCCTTGATTCATTGAACTTAAGTTTTAGCTCAAAGTTTGAAAAAACAGATTGAATAAAAGGCTTTGATAACACCCTAGAGTGATCCTCTGATATTTTTACCATATCTGACATGCATTCACTCTACATGATGAACAAAAAGTGTTCATACATAGGCATCTTCTCAAACTAATATTCACACTCACCTAAGCATTCAAAATGAATCATACTGTTACATACTCTAGTGGTCTAAAAACAATATTTATCAAAATCCATAGCATCATTGTCATCATTCAGATCAGGGTTATGAAAAGAAACATCATTCCTATCAACATCCCAGAACTTGGTAAATGCATTCATCTCAGGTACAATAACATAATCTGATCTATTTTTCAAATCATCATTTAGTGCAGTGCAAACTATTTCAAAGGAAGGCTCAAATAATTTAGAACCTAACCTTGAGTCAAAATTTTCATATTGACCTTTTTTTAACATATCCACTACTTCAATGAGTAACACACCCAATAATCCCTTCCACCATGTCAATATGAACATCTAAATTATTCTGAATGCTAACATTTTTAGAATTATTCAGGTCAACAAAAAGATTTTCATGTGTACTAGTAACTTCATGTGTGCTATCAGTTGATATGCATATTGAACTATGTGCTAAAGACTCACTATTATCTGAAATTTGTTCATTAGAAATATAACAAGAACCTTCATTCTCTTTCACACTAATGCACTCCTCATTGAAAACAAACATGTCCATTTTCATACTCTGAAGACAAGAAAAATCAACAAACAAACAACCATATTCAATTTCAAATTCACTAACATTAAACTGACTATTAATTGCATCATTTTGATGCTCTACACATAGATCGAGAAGTTTTGCAATGTCAACACAATCTAAAAATTCATCAAACTGTTTCACATTAACAGTAGGTAATAATGTTGATCCAAGATCCACGTGTTTTTGGTAATGCATAACTTGACCATTCAATAATGAACCCATTCTTCAATTGATGTAAACATCATCATCATCTTCATTTATAACTGACATTTCCATCTTTTTTTGATATTAATAATCACAAGCAACATGGACATAACCATGTTCATTAGCATCATAGTCAGTGTCATCAACATCTTTGTCATCTCTAACGTTGTGCTTAGGATCAGGATATTGAACACACAAGTTTTTATCTTCAAAGTCATCATCACTCATAGAGTTGGTATGCTCCACTGATAGAAAACCTAAACTATACTCCAAGTATTCATCAAATGAAATTTGTTTATTCACTTGTGAAGAAGTGACTTCATCAACATTGACATCATTGCATACTTCATGTGAATAAAACACCTCTATATCATCATCATAGAAGCATTCATAATCCCCAGAAAAATAATCAGGTTCATTGTCATCATGATCCTCATCACAAGAAAACTCATCATTACATAAACTATGCTCATAATTTTTAGAATGAATGCCTAACCTTTCATTTTCAATATCTCGAGCATTGATTTGTAATGAGAAATCAGCAACACTTGTACTATAATCATTGCTCAAAACATGGCATGGAATAACATCTTGCATTTCGTTTACACCTTCATTAACCAAGATATTACAAGGAGGGATTTCATGCATATCTATTTGGTCATCATACCATGTATCTTCATCTTCATCACTGTTGTATTGATCTGCATATGTGCGACTTGTGAGCTGATTACAATCATTATCCTCATCCAAACAAGATGGATGTTCATTTTCTGATATAATTTTTCCAGTTATGTGCATTGTGTTCTAAGTTTTTTGATAGGACAAATACTATCTATATTTTGAGACAACACACCTCTTGTATAACCACATCGGGCTCCTTCAACAATCTTTGTCCAATCAAGTACTTGGTCATAAATATGAGGCTTCAATTCCTTTGGCAAGGTACTCAACCTTGACTCATAGATTTCACAAAATAGATCAATGCACATTGAATCCCCAAGTATTAAATTTTTTGGGACCTCCAACAAGGCATCCAAAAACCTTGAGAATAAATTATATGGTGATTCTCCCTTATGCCTATTCGTGTCATACAAATCTTGAACAAAAGACATCTGATCAATATTGCTTAAATTTTGTTGATGCTCAACGTGCAGTTCACTATGATTTATATGTTGTAATGATGGGAAAATTGGAACATGAGGAGCATAATCATCCTGAAAATCATTTATATTGTCTGATACATGAATTCCATTTGCATGAGGTGTACTAGGATAACCAACACTTGCAGTCATGTATCCCTTCATCATTGACTATTTTAAGTTGTTTTCAATATCCATTACAATTTCATATGCATGATGTAATGTTGCAAGATCTTTATCTCTTAAGAGATAACTCATTTCTTCATCAAATGCACCAAGGTAAATAAACAAGCACAATGCATCATTTGGTCTTATATTTTTAGGGACCTAATATTTTTGCAAATTGGAGACTGAAAGCTAGGACTAACTCTTCTTTTTCTTTCTAGATGTTCATAATTTTTTGTCTCACTAAACATGGATCAATTCTCTCACCAAACTATTCTATGAATGTTTCCACGAATTCATTCCATGAAGAGATAAAACACACTGGAAAATATGAAAACCAATCTTTGGCATCTTCCTTTAGAGATTGAACAAAGAACTTCATGACTTATCTCATAATATCCCATCAAATCAAAAAACTCTTGTAGATGCTGAGATGCTGATTATCAGCTTTTCCCTTTGAACTTTGGCAAGTGTTCCCTAACTTCATTAGGAACACGGTTTTGGTAACCTTGAATACCACTAAAATTTATGGCTCTATATATTTCAATAGAGAAATTTATTTGACGACATGATAGGTGTTGCACAATTTTCATGTTTACATTTGACACCCCATAGGGATGTATAGGTGGACGATACATTTTCTTAGACCCCTTGCAAAATTCAAATATCAACTCTACATTTGATCATTCACTACCCTATTTCTTTCTTTCATCATGACATTTAAATATTACAATTCATATAACTTAGATGCATCTACACCTAAGATCTATTCAATGGGAATATTTAAAAGCAAACATACTTATTCAAAATAATACAAAGGCTACAAATTATATAACTCAGAAGTATGTAGAAGTAATCACTATTATTTTCGTGGGACACAATACTATCTTGGGGACTACTATGTAGAAATAATCACTACTATTTCAGTGGGACACTATACTATCTTGGATGCAAATTATCTTGTCAATGGGACACTATACTATCGGTGGGACTCTCCACTATGTTTTGGCGATGGTCTGATGACTATGGTGGGACCTGAGCTGACAGGTGGGGAGAGGTAATTTGTGTTGACTTGGAAATGGGGACCACATTGACCAGTGTGAACCTCATCGGTATGATACCCTCTTATCAACTAGAGTCAATTAACTATCTCACTGATATTTTGATACATGGTGAACCTTTTGAGTAGTTCAATGGACATCGGCAAGACTTGCTTGTATCGATGGAAGTGAAATGGTGTCTCCCTAATGTGGCGATGGACTTGGTCGATGGTATACTTTAAGGAGCCTATTTTTGTGGGACGATGAGTGTTCAATGAGATATGGTCTCTTTTCTCGTCAATAATCCGATACATGGTGGGACCCGCGATGATAGGTGGGGAGCAGTAGTTGGTGTTGATTTGGCAGTGGGGACCACTTTGATCGGTGTGAACTTCATTGGAATGAAATCCTCATATCGGTGGGAGTCAATTTGTTGTCTCACTAATATGTCGATACACGGTGAACCTTTTGAGCGGTTAAGTGGACATCGGTAGGACTTTCTTGTATCGGTGTGAAGTGACATGATGTCTCTCCGATGTGGCAATGGACTTGGTTGATGGTATACTTTAAGGAGCCCATTTTTCAGTGGGATGATGAGTGTTCGGTGAGACACAATGTCTTGACTCATCGATATTCTAATGACTATTTGGTTTGGCAGGTATTACACTCATTGGAGTGGCTCAAGCAAATCAATGAGAGGGTAATGGCATTAGCAAGAGACATATTGGATTCCCCAAATGGTACAAAATTGGGCAAAGGACAAGGAGACAATGGGTTTGATCTGAACATCAGCAAGGTGGACACTTCAACTAACACTAGACATATGGAGGAATGATAAAAAATTCACTAGTACTTCCATCATATGCAAAAATTGATGTATTAGCCTAGTTTTTTGGTTTATATGTCTTTATATTGAGCCCAATTATTTACCTAGAAATGTAATATTTGTAGACTTGGGCTCTTCTAAATGTCACTTTCTATTACTGGCAATTTTTCTTTTGTTTTAACAACTCTATCAATGCTAGTACTATAATTCTAACCTCTATGTAATACTCAATATTACAATATTAATATATAATTATAGGCTCTAGCCTTTTATCCAAATAGATAAAAGGTCACTACTATTTCCCTTTCTTAGTGGTTAGTTTCACTCAATAGGGAACCAAATTTTTTTTGAAGACTTTCAAATATGGTTTTCACACACAAATTTATTCTTCTTGAAAACCAAAATATGAAAAATTCTTGGATATCTTGTAGCTGCTACAAATTTTCTTTTCTTACTAGAAACCTTTGTAAATCTAAAATATTTTTCACATCTTAATCAGGTTCTTTTGATAGAGTCGCCACCTCTCTTCATAGAGAACTAAACTTCAAGTAGTATGAAGCACTTTTAAAGCTTAATTTCATTATGGGTCTTCTCAAATAGTAGAGTCACACATAAATTCTTTTAAATCTACTATAACAAAATCTCTTCTAGGTCAAAAAATTTCAAAATCTGAACCAGATGTTCAAATTCAAAAAAAAAATTGACTCTTTCCAAATGGATACTCCTGAGATTCTCCAATCTATTGGTCTTTTTTCCAACTGAACCTTGAAAATCCTCTAAAGGATAGCGAATCCTTATGCTTAACAATTTCAAGATTAGTCGCCAACAAATGGGAGATGGATTCTACACTTTTCTCCCTTGCACTTTAGGCTCTATTAAACCTAGCAGAGTAATCCCATACAATGTACCTATGAATTTATGCAGCCAAATGACCATGTACATTGCAAATAATAGATGAATTATCATGTAAGTGCTCAATAAATGAAGTATTTCAATAAGATGGCTAATCCTTCACAACAAGTTCAACATTCAAAGAATGAGAATATGAAAGTACATTGCACTTCAAAAAACCAAACATAGAACAAAATCATTTAAAAGTTGTTTGAATTTAAAGATTGTCTATGAGGTTGGGGAAAGACAGTTGTGTAAGACTGTTTCCTACCTTTGTCTATGGAGTCACATATCATGTACATAATATCAAAATACTATAACATAATATTGATGGTCTTCTGCTAGATTATCACCTTATGATAAGAAAACCTAAGTGATCCTATTATGCAACATATTTATTAATCCCTAGAAAATGATAACATACCAATTAGTTCATGGTGTCACGTACTGATTTTATCAATTATTTAATTGCAAATATAAATCATGAGATTTGCATGTTTATGATAGATGATTATTAAGATTGAAATTGCAATTGGAACTGAAATTGAGAATGAAATTGAAATTTAAATGCAAATGCAAATGAAATGATTTTGAATTCATTATTATGAAATTCATGGATTGTCATTGCTGATGAGAAATTGAGTGCAAGTGAACGCAGGAACAGGTGAACGAGAATGAAGACGAGAACATTGATCAAGTAGAGTCATTTTAGCCATTAGATGTTTATGAGGATGATGGAATCTCACACACCACTTAATTATTAATGTGTTTTCGTGATGATTATATTTGGAAATTTCAAATAAGTTTATTTCGATTGCTTAAATATATGTGAAAAAGAATATATTTGTTTTAAATGGCAATTTGATTATTTTTGTGAGGAAATTGATTTTTATTCAAGAGTTACTTCTTTGAGTAAATATTTTATTATTAGTTGAAAATAATAATGCTTTTACTCTAAATTAATGGAATAAACTTCTAATTGTGAAAATATATATATAATGTAAAAATGGTGCTATTAAATTATTTGTTATTTTCTCATTTAATAAATGAAAGAGGAAAGATTTTTTTAAATAGAAATAGATTAATATAAAAATTAGTAATTTAAAACAAACAGAGAAGAAGCAATACATTTGCAATGGAAATTGAAATAGAATTGAGAACAACAGTTAACAATTTGAAAACAAATATCTTTCAATCAATATTTGCATGCAATCATAAATGAAACTTGCAGTTTGGCCAATTTTGCTAGGAATTTGGCATGGAATGTGGATCAAACTTTATTGTAAAACTTCACCATTTTGCATGACATTAAAAGAAGAGAAATTCGAATTGGAGAGAACACAGAAGTAAAAATCCGTTTTTTGGGAGAGGAGGCTGAAAACAGATATTTTTCTATTATTTTTTTTAATTGGGGGCCCATTCATCTTATCTTACCAATGCACAGCTAGGAGGAGTGGGATTTTTCATTCACAAAATAAATAGAGAACTGTGAAGGGGCGACCAGGGAAGAGTCAAATACAAACATAGAGTTTTGTTTAAGATTTGATACTTCCTTACCTCATGCACAGAAAAGAGCAGGGAGAGTTTTGATAGCTTTTGCTTTAAATTTCATTCCTCTCTTCATCCCATGTAGCCACCAGAGAAGAAGGAATGGCTTAAAGAGAAGAGCAGGAGAGTATCCAAGCAGAAGGGAACTCTCTTCTTCATGCGTAAGAGGAAGTAGAGGGGTGCGCAAGAAAGGAAGTGAAGAGAGAATAGGTGCATCCAGGAAGAAGGGAGACATGGGTATGAACAGTAAGAGACTAAGACAAAAGTGAGAACAAAAATCTGCCTCCCTTCATCTCACCCAAACAACAGAAGAAAGAGAGGTGGTCAGAAATAAAAAAGAAAATTAAGAGAAGAGAGAAAGAAGAACAGTCGAAGAAGCTATAGAAAATTACAGAGGAAATAAGGAATCATTTCCAGATTCAAGAAAAACACATGTGTAGATTCAAATGAAAAATGGTTATTTCTCAAATTCACAATCTCATTTAATAACTGAGTTTCATTCTTTTATTTTTATTCTTGTATTTTAATTTTAACAGAAAAAAAATCACTATTTTTATCAAATTTAGGAAAAAGATCAAACACTAAATTGTGTTTTTATCAGAAAATTGTTAAACAAGCTTGAACAAAAAACAATCAAGGAACAGTAGATTTGGTTGTTTAGTAAATTATGTTTTTGCATAACTGAAAAGATGCACAAAGAAAACGTAATGTTTTAGATTTATTTAAATTTAGAAAAAACTTCAGAAAAACCAAAACTGCCAAACAGATAATTTCTCAAAATAAAGAAAAAGAAAAGATAGCATTTTGATTTAAATAAAATTGTTGAATGTTTTCCAGAATGATAAGATTGAATAATTATTGTGTAAATATTTATGCTTGAAATGTAAGAATGAAACTTGATAATTCTCTAGAAATGAAACTAAAATTACTATGAAAGAGAAGTAAATATGAGGTATTTTCCATTTTTGAAAAGATAACATTTTAGAGAAACATGAAAAACAAAAAAGAAAAGGAAAATAGAATTAAAAATATAATTACTTTTAAAGGAAATGAATTAGAAAAGACTATATTGAAGTGTGGTTAAATTTTCTTGAGTAAATGAACCGAAAGAATGTGTGCTCATTTATTCATTTCTTGTTTTATATGTACTTAGTTACATACTTGAGATACACCTTCTCTAATTTATTTATTTTAAATATGAACTCAACGTTATTTGTGATTTAAATCTATGAAATTAATGCAGTAAAACTGTGTTTGCTTGAAAATAGAAATGCAGTTCATGTGATTGGGAAAGATAATATTTTATTTTGAATGGAATCATGCATGTTTGATATGGAATGCACATGACATGTGTTGGGAAAGATAATTTATTTATTTTGAATGGAACCATGCATGCTTGATAATTGAATGTGCATGTCATGTGTATGCAAAGTTACCTTCCGGGACGAATGCCGAATATGGGTTGATAGAGAGTGTAGTTTTTCTTTTCCAAAACTACTATTATTTGTTATGTATGACATTTTACTTGGCCAAGTAACTTAAGGACCATTGAAATAGATGGAATATATATATAACCCTCTATCATATCCTAGTATCGAACTTTCTTGTTTCTTAAACGAAATAGAAAAATGAAAATGCTTGTGGAATTACTAGTTATACTAGGCACGCATCAGATTCCATCCTTCTTGTCGACTTCTTTTTCCTGAGTGATTCGTGCAGGGTCAGGTATTCTTTGAATGACTAAAGAATTCTGGGGAAGCATAAGCTTCAAGGTTGGGCGGAAAAAGCACCTGATTCTTGTTCTCGTCTTCATATTTGAAGATATGCTATTGGATTGAAGATCAAAGGATGAGTTTTTCATATATGTATTATTTAATTATTGAATTAATTAGTTTAGAACTTAAGGCCATAGAATGCCTAAGTCTTGTATGATTATTGTAGAGCTTAAGGCGACAAAATGCCTAAGTCTTGAATTGTAATCTTTTGTTACAAATGCTTTTTTTTATAAATGTCATGAAAGATGACACATATTTATGAATGTAATTGGATGTATTATGAATCTTGTTGTAGACTTTAAAGTCAATATTTTGAATCTTTTGGATTAAAAAATGTTAATGAATGGAGTTACAATATTTTATGGAATGGAATTGAACTTATTAAAGGAATTATAAGATATTTTGGAATTAAAGACTTTTGATCTTTACACATGGCAAGCATTTACTCTATTCCATTGATAAACAACAAAGAAACAAACTAATTCAGAACAAAAAATATGCTTGAGAAACTAATATAACCCTTGATTACATAGTTTAAAGCATATTATCACTCACAATTGGAGAAAATTGCATAATAGATTGTATTCATATTTTTTTGTTCAAAATACAAGAGCATTACAATATATGGACTTACAACATATGGACCTTTACCCTTAGCATTCAAAAATTATAGTATGGAGTCTCTTTCATGGCTAAAACCTAAAGTTAAGAGCCTTCCTAGAAATCAGAACCCCTTATAATGAAACCATCTTCTCATTTTAAGAGAAATGAGAAGAAAATAGAAAATCTTGAAAATTAATCCATTGTTGACACTTGAAAGATCTAAGCTCCACGGATTAGCAACAAAATGGCATTTAAAGAATACCTCTTTACTTCATTTTCTCTCTCTTCAACCTATCTTCACTTGAAAACCACGTGCACAAATTACCCTACATGTAAAAACCATTTTCCAGCTCCACTTTCACTTAAAAGTAAAAAATAATAATTCTGGGTAAAAACCCACAACCCATTTGTTAAAAAACTATTTTCAATGTTGCATTTTAACCTTTACAATGCTTATTTTCCACTGCATCCCATTTTGACATTTTTCAAACAATTAGTCGGTATCCATTATCTATGCAATTTTGCCTGCAACTGGCTCATTTTCCTCTACTCATATCAATCCAATAACTCACTTGCTCAAAATGGTCTCAAGATCTCTACCATAAGCATAATAAAAGATATCAACACACTTTTGAAGTTGCTGGAAAATGTTTTGATATGGTTGAGGCATCTAAAAACCATGGAGGCACTTTTAGTCATTCTGGGTGTTTAAAACATTAATGGGCACTTTAAACAACTCAAAAATTCCTAAAAAGGCTACCCTACCATGAGGAATATTGTTGGCCATGATTTACAGGTGAAAACAATAGAAAAAAATAATATTTTAACAGCCAGAAATCAAACTTTATGCACAAAAGCATGATGTCATGTGCCCTAGCATTACAACACAACCAAACACCATTCTAATAAATCAATGCCTCTACCTAGTCAACACCCATCGCTAAACTTGAGTCCATCGTTGATTTTAATTTGTTTGCTCACTTCAATTGCAATATGCAATGCATGGGAAATGTCATGAAGAATTTTTTTTAGCCAATGAGAACTCATCATTGGCTCCTTTACCATGACTATCTCCTTTACCATCGCTGCATTTTTCCTTGCATATCATTCAATATGATGATGAGCAATGGGAGTTTAAGAAAGACAACACTTTAATAGTTTAGAAAAGAACGTGAAAAAATATTTCAAATATTAACTTTATACTTTTGAAAGAAAAATTTTAATTAAAAATAACCAATAATAGTCCAACGCTACGGTAGAATACAATAGAGGGGTTTGAAAAGTTCAATGAAATTCTTATCACTCATCACTGATTTGGAAAGGAGGAAAACTTCATTACCATGATGTGCGATGAAAATTTGAGCCATCTTGAGAGGTAACACTATCATTGCTTTAAAAATGAAAATAACTTCTCATTACTGCATCATGCGATGGAGATGGAGTATCTCATGTGACTTGAAATATTTCAAATAAATGTTTAGCTCATAAACCAATGGAGCATCAATTATCTTATGACCAATAAAAACTCATCACTAGAAAGTGCTCATCACTGCTTTGTTTTCCCTTTCCACTCTCCTTTTAGTGAGGAGCGATGGATTTTGTTGCTGATGTGCACTGTTATTGTCATGCATTGTCATTCTCGCACTATCGTGCTACTGTGTCTCAGCCAATCAAAAGAAAGAATTAAACTTTCTTTGATCAAAATACATTTGGAAATGTATTTTAGTTTTACCCTAAATTCCTTTTCCACTTTTTCACAATATTTAAAATATTTAGAATATTTAAAATATTAGTATTTGAAACATTGTAAAACTACAAGTTTTAATTTCACTTGTGGACCAAATGGATAAAATTCACCACACGCAAATAGAGACCCACAGAGCAAATATTTTTTGCATGTGGCCATAATCAATTATTTAAAATATGTTCTTTAAATAAAATTTCACCCAGCCATCAAAATTCAGGTACCTACTTTGTAAAGTAGCCCCCTAGACATGTTCACCGTAATCAAAAAGCATTAAATAATTTATCATATGGCCTCCATTTTTTATGAAATCAGAACTAGAGATTTTTTAGACCAAAAAAAGAAATGGGCTGCCCTTGGAAGTTTAAAGTTTGAAACTTCCTAGAACACCAAATTTGGCCTTGTCGCAGTCAGAAAAGGATTTAAAGGCATATCAAAACTCATCTCGAGGACATGAAATGAAGCAAGTGTATTACCATACGTACCAAAACACATTCTACCAAAGGAATTTGCAAGAAAACCTTCAAGTTGTAAAATTTAATCGAAAAAGAGGGCCTCCAACACATATTTAACAGGATACAAGCCTAACCTCTTTAACAAGATATAATTGCCTTAAATTTGAAAAATTTGAAGGTGATATCAAGAAGAAGGCAAAATAATATTTTGTAAGGCTCCCTAAATAATACCTTGATAAATTGGCGTAAACTGAAGCAAGTCCCATAGTGAGATCTTAATAGAAGTAACATGGAGTTGCTCCTCAAGATCATACTCAGTTGTGTAGATGTAGGTCTAGGCGCTTTAGGAAGGCTTGGTTGAGAAGGTGGTAAAGAACTAGGTTGATTAAAAAATTTATGATTCCTTCTAGTATTATAAGTATGGGCTACTGTTCTATAAGAGGGACCCTTTGTGTAAAGATCTGGAGAGTGGCTATGAAATGAAACACCATGAATAGAACAAATTCTTTTAGGAGAAGGGATAGCCGGAGTCACATAAATGACCGGTCTCTTAGGCCTTTGAGGGGTGGAAGATACATAGATTACATTCATGGATTCATCACAACTAATGGAGGAATTATTTAAAGGAAGACACTCAACATCTATCCTTAGAGGATTTGATGTGAGAGGAGATTCATCATTTGCTAATGCATTGTCTCTAGGAGAGAGTGCATTAGAACGAAGAGAAGGTAGAGTAACATTAAGAAAAGTATAATTGATTTCATCTTCTAGCAATGAAATGGAACATCATCAACACTTTCAATAAAATTAGAAAATGAACTAATAAAAGAAGATATCAAATGAATTTAGAAAGTAATAAACTGAATACAAGAAATAATGCATAAACAAGTCAGCCAAAGGATGGTGTATTATTTCTACTTTGATGGCATGGAATGGGATTCAGGGAAGCACCCCAAAAAATATTTATTAGAACGGATATTTTTTGATTTGACCTTTCTTTGAATTTATTTTTATTTTTATTTTTTTATAGGAGTGTGTTCACATCGAGTTCACCAAAATGTAGAGAAGGGGGATTTTTTGATCCCAAGTCTCTAAGACACCAAAGAGTCTACATGCAGTGAACTACACTAAACTACCTAAAGACTAGCTCAAGGAATAAAGCTTAAGTGATAAAATAAAAGGCGAGAGTTGAATAATTGTAAAGAGTATATCACAAAGGTTTTCTAGATAGACCGGCGGGATCTCAACCAAGGGACAATAGTGCATCACATAGATAGTAGCATGGCATGCTCACATCCCGGAGGTGCATTGGCATCTCATATGGATTGAAAACCGACACTAGGTGATCCCACAATATTGGTTTACAATTTCGTTCAGGAAGGAAAATTGCAAAAATGCTTCCATGAAAAAAAAAAACATTTTTAGGGGTTTACATGAACTAGGGTGTTTGTATGGACCCAAAAACCTGGGTTTATATGGACTCTAGTTCAAGCGAACCCTATTTAATGATCGGACCCACTTTTTGGCAATTTTTTAAAATGAAGATAATGGAAAATTCAAAACAAGGGGGGCTTCATTCAAACCAAGGCCCATATGAACCCCCCCTCAAGCAAACCTCCAAGTGGGGTTCACTTGAACTACGGTCAATACAAACCGCCCATTTTCCCCCTTCCCGTCCTCTTCTACCAAATCTCTACAAAAAATTTCCTTTCAAAGATCAAGTTGAGGATGAAAATGGAGGACACTTCATAGACCCACTTAGATGATGGTAGTCCTTGAAATGAGCTATCCATCGAATATAATTTTAATATGTTTTGGTTTTATTATGTATTTATTTTTAGTTTGATTTAACATAGGTTTTACACCAAAAATCAAGCTCTTTGTTTTGCACATGTACAAAAATAATAGATTATCAAAACAAAATTCTAAAAAATATGTTCGGGCTAGTTATTGATATCTTTGATCCAATAAAATAAAATTGAATTTTGATACATACAAGAAAAGTTATGTTGTATACAGTCCGCCTATGTTTGAATTGTAAATGGTTTGACTTTGAAACTTGATTAAGGGAAAAATATTCAATAAGACCCTATGAAACAAAATGAACTTGTTAGATATCGTAGTTATAAATCTAAATTTGAAAAATTTAGAATTTTATCCTTCATAGAATAAAAGTTATGTTTTTTACACTAAGCGTCACTCCTTAAAAATGGTGTTTACTAATAAAAACTAGTTTTCGAAGGAGATGGAAAAAGAAAAGCAATCTGATTCAAAAAAATTTAAAAATATATATATTTAGAATCTACATAAATGATGTCACAAATCACTAGTTTGCACCCTCTTCAAATTACTCATGGTTTAGTAGTTATAGGTGCCCAAAAGTGAAGATTTAGTTAAATAAAATCAGTTCAATGTTCAGTTTATCCAAAAATTGTAAACCAATATTGTAGGATCACCCCACTATCATAGAAAAAACTAAATGACTATGTCTACTCTTACTGCTAAGGACTCTTGAAATGTGGGAATATAATAGAGATCAACCAAACTAAAGTAAAGTGAACTAAATAAAAATATAAATGATAAAATTGAGTAGAAAGAAAGTGCTCACAATAGACCATGCAAGGGAGCCTCCAACATATGAATGTCTTCAATACCCGCACACAAAAGACTGAAGAAACTTGTTGGGGCTGTTTAGGGGTTTGCCTCAGTCAAACCCCCATTTTGGTGTTTTCATCTCCACAGATAGCTAGATAGATCGATAGAAAAGAATAATAGATGAGACAAGATAATATAAAATATGATAAATTTCCTAGACAAGGGATGTGAGAAATCCCAAGATACTCAAAGACACAAGATAATAGACAAATATCAATCATAAGGCTTGAGGAAGCAAAAGAGAGAAATAAATAGTTCTGAGAGCCAAGAGATTAGTAAACAACCTTTTGAGAACTTGAGTGTTGTAGCAAGATAGAGAGTTGTGCAAGGTTGAGAAGAGATAAAGAGAAAGAGAACTCAAGATAGATCAAGAGAGGAGTGAAAAAACCAAGAGAGAGAAAATGAATTAAAAAGACAACTTTTAAAGAGAGAATAAGAGGGAAAAGAAGGTTTTTGAGCCATTACAAAGTGTCTTAGGCCATTACAACTGATAAAGGTAGGTGACGAGTGGAAAGGCACTCATAAATGACCATTTGAATGTTGAAATGTTGCAGGATGCTAGTGTGGTACATGGATTTTTGTCGGTACACTAGTGTCCAGACACATCATGTTACAAAATGGTGAGAATGAGGAAACACAAGGTTTGACGCAAAGCTAACGCACAAAGGTAGGTACTGAAAAGGGGTCTTGACCATCTTGAGAGGGGAAAAGGTTGATGCAAGTGCTAAAATGAGCCTACACAAATACTAGGGAAATGGACACTAAAGTGGATGCAAAAATGTAGGAAAAATTATAAGCGGTACAATTTTATGACATTACAATAATGAAATTTCTCAAATATTTATATAGGAGTGACTTCATCCCTAAAATTATTAACTTGGTAATTATGGGGCTATATTTATCTTTCACCTTTGGAAATTTGATGTTTTACTATATCGAAGAGATCCTTAGAGGAACTTAGAAGATTAATTGGGATCAAATTATAAGTGATAATATTCATAACCAATTTCCATGGAGAGGGAGACCAATATATTCCACATGACATCTAACATAGTCTTTTTATTGGCTAAGAATTTTAGATATAGAGGACAAAAATTTCTTGGTTTTATTGGTAATCACCCTTACTAATGTACAAATTTTATGATTGTTTCCCTCAGTTGTAATTGTATGATTCCATGAACCACTATAAGATGGTGAATGATGCCTTTGTCATGTCCTT
The DNA here is from genome assembly GCA_007115665.2 of Sequoiadendron giganteum. Lineage (NCBI taxonomy): Eukaryota > Viridiplantae > Streptophyta > Pinopsida > Cupressales > Cupressaceae > Sequoiadendron > Sequoiadendron giganteum. The sequence continues at coordinate 365,258,153 of CM021100.1, read as the reverse complement.
TAAATGAGGATGCTACAAGGGGATCTCCAAAGAAGTTTATCGTCCTCCAATGTGGACCTCATTCAAATTATTTATTATTGGTTCATTTGGTTTCTAAGGTTTATCTATTTGAAAATGGAAGGATTCTCTAGTTCTCCGTAGTCATTTTCCAAGTACCTCAATGAAAAGATGGTACTTTTGGATGTTACAAGGAAAATTTTCTCTTCCAAAAAATTCTCAAAGATATATATAGGGCCAAAGTGCCTTATCCTATGGTGGTTGGAAGGGGACTTTATGCTTTTACTACTCACTAGTGAATAAAGGGGTCTAATATGGAATTCTAGATCTTCCATCCTAATTTTCATAGCACAAGGGGACACTTTGACCCCTATTGAAAATGAAGAAGTATATAGGCAATAAGTATTGACAAGTGTTGGATATTGAGGACTTTTGGGCCAATTTTGTGTATTATTTGAAGGTCATGAAGAGGTCTTAGTCAAGGTTGTCTATTGAGTACCTCATGGGGCTTCACATCTTCAATGTTGATATGTTATCATGATATTTGTGATTATTGAGGTGTGTGTCAAGATCTTTTATTATTATAATTTGTATGGACAATTTTAGTGGTATACCCATGTTCTTTTGAAGGAATTCTTCATTTTGAAGTCAATTGTAGATTTACTATTTATTAAATAATGGATATTTTTCTAGTAATCATTAGATTTCTAGTTCATCAAAAAAGTATTTAAATTATATTTTATAAACTAGAGGTTTCTATAATTTATTGTTTTGAGAACACTATGGGAAATAGGGTTTGAAGAAATCATGCTTTATGATGTAGGGTTTAGATTCTAAATAGGTTTGGATGCATATATGATATACATATCCTTCTTTTTGAACATATGAACAACATCCTATTACTGTGTTAGCTACATCTCCAAGAAAATATATGCCTTATACTTGACTACAAATATAAATTTAAAGTGGATTCTTAAAATAGATTACAATATATACATCATTTCAAGTATAGAAAGAATCTAAAGTAAATAAGAATTTATGGTATGCAAAAAAATATTTTTTAGTATAGTGTGAACTTATAATTGATTCAATAGACATTAATGTGCAACTTAAACTCTACATGAATTTTTCAAAGGGTTTTTGGAAAATTGAAGTAGAAAATGGATGTCTTTGTAGAAAAATGTGAGAGAACATACTTTTTGTTCATGTAGTTTCATTTAATTCATTTAATTTAGATTTTGTCAATCAATTCATTTGAGATAAATTAATTGATTTGATGGATGTTCAAAATTATGAAATTTTTAATAATTTTGGTAGTTGATTGATTTAGTTGAATTCTTTTTGGGTCTAAAATCTTATTTTTCTTTCTCTTGGTTTGACAACTTGACATATGAGCCTTACACCTTTGATTATGGTATTTGCAAGTATTCATGGAGGAAGTGACTATTACTTGGGAAATATCAATTGATGAAATTAAGTTGATGAGGAGATATAAGTCATATCTATTTTATTGTGTAGAGAAGTTAAGGTAGTAGAACAATTTCCTACAATAATTTTGAGAGGAGGATAATGCAAAACTTCATAGATCTTTACAACAGTTACAAAAACATAGACAAAAATAAATGAAAATATCATGCATACCATAATACAATGATTAACATGGAGAAAACCCTTTTGGAAGAAAAACCACTACTCCAAAAATGACCCAATAAATTATTCAAAAATCAGGAAGATTACAATATACGTGTAGAGAAAAATTATCACAAGAGTATGACCAACCAAAGATCTAGGGGCAACACGACTGCTATTAGACTCTCAGAATACATCATAATGCACAATCGTAATATAATTTCCTCATAAAATAGGGTTTCCTTCTTGGGAAAAACAAGCCAAAAAAATATCTACTATAAGATTTGAGATCTAATTATGAATGGTCTAGATTTACAATAATAAAATATACATAAAATGTGGATTTCGAGGATTCTACCCCCAAACCTCGTAGGGGATTCCCCCTACACCCTCCCCCACCACCCTGCACTCACCTATCAACAGTAAACCTTTTGTAATTGGAGGGTTGAGACACATTTTACCAATACTTTGAAGGGACACTTCATAATGCATTTTCTTTATAAAAGACTTTATATTAGAAAAAATAATATTTTTTTATTAGTGGTCACATCATGTGCACCTAAGACAATTAATCTATATTCTTTTTAAAGTGTCATGAGTATCAAGGAAAATTAAAGTGTTCTTTTCCATATGTAGACATAGTATTAGAATATGAGTTCAAGGTCTTTTCACAAGGTAACATGTATTATGTGTGTTTGTTTGAAATATACGTAGGGAGATTTGTATGGACCCTATCTTTAAAACCTATTTTAAATAAATAATAACTAAATAGTAACAAAATAATTGAACATTAATTGGATCCTCAGTTATATTTGTTGGTGTAATAAAGTGTAGGTTTTAGGAATATTTAAATTACTTTATTCAATAAATAAATTCTGACAGTTGGTCCCATCTTCGTAAGCTATTGTACCTAATATTGGATCTTGCCCTACTATTGTGCACTTCCTTTGTTACAATCTTCCATAAAACAAAGATTTATGTCCTGTATGCAACTTAAATGTAGATTAGTAAAAAAAATCATGGTATTAGAAAATAAGACTCAAATTGATTTGACTCTCATACCAAATAAAAAGAAATTGAGATTTAGAAACACTTCCTATATTAATCTAAGAAGAGAGATTTATATAAAATACAATGTAAAATAAATTAGAAAAAACAAATAACACAATAAAATCATTTATCTTAGCATAATGATGTATTATAAAAAAATAACCAATATATTAATGAAATATAATATTGATTGCAATATACTATAACCAAAAAGTATTAAAAAAAGAGAACACCAATAGTTAATCTATAAGAATATTGACTACATACAAATACTTACAAAACTTTCAACATAAATTCCATCCAAAGCAACAAACAAATAGTAAAACCAATATATCAAACAAAAGGAATAAAAAACTATAAGCCAATAACATCCAAAAGTGACATTGAAATTCCCTAATCACACTAGAATGCATGAATCCCAAAGAGAATGATCACGATAAATATAACACTCCTTACACATCCTTGCATTCTTATATTATTCTAAATTCAAACATGTTGCTCAGCCTCTTAATCAAAGCGTGCAAACTGACCTCGAAAGAATCAAGATGATTAATTTGAATATAAAGATTGCCTTGTCGCTGTGTCAAACAACCACAATTTCATTCTTATTCCTGAACGTCACGTGATATCCCACCTACTACTACTGTCACAGTATTGCGTATTCCATGTGACCATTGATCACATCTCTTTGAGCTGGTTGCAGCTAAAAACGTTAAAATGGAAATGAGACACATTGAAAGGTTGGTTTATATAAGTTTTTAACGTTTTCGAATTGGCGTTCACTAAGGGATTCAAAGAAACGCGCATTGTAAGGCGACAATTATTCCACGCTCTCCAGGGAATTGTTTTGTGTTCCGTGTCCACTGGATTACAATGTATTATTCAATTGAAAGGTTCGGGAATTTAAAGGATTTTTTCCCTTGGAAGATTCGACCTTTGAGTTAAGATTACTCTATTTATGTACACCAAATGTGTGATGGTGGAATGCGACTCACTCGAGTTGGGTATGATAATAAAAAACATGCTTTCAAGCGTCTCGAAAGGATGTAGCCTTTTCTATTATTATCATTATTTGTAAAATATGTAAGACTGACACAGCATTGCAAAATCCTTGTGATCACGGATGTATGATGTAGAGACAGCCGTTTGAGCTGGTTCCCAACTAATAACATTAAAATAGAAATCAGTCTCAGTGAAATGTGGGTTTATATCAGCTTTTAACTTTTTTCAAATTGGCGTTCAGTGAAGGCATTCGAATAAGCACGCAATGTAACGTGCAAATTATTCCACCTTCTTTATAGAATTGCTTTGGGGATCATGTCCACTTGATTAAGAAGGATTATTCAATTGAATTGTTTCGGAATTTGCCCTACTTTTGTCGTTCTAAGATGCGGCCTCCTAAGAGTTTAAGGTCGATCTATAGACGACAAGACTGATGGTGGAGAATGATAATAGGCATCTTACCAAAGCATATCGAAAACGCTGTATCTTTTTATATAAGCAAAAGGGAATAGAATAATACTAGTTTACAAAGCGTATAACAAATAAATATAAATATAATTAGATGTTATGAAGCTGAAGAATTAGTGAGGATCTAAAATAAAGATACTCCAACCTAAGAACTAGTGAAAAAAATTGTGTTTGCGAACATGATTGACATTTGAGGTGTGGTTTTACTATGCATGTTTTCTAATGTTAAAGGAAGTCGGTCCTTATACTCTAGAACTAAAAAGGAGATTGTGTAGATGGAAGGAAATTAGTTCTTATAAATTATATCTCGAACATAGATTAGTAGAGTGTATCAATATCGATGACTCATTTAATAATTGTTAGTAGTGAAGTATCTTTGCTTTTTTAGAATGATGAAATATATTGTGTAGTATTATATTAGGTGCTCTTCAAAAGTGCGTAGATGTTTTAAAAGGTTGATATAATATACATACATTAGGATACAAACTTTTATGATAGTTTAATAGTCACTATCTAATTGTCTATGACTCACAATAGTTTTGAATATACAAGCAATAGATTTTTTGTGTTTCAAATGTAGATGGAAACCTAGTTTAAGGTTGTTATAAACAACGAGAATGTAAATATAGTTTATAGTTATGTAGCTTTCTACAAAACTACATGAAAATCCTAAAAAATTGAATACACATTCATTGGGGGCGTTTTTGTTTCCTTATAAAGTTCAGAATCCCACCATGGAAGATATAAGCCTTTAATAAATACTATGTTTCTTAAGGAATTATAAAAGGATATTGTTGCTCATCATTAAATGAAGCCACATCTTGAGACAACATAGAATTATGTACACCAATGGACTCATATTGTGAAGGAATAAAGACAACAAGTTCTTGTTACAACTGCACCAAAAATGAAGGTCTTTTTACCCAACATGATTAGCATTTACAAGCTTTCAAGGAACATGAATAATTCATATCTTGTACAGTCCTAGGAAATACTAATGGCTCATGTAAAGACTATTCAACATCTTAAGGGCCCATTTATTGATTAGGTTTTCTTTTTTTTTCCCAAATAAATATTGATAAACCCAAAGTTACTTTATACTCATACCAAGGCCAAGTTACTAATGATAGATATGTGCCTATAATTAGTGAAAACAAAAAAAATAAACAAAATAAAGCTCACAAATAAATCAATGAAAATAGTTGGATCATTTTTCACAATGTTTTTTAGATGAATAAATTAAGATGTGAGGCATTGATGATCAAAATTATAGTTTTTCAATTAATCAAAGTGGCGATTAGAAATGATGAATTAGAGTAAAAATATGGAGCTTACATTTTAAATTTCTTTATTTCAAAAATGAGGAATTTTACTTTCTTAGAGCTCTTCATTTATAATTTCATTAGAATGGAAAAAAAGTCCATTGTCTTCACAAAGTGAAATGTGAAATGGGAAACGGGTTTTTTCAAAGGGCCTTAGAAACTTTTAAGCATATTCCACAAAAAAAATTCCATCATGATTAGTACAAATTTTCTATCATACTCCTAACCTATACCAGATGGTAATTCTAGAATAAGGTAGGAAATAAGCAATTGAAGTGTAAAGGATGGTTCCAGTTTCATGAAATTTTAAAGTTTTAATTACTTGAGTAATTATAGAAATTTTCCTCAAATTTTTAATTTTTAATTACTTGAGTAATTAAACAAATTTTCTTGAAGCATACAAAAGAATTATGGGCTATTCAACAAAATGACTAAAAAATATTTTCTCTTATATGCCATAGAAATTGCTAGAGAAAAGTAAAATGTATTTGACGAAAAATCCTTATAATCTACATTCCAAAATATACAATGCCAAAATGCTAGATTAAAGATCATTGTATTTAATTTATTATCGTTAAGTTGGAGCTAAATATTAATATTATTGCTCTCTACGTGCTACTAATATACAATGTATAGTGGAAGAAATAGTACATACAAAAAAACTATGCTTTAGAAATTGATATAACCCTTCATTTTATAGTTTAAAGCATATTATCACTCACAATTGGAGAAAATTGCATAATAGATTGTATTCATATTTTTCTGTTCAAGTTACAAGAGCATTACAATATATGGACTTACAACATATGGACCTTTACCCATAGCATTCCAAAATTATAGTATGTGGTCTCTGCCATGGCTGAAACCTAAAGTTAAGAGCCTTCCTAGAAATCAGAACCCCTTATAATGAAACCAACTTCTCATTTTAAGAGAAATGAGAAGAAAATAAAAAATCTCTAAAATTAATCCATTGTTGACACATGAGAGATCTAAGCTCCACAGATTAGCAATAAACTGGCATTTCAAAAATGCCTCTTTACTTCATTTTCTCTCTCTTTAACCTATCTTCACTTGAAAACCACGTGCACAAAATTACCCTACATGTAAAAACCATTTTCCAGCTCCACTTTCACTTAAAAGTAAAAAATAATAATTTTGGGTAAAAACCCACAACCCATTTGATAAAAAATTATTTTCAAGGTTGCATTTTAACCTATAAATTTTTTATTTTCCACTGCATCCCATTTTGAAAATTTTCAAATAATTAGTCAATATCCATTATCTATGTAATTTTGCCTACAATTGGCTCGTTTTACTCTACTCATATCAATCCAATAACTCGATTGCTCAAAATGGTCTCAAGATCTCTACCATAAGCATAATAAAAGATATCAGCACACTTTTGAAGTTGCTGGCAAAAATTTTGATATGGTTGAGGCATCTAAAAACCATGGAGGCATTTTGAGTCATTCTGGGTGTTTAAAACATTAATGAGCACTTTAAAACAACTCAAAAATTGCTAAAAAGGCTACCCTGGCATGAGGAATATTGTTGGCCATGATTTGCAAGTTAAAATAATAGAAAAAATATCATTTTAACAGCCAGAAATCAAGCTTTATGCACAAAAACGTGATTTCAAGTGCCTCAGCATTACAACACAACCAAACACCATTCTAATATATCAATGCGTCTACCTAGTCAACACCCATTGCTAAACTTGAGGCCATTGTTGATTTTATCTTTTTTGCTCACTTCAACCACAATATGCAATGCATGGGAAATGCCGTGAAGATTCTTTTTTAGCCAATGAGAACTCATCATTGGCTCCTTTACCATCACTACATTTTTCCCAGCATATCATTCAATAGGATGATGAGGAATGGGAGTTTATGAAATACAACACTTAATAGTTTAGAAAATAACGTGAAAAAAGATTTCAAATATTAACTTTATACTTTTGAAAGCAACATTTTAATTAAAAATAACCAATAATAGTCCAACGCTATGGTAGAATGCAATAGAGGGGTTTTGAAAAGTTGAATGAAATGCTCATCACTCATCACTGATTTGGAAAGGAGGAAAAATTCATTACCATGATGCGCGATGAAAATTTGAGCCATCTCGAGAGGTAACACCATCATTGCTTTAAAAATAAAAATAACTTATCATTACTGCATTGTCCGATGGAGATGGAGTATCTCATGTGACTTGAAATATTTCAAATAAATGTTTTCCTCATAAACCAATGGAGCATCAATTATCTTATGACGAATAAAAAATCATCACTAGAAAATGCTCATCGATGCTTTGTTTTCCCTTTCCACTCTCATTTTAGTGATGAGCGATGGATTTTTTTGCTGATGTGCACTTTCATGTTGTCATGTGTTGTCGTGTTTTTAAATAATAGTTTTTGAAACATTGTAAAACTACATGTTTTAATTTCGCTTGCGGATCAAATGTAGAAAATTCCCCACATGCAAATAGAGACCCCTAGAGCCAATACTTTTTGCATGTGGCCATAATCAATTATTTAAAATATGTTCTTTAAATCAAATTTCACCTAGCCATCAAAATTCAAGTAGCTACTTTGTAAACTAGCCTACTAGATGTGTTTATCATAATCGAAAATTATTAAATAATGTATCATAGTGCCTCCATTTTTTATGGAATGAGAACTAGAGGTGTTTTAGACCAAAAAAAGAAATGGGTTACCCTTAGAAGTTTAAAATTTTAAACTTTTTAAAACACCAAATCTGGCCTTGTTGTAGTCAGAAAAGGATTAAAAGGCATATCAAAACTCATCTCGGGGACATGAAATGAAGCAAGTGTATTACAATACATACAAAAACACATTATACCAAAGGAATTTGTAAGACAACGTCCAAGTTGTAAAATTTAAATGAAAAAGAGGATGTCTAGGACATATTTGATAGGATGCAAGCCTAACCTCTTTCGACACATTAGCAAGATATAAGTGCCTTAAATTTGCAAAATTTGAAGGTGCTATCAAGAAGAAAGCAAGAGAATATTTTGCAAGGATTCCTAAAGCATACCTTGATAAATTGGCACAAACTGAAGCAAGTCCCTTAGTGAGATCTTAAAAGAAGTAACATGGAGTTGGTCCTGAAGATCATACTCAGTTGTGTAAATATAGGTCTGGGCGCTTTAGGAAGGCTTGGTTGAGAAGGTGGTAAAGAACTAGGTTGATTCAAAAATTTATAATTCCTTCTAGTATTATAAGTATGGGCTATTGTTCTATAAGAGGGATCCTTTGTGTAAAGATCCAATGAGTGGCTATGAAATGAAACACCATGAATAGAACAAATTATTTTTGGAGAAGGGATAGCCAGAGTCTCATAAATGACCGATATCTTAGGCCTTTGAGGGGTGGAAGATAAATAGATTACACTTATGGATTCATCACAACTAATGGAGGAATTATTTAAAGGAAGACAATCAACATCTATCCTTAGAGGATCTGATGTGAGAGGAGATTCATCATTTTCTAATGCATCGTCTCTAGGAGAGAGTGCATTAGAATGAAGAAAAGTGTAGAAGTTGTCAAAACCAACTTCAGACTCCAAGAACACTTGCATGTAAGTGGATACCTGTCACAAGGAAGAGAATGGATGGAGAAAACAAACAAGGGTTTGAAGCTCTGAAAAAATGGAGAAATTATCTTATCAGAACAAAAAGGAATTGTATTAATCAGAGAGTATGAATGAAATACAATGATCAATCGTTATAAAAGGAGATCATGCAAACCCTAAAAGAAACCCTAATAGGAAAACATTTAATAATTAATATAATTATTAAATGTCACTTTATGCAAACTAAAGTGAAATCTTAAGAAGGGAATAAAGGTAACTTAATCAACATAATTAAGTTAAAACCTTTACTCTAACAAGAAGGTAGAGTAACATTAAGAAAAGTATAATTGATTTCATCTTCTATCAATGAATTATCCTCTAAAATAAGAGGAATTTCATTAGAAGAATCGAAGACATAATATGAGATAGGTAAAGCCAAGTCACCATAACATGCATGAAATGGAACATCATCAACACTTTCAATAAAATTAGAAAATGAACTAATAAAAGAAGATATAAAATGAATTTGGAAAGTAATAAACTGAATACAAGAAATAATGCATAAAAAATTCGGCCAAAGGATGGCATATTATTTCTACTTTGATGGCATGGAATGGGGTTCAAGGAAGCACCCCAATTTTTTTTCTTAGAACGGAAATTTTTTTATTTGACCTTTCTTTGAATTTTTTATTTTTTTAATTTTTTTATAGGAGTGTGTTCACATCGAGTTCACCAAAATGTAGAGAGGGGGGATTTTCTACTCTCAAGTCTCTAAGACACCAAAGAGTCTACATGGAGTGAACTACCCTAAACTACCTAAAGACTAGCTCAAGGAATAAAGCTTTAGTGACAAAATAAAAGGCGAGAGTTCAAGAATTGTAAAGAGTATATCACAAAGCTTTTCTAGATAGACTGACGAGATCTTAGCCAAGGGACAATAGTGAAACACATAGATAGTAGCATGGCATGCTGGCATCCTTGAGGCACATTGGCATCTCATATGGACTGAAAACTGACACAACATGATCGCACAATATTGGTTTACAATTTCGTTCAGGAAGCAAAATTGCAAAAATGCTTCCATGAAAAAATAAACATTTTTAGGGGTTTACATGAACTAGGGTGTTTGTATGGGCCCAAAAACTTGGGTTTATATGGACCGTATTTCAAGCGAACCCTATTTAATAATCAGACACACCTTTTGGCATTTTTTAAAAATGAAGATAATGGAAAATTCAAAACAAGGGTCCCTTGATTCAAACCAAGGCCCATACGAACACCCCCTCAAGTGAACCTCCAAGTGGGGTTCGCTTGAACCCGGGTCAATACAAACCACCCCTTTTCCCTCCTCCCCTCCTCTTCTACCAAATCTCTACAAAAAAATTCCTTTTAAAGATCGGGTTGAGGATGAAAATGGAGGACACTTCACAGACACAATTGGATGATTGTACTCCTCAAAATGAGTTATCCATCAAATATAATTTTAATATGTTTTGGTTTAATTATGTTATTTTTTATAGTTTGATTAAACATAGGTTTATCACTGAAAGTCAAGCTCTTTGTTCTACACAAGTACAAAAATAATAGATTATCAAAATAAAATTCTAAAAAATATGTTCGGGCTAGGTATTAATATCCTTCATCCAATAAAATAAAATTGAATTTTGATACATACAAGAAACGTTATGTTGTATACAGTCTGCCTATGTTTGAATTATAATTGGTTTGACTTTGAAACTTAATTAAGGAAAAAATATTCAATAAAAGTCTATGAAACAAATGAACTTGTTAGATAACTTAGTTATAAATCTAAATTAGAAAAATCTAGAATTTTATCCTTCATAGAATAAAAGTTGTGTTGTTTCAACTGAGCATCACTCCTTAAAAATGATGTTTATTGATAAAAACTATTTTTCGAAGGAGATGTAAAATTAAATACAATTTGAGTCAAAAAAATTTAAAAAATATATATTTAGAATCTACATAAAAGATGTCACAAATCACTAGTTTGCATCATCTTCGAAGTCCTCATGGTTTAGCAGTTATAGGTGCCCAAAAGTGAAGATTTAATTAAAAAAATTCAGTTCAATGTCCAGTTTACCCAAAAATTATAAACCAATATTGTGGGATCACCCCCTATCATATAAAAAAACTAAATGACTACTTCTCCTGTTACTGCTAAGGACTCTGGAAATGTGCGAATATAATAGAGAACAACAAAACTAACGTAAATTGAACTAAATGAAATATAAATGATAAAACTGACTAGAAAGAAAGTGCTCACAATAGACCATTCAAGGGAGCCTCCAACATATGAATGTCTTCAATACCCACACACATAAGACTGAAGAAACTTGTTGGGGTTGTTTAGGGGTTTGCCTCAGTCAAACCCCCATTTTGGTGTTTTCACCTCCACGAACAACTAGATAGATCGATAGAAAAGAATAATAGATGAGACAAGATAATAGAAAATATGATAAAGCTCCTAGACAAGGAATGTGAGAAATCCCAAGATACTCAAAGAAACAAGAAAATATATAGATATAAATCATAAGGCTTGAGGAAGCAAAAGAGAGAAATAAATAGTTGCGAGAGCCAAGAGAGTAGTAGATAACATTGTGAGAACTTGAGTTTTGTAGCAAGCTAGAGAGTTGTGCAAGGTTGAGAAGAGAGAAAGAGAAAGAGAGCTCAAGATAGATCAAGAGAGGAGTGACAAAACCAAGAGAGAGAAAATGAATTGAAAAGACAACTTTTAAAGAGAGAATAAGAGGGAAAACAAGGTTTTTGAGCTATTACAAAGTGTCTTGGGCCATTACAACTGATAAAGGTCAGTGACAAGTAGAAAGGCACTCATAAATGACCATTTGAATGTTGAAATGTTGCAAGATGCTAGTGTGGCACACGGACGTTTTTTGGCACACTAGTGTCCAGACACATCATGTTAGAAAATGGTGAGAATCAGGAAACACAAGGTTTGATGCAAAGCTGATGCACAAAGGTAGCTACTAAAAAGGGGTCTTGACCATCTTGAGAGGGGAAAAGGTTGATGCAAGGGCTAAAATGAGACTACACAAATACTAGGGGAATGGACACTAAAGTGGATGCAAAAATGTAGGCAAAATTATAAGGGGTACAATTTTACGACATTACAATAATGAAATTTCTCAAATATTTATATAGGAGTGACTTCATCCTTAAATTTATTCACTTGGTAAATATTTTAAGTAGAATTATGGGCCTAGATTTATCTTTCAGCTTTGGAAAATTGATGTTTTACTATGTCAAATAGATGCTTAGAGGAACTTAGAAGATTAATTTGGGATAAAATTATAAGTGATAATATTCATCACCAATTTCCATGGAGAGGGAGACCAATATATTCCACATGACATCTAACATAGTCTTTACATTGGCTAAGAATTTTAGATATAGAGGACAAACTTTTCTTTGTTTTATTGGTAATCACCCTTACTAATACAAATTTTATGATTGCTACCCTCGGTTGTAATTGTACGATTCCATGAACCACTATAAGATGGTGAATGATGCCTTTGTCATGTCCATTAAATGAGGATGCTACAAGGGGATATCCAAAGAAGTTTATCCTCCTCCAATTTGGACCTCATTCAAATGATTTATTATTGGTTCATTTAGTTTCTAAGGTTTATCTATTTAAAAATGGAAGGATTCTCTAGTTCTCCATAGTCATTGTCCAAGTACCTCAATGAAAAGATGGTACTTTTGGATGTTACAAGGAAAATTTTCTCTTCCAAAAAAATCTCAAAGATATATATAGGGCCAAAGAGCCTTATCCTATGGTGGTTGGAAGGGGACTTTATGGTTTTCCTACTCACTAGTGAATAAAGGGGTCTAATATGGAATTATAGTTCTTCCATCCTAATTTTCATAGCACAAGGGGACACTTTGACCCATATCGAAAATGAAGAAGTATATAGGGAATAAGTATTGACAAGTGTTAGATATTGAGGACTTTTAGGCCAATTTTGTGAATTATTTGGAGGTCATGAAGAGGTCTTAGTCAAGGTTGTCTATTGAGTATATCATGGGGCTTCACATATTCAATGTTGATATGTTATCATGATATTGGTGATTATTGAGGTGTGTGTAAAGATTTTTTATTATTATAACTTGTATGGACAGTTTTAGTGTTACACCCATGTTATTTTCAAGGAATTCTTAATTTTGAAGTCAATTATAGATTTATTATTCATTAAATAATCAATATTTTTCTAGTAATCATTAGATTTCTAGTTCATCAAAAAAGTATTTTAATTATATTTTATAAACAAGAGGTTTCTATGATTTATTGTTTGGAGAACACTATGGGAAATAGGGTTTGAATAAATTATGCTTTATGATGTAGGGTTTAGATTCTAAATAGGTTTGGATGCATATATAATATACATATCCTTCTTTCTGAACTTATGAACAACTTCTTATTACCGTGTTAGCTACATCTCCAAGAAAATATATGCCTTATACTTGACTATAAATATAAATTTGAAGTGGATTTTTAAGATTACAATATATACATCATTTCAAGTAGAGAAAGAATATAAAGTAAGTAAGAATTTATAGTATGCTAAAAAATAATTTGTAGTATAGTGTGAACTTATAATTGATTCAATAGACATTAATGTGCAACTTAAATTCTATAGGAATTTTTCAAAGCGTTTTGGGAAAATTGAAGTAGAAAATGGATGTCTTTGTAGAAAAATGTGAGAGAACATACTTTTTGTTCATGTAGTTTCATTTAATTCATTTAATTCAAATTTTATCGATTGATTCATTTAAAATAAATTAATTGATTTGATGGATGTTCAAAATTTTGAAATTTTTAATAATTTTGGTAGTTGATTGATTTAGTCGAATTCTTTTGGGGTCTAAACTCTTATTTTTCTTCCTCTTGTTTTTACAACTTGACTTATGAGCCTTACACCTTTGGTCATGGTATTTGCAAGTATTCATGGAGGAAGTAACTATTAGTTAGGAAATATCAATTGATAAAATTAATTTGATGAGGAGATATAAGTCATATCTATTTTATTGTGTAGAGAAGCTAAGGTAGTAGAACAATTTCCTACAATAATCTTGAGAGGAGGATAATGCAAAACTTCATAGATCTTTACAACAGTTACAAAAACATAGACAAAAATAAATGAAAATATCATGCATACCATAATACAATGATTAACATGGAGAAAACCCTTTTGGAAGAAAAATCCCCACTCTAGAAACAACCCAATAAATTATTCAAAAATCATGAAGATTACAATATACGTGTAGAGAAAAATTATCACAAGAGTATGACCAACCAAAGATCTAGGGGCAACAAAATGCTATCAGAATCTCAGAATACATCATAATGCACAATCGTAATACAATTCTCTCATAAAATAGGGTTTCCTTCTTGGGCAAGACAAGCCAAAAAAAATCTACTATAAGATTTGAGATCTAATTATGAATGGTCTAGATTTACAATATTAAAATATACATAAAACATTGATTTCGAGGGTGCTACCTCCAAACCTTGTAGGGGATTCCTCATACACCCTTCCCTAGCACCCCACACTCACCTATCAATAGTAAACCTTTTGTAATTGGAGGGTTGAGACACATTTTACCAACACTTTGAAGGGACACTTCATAATGCATTTTCTTTATAAAGGACTTTATATTAGAAAAACAATATTTTATTATTAGTGGTCACATCATGTGCACCTTAGACAATCAATCTATATTATTTTAAAAGTGTCATGAGTATGAAGGAAAATTAAAGTGTTCTTTTCCATATGTGGACATAGTATTAGAATATGAGTTTAAGATCTTTTCACAAGGTAACATGTATTATGTGTGTTTATTTTAAATATTCGTAGGTGGATTTGTATGTACCCTATGTTTAAAACCTATTTTAAATATAATAAATAAATAGTAACAAAATAATTGAACATTAATTGGATCCTCGGTTATATTTGTTGGTGTAATAAAGTGTAGGTTTTACGAATATTTAAATTACTTTATTCAATAAATAAATTTTGATAGTTTGTCCCATCTTGGTAAGCTATTGTACCTAATATTGGACCTTGCCCTACTATCGTGCACTTCCTTTGTTAGAATCTTCCATAAAACAAAGATTTATGTCCTTGTTGCAACTTAAATGTAGATTAGTACATAAAAACATGTTTTTCCAAAATAGGACTCAAGTTGATTTAACTCTCATACCAAATAAAAAGAAATTGAGATTTAGAAACACTTCCTATATTAATCTAAGAAGAGAGATTTATATAAAATACAATGTAAAATAAATTAGAAAAAACAAATAACACAATAAAATCATTTATTCAATATAAAAAATTTTACACAATCAAAACCAAAAATTAAATTTGAACAGTATAAAAAAGTAACCAATATATTAATTAAATATAATATTGATTGCAATATACTATAACCAAGAAGTATTCACAACAGACAACACCAATAGTTAATCTATAAGAATATTCACTACATACAAATACTTACAAAACTTTCAACATAAATTCCATTCCAAGCAACAAACAAATAGTAAAACCAATTTGTCAAACAAAAGGAATAAAAATCTATAAGCCAATAACATCCAAAAGTGATTGAAATTCCCTCATCACACTAGAATGCATGAATCCCAAACATAATCATCACGATAAATATAACACTCCTTACACATCCTTGCATTCTTATATTATTCTAAATTCAAACATGTTGCTCAACCTCTTAATCAAAGCGAGCAAACTGACCTCGAAAGAATCAAGATGATTAATTTGAATATAAAGATTGCCTTGTCGCTCTATCAAATTAATATATATATACATAATTTTGTTGTCAAATAACCACAATTTCATTCTTATTCCTGAACGTCACGTGATGTCCCAGCTACTACTACTGTCACAGTATTGCGTATTCCATGTGACCATTGATCACATCTCTTTGAGCTGGCTGCAGCTAAAAACATTAAAATGGAAATCAGACACATTGAAAGGTTGGTTTATATAGCTTTTTAACGTTTTCGAATTGGCGTTCACTAAGGGGTTCAAAGAAACGCGCATTGTAAGGCGACTATTATTCCACGCTCTCCAGGGAATTGTTTTGTGTTCCGTGACCACTGGATTACAATGTATTTTTCAATTGAAAGGTTCGGGAATTTAAAGGATTTTTTCCCTTGGAAGATGCGACCTTTGAGTTAAGATTACTCTATTTATGTACACCAAATGTGTGATGGTGGAATGCCACTCACTCGAGTTGGGTATGATAATAAAAAGCATGCTTTCAGGCTTCTCGATAAGGATGTAGCCTTTTCTATTGTTATCATTATTTGTAAAATATGTAAGACTGACACAGCATTGCAAAATCCTTGTGATCATGGATGTATGATGTAGAGACAGCCGTTTGAGCTGGTTCCCAACTAATAACATTAAAATAGAAATCAGTCTCAGTGAAATATGGGTTTATATCAGCTTTCAACTTTTTTGAAATTGGCGTTCAGTGAAGGCATTCGAATAAGCACGCAATGTAACATGCAAATTATTCCACCTTCTTTATAGAATTTCATTGGGCATCCTGTCCACTTGATTAAGAAGGATTATTCAATTGAATTGTTTCGGAATTTGGGCGACTTTTGTCGTTGTAAGATGCGGCCTCCTAAGAGTTTAAGGTCGATCTATAGACGACGAGTGATGGTGGAGAATGATAATAGGCATCTTTCCAAAGCATATCGAAAACGCTGTATCTTTTTATATAAGCAAAAGGGAATAGAGTAATACTAGTTTACAAAGCGTATAACAAATAAATATAAATATAATTAGATTTTATGAAACTGAAGAATTAGTGAGGATCTAAAATATAGATACTCCAACCTAAGAACTAGTGAAAAAAATTAGTGCTTGCGAACATGATTGACATTTGAGCTGTGCTTTTACTATGCATGCTTTCTAATGTTAAGGGAAGTCGGTTCTTATACTCTAGAACTAAAAAGGAGATTGTGTAGATGGAAGGAAGTTAGTTCTTGTAAACTATATCAAGAACATAGATTAGTGGAGTGTATCAATATCAATGACTTATTTGATAATTGTTAGTAGTGAAGTATGTTTGTTTTTTAAATGATGAAATATATTGTGTAGTATTCTATTAGGTGCTCTTCTAAAGTGCATATATGTCTTAAAAGTTTTATATAATATACATGCGGTAGGATAAAAACTTTCATGATAGTTCAATAGTCACTACCGAATTTTCTATGATTCATAATAGGCTTGAAATATACAAGCAATAGAGCGTCGTATTTCAATTGTAGTTGAAAACCCAGTTTAAGGTTGTTATAAACAACGAGAATGCAAATATAGTTTTTAGTTATGCAGCTTTCTTTAAAACTACATGAAAATCCTAAAATATTGAATATACATTCATTGGTAGGGTTTTTCTTCCATATAAAGTTCAAAATCTCACCATGGAAGATATAAGCCTTCAGTAAATACTAAGTTTCTTAAGGAATTATAAAAGGATATTGTTCAACATCATTGAATGAAGCCACATCTTGAGACAACATAGACTTATGTACACCAATGGAGTGATATTGTGAAGGAATAAAGACAACAAGTTCTTGTTACAATTGCACCAAACATGAAGGTCTTTTTACCCAAGGTATTTAGCATTTACAAGCTTTCAACGAACATGAATAATTCATATCTTGTGCAGTCCTATGAAATACTAATGGCTCATCTATAGACTATTAAGCATCTTAGGAGCCCATTTATTGATTAGGTTTCGTTTGTTTTTGTGTCACCAAAAAGTGTAGCCTTGACACTTTTCACTCATTTGGACCCTTGCCTATGGATTTTGGACCATTTTCAGCCTCTTTTTACCCCTTTCCAAGCCTTAGTCTAAAGTGTTGTAAGGGGTTGTAAAATATTTTCACTCTTTCCTAGGCTTGTCATCACTTAATCAACCCTTTCCTATCACATAATGACCCCTTAATACACTTACATGCCTTACTTTAGTGTGTTTTGTGAGACAATCCCAACAAACATTATTAATCACATCTTAATCCCCAAAAACCAATGAAAAATGCCCAGGTGGACTAGGTCGCCACCTTGGGTGACCTAGTCCTATGTGGCTTAAAAATTAAATTTAACTTCAATTTTTTTCGAGATTTTGTCTCATAAACCCTAAGGTTGGCCTTTGTGGTGTTATTTTAGGGAAATTATGGCATAGATTGTATAAATAAAGGTTTTCCCCTCATTTTTCAACCCTAATGTTCTAACAAGTCTCACTTTTCCTCCTCACTCAATCTTCTCAAGCAAGCTAGGGTTTCTGCATACCCAGTCAACAAAACATCTCTCCAAGGTATTCAAGGGCTAAATCCTCCATTGCTGCAACTCAAGATCAATCATCATGGCAACGTAAAATCCACTATTCCATGTTTCATTACATTATTTCATCATTTGGTTTCATTATCTGAAAAGGGTTTGACCAAGGCAGACCCTCAATCCCTAACAATCAACATTTCCTTCTCTCTCTTTGTGTGTTTGCAGATTTCAATATCTTGGAAGCTTGGAGATCATTCAAGAATGGGTTAAAGACTGGCTTAGGGCATCTCCTTGTTGCTTAGGTCAAGAATCTACACAAAAAGGCACATACATACTAGATTATGCATTTTCGAGTCTGGAAACTTGCGAGGAGCAGAAGTGCAGACCAATACCCACATAGTGCATCTTCAGATCTCCCAAAATCTAGAAGCGGACTAGGTCACCATTAGTGGTGACCTAGTCCCACTATACATGAATTTTTTGGTTTTCTATAGATCTGAGTACCCTTTTGTCAGAAATTGAACTAGGTCACCTAGAAAGGCACTAATGTCCTAGTAGGCTTAAACTCCAGATTCAGCAACATTTCTAGCCTTTGCAAGTTTCTAGGTGCACACCCTTTTCATTCCCTGACTTTCCATTTTGTTTCATAAGCTTTCTTAGGCCATTTAATTTAATGCTTACATATCATTATGTGTTATCCAGCATAGTTACGTTTTCTAGCACTTTACATTCAATAGTTAGTTTCTATTTTCCATTCCCAGCATTTAGGGAATTCCACACACATCACTTTAAGCCCCTAACCCCTTTCAATGAACTCACCAAAAATCCCTTAGTGCGAAAGGGAGCCATTTCCTAACCTAGCTCCTAGGTGAAAAACCCTAGGAGCCTATTAGGGAATCATCTTTCCCTAATTGTAGTTCATTTTTGGTGGTTCATTTTGGTGAATCCAACGTCCTTGCACCCTTCCTTTCCGGTTTAGATTCCTTCATTTTCCTAGAATTAACTTCCATTGCATGTTGCATTAGTAAAGTTGCATTCTAGGGTTTCAAACTTTTACATTAGTGAAAGTGCATATAGTTACATTTTTGCATATTAAAACATTAAACATTTCTAAAATCTTGCATTTGCATGTTAGGTTTGCATCACCTCATACATAAACCACTTGAATCCATCAAAATCTTTTGCAAGAACTGAAAAAAAATCACTAGGAGGACTAAGTCGCCACTCTGGGCGACTTAGTCCCTTTAGGCCTCTGGAACTGTTCTTTATAGAGCTAAAAACCCTATTTTTATGCTTCTTTTTGTGTCATTATCCATCTATATCATTGGGTTGTGTTTTTGTAGCATTCATTTCATTAAATCTAGCATAAATAAGCTCATTTCACGTAGTGTACATTTTCACTTTTGCATTTACATGTCATTCTCTGATCATTGCATACTGTAATCAATCATTTACCTTTCTTTTTCCTTTAAATTTCATTTTAAGTTTACATAGATTTTGTTACATTTTAAATAGCATTCATGGTACTTTTTGATAGCATTAGACTTTTGTAATCTTCATTTTTTGCATTAGTTCCTACACCATTTAAATTAGATTCTTTAGAAAATGAAAACAAAACATTAACAACATCAAATGCACCCTGTCATAAACTTAGAGATAGTGATCCCTTTAGTAGTGATGACTTAGACAAGTTAGATGAAGCCATTGATGACTTTATCTCTTCTAGCTCATCCACTAAAGTTCTGACCGATGAGGATACAAACATTGATAATCATGATTATCATAATTGCTCTTCTCCTAATATCTTTCCCATTGGTGACGAGGGCATCTCAGTGCAAGAAGACACAACCATTGAAGGTCATGATGGTCTTTCTTGTCTTCCTCATCCTCCTTCCCCTTTGCAAAACATTAAACAACAACAACATGAAAACATCATCCCCTTACCTAGTCTCCCTAACCATGACCCTCAAATTTGTTCTTCTCATATCCCTCCTTAATGCAATGAGGATAGGTCAGTGTTAGAAGATACACGTATTATAATTCATGAGACTCTTGACCCTCCCTTTCCTAATGCTCCTACCCTTTGGGACAACCTATTTGACAACCATAGTGGTCCTTCTCTTCAGGCCTCCCCTCCTTATGATGAAGCTAGTGATGAACCTCTTCCAAGCTCTCCTACTATGGTAGATAGTATGGAAAACAAGACTAAGACCTTTGAAAATAAAATAGATCCCTCTCCTCATCATCCCACCCATCCTAATCATCCTATCATTAATCATTCCCCTAATAATATTATGCCCTTAAAAGAAGATGTAGAGCCTATATTAGGCTCTCCTTCTTTAGGGAATGTTAATATTATTCAACCTCACCTTACCCTCTATCCTCTTTCAAACAAACCTAAACCTGAACTTACCCTCTACCCACCCACGCATAGTGTGTTGCAGAAATCGAGTCATCATATTGTTGCTCATATACATTACACTAGAAACAATCCATAGCCACCCGAACCAACTTCAACACCCTTACCTTCATCCACTCCCATTCTTCCCGCTGCCCCTCACTTAAATTCACTCATTAGGGAGTATGACCTTGTTGATCAACTAAGGAATACTTCTGCTAAAATATCTTTGTGGGACCTTATTCAAGCCTCCCCTCACTATCAAAACATGATGCAGAACACCTTACAACAAATTCCTATCCCTTCCAATGCGCAAACAAATGACATAGCAGCTATGATTCAAGGCTCGAATGTTGACATTGTTTTCCACCAAAGTGACCTTCCTCCTTTGGAAGTGCAAAAAAAATTTGACACTCTTGTAATCATATCTCAATGCAAACACATAGGGATCAAGCAAACCCTTGTTGATAATGGCTCTCCTGTAAATGTGTGTAGTGTCAATCTCTTGGATAGGCTCCATATCGATAAATCAACCATTCAACCTACCTCCCTATCTCTCAGTTGATTTGATAGTAAACTACAAAATCCACTTGGTGTGATCACTTTGCCTCTCAGTGTTGGAATGGCCACATTAGACACACTGATCCATGTTATGCCCAATGATATTTCATATAACCTCATTCTAGGTAGGTAATGGATTCATGCTATGAATGGTGTGCCTTCCACTCTTCATCGTAAGATGAAGTATATGTACAACAATAAAGTGTACACACATAAAACTGATCCTAAACCTAACAGTCTCTTAAACTTGAGAAAAACAAATCCAAACCCTTCACCACTTCAACATCAACCAAACCAGTGGAACCCATACAACCAACACCCTTAGTTTATGATTGGGGTTCCTTAGACTTCACTCCTCCTTTACTAGGAGAATCCAAGATCACAAACAAAGACTCTAAAAAGGGAAACGCAGTCTTGTCAACACAAGACTTGAAAGATCCTTCTAAAGCATCCACCTCAACTATTTTAACCAATGCAGCCAACAACCAATCCTCACTCAATCCAAAAATGTTGAAAAAGCTCTATAGAAAAGGTTATGAGCTTCTCAAACAACTTGGCTAAAGTGGAAAAGGTTGTGGTGCTAACGAACAAGGTCTCCACAACCCTATCGAGCCTACCATACAAACAACACATCATGGTCTTGGATTTTGTCCTTTCATATAAATCATCAAACCTTCCCCCAACATCAATCCTACCCCAAATCACCCTTCTAGCCTAACCTTACAAAATGCTCCTTTGCACACAACACAAAATACAAAGAAACCTTCGCTTAACACCAATGTCATCTTGCAACACACTATTAATTTGGATTTGGATTGTACAAAATCTCAAAATCTATAGCACCTTGTGTAAGTATGACATCCTATACTAAGAAAGACACTTCTTTGTTGCACACCAAAGGAACACCTTCTCCCCTCGATCAAGAGGGTATCTTGTTGAGACTCCTCCAAGATCACCTGATCTCCCTTCCTCGCAGGACTCAAAAGAATTGTTCCAACAAACATTCCTTTTGTGTTTACCACCGAGTTCATGGTCATCACACTAATCAGTGTAAGGCCTTGAGTTGTAAAATTCAACATCTTAAGGAGCTTGGTGCTTTACCTTATGTGGGGGCACCTCACTCCTCCAATTGATACCGATTTTCACTCTACCTTGCCTCTCATCCATTGTCACATATAGATTTCATTTGATTAATTAAATGCAATTAGTAATCATGATGTCACTATTTAAATTGAAGTTAAATTGAAATTGAAATTGAAATGAAATTGAAATTGAAATGAAATTACAATGATTTGAAATGTATTTTTATTTAAATTTGGGGTTTGTCATTACTGATGAAAAATCAAGTGCAAGTGAACACAGGAATAGGTGAACGTGATTGAAGGTGAGAAAAATGATCAGGTAGAGTCGTTTAGCCGTTAGACGTTTATGAGCAGATGAAATCTCACACACTCACTTAGATAATATTTTAATGCATTTTGTGTTTAATGTGTTTGCAAGTTTTAAATCTAGTTTTAGTTTAATTTCTCAAAATTTGTGAAAAAATATACATGTTGATTTAAAATGACAATTTTGTCAAATTTGAGGAAATTGATTTAAATTAAATGATTGGATTTATTGTTTATATATTTTATTATTATATTAAAATAAGATGCATGTATTTCAAAATTCAAACGGAAATTGGATTTTATTTCAGAATTTAATGAAATTTAAATGAATAAAGTGTATTATAAATTTAAATGTTTTTAATTGAAAATATGAAAGAAGAAAAGATTTAAAAATAGAAATTGAAAAAAAAAATCACGTGCAAATTGAACTTGGCATTCAAATGAAACTTCAGTTAACAAGCTGAAGAAATATCTTCAATCGAGATGAAAACCAATAAAAAATTGGAAACTTAGAGTTCAAAAATTGAACTGGAGATCAATCATGTTGTGTGGATCTCATTTTTCTTGATAACTCCAACAATGCATGGGAGAGGAGAGGAGTTTTTTGGAGAATTTCTAAATTGAACATTGGAGTAAAAATTCGTTTGGAGATTTTGAAAATAAAACACAAGGGAGAAGTCTTAGATTTTACCATGCTCAGAGGAATTCTGAGACCAAAAATCTTAGTGTCTAATTGAATTTAAGGAAGGAGGCTAATTGTTCACAGAGGAGGTATGCATCCCCCACACTCCACTCTTCCACACGTCCAGGCAGAGAGAAGTCTCCACTCCATATCCCACACATCTGGAAAAGGAGGGAGTTACTGCCAGGCAAGCCTCAACGCATAGAGTAGGTGGCATAGAGATCTTGGGAGAGGGAACGACAAGGAGGAAAGCCATGCATAGTGATAGGCTCCCCACTTCTTCCCCTCACACATGCGCATGGGAAAACTTAGGTGATAGGCGTGGCCAGACATCATATGCAGCCACAAAAAAAAACATGACATGCGCAGGGAGAAAGTGTAGAGGGAAAAGCAGGTAGAAAGTAAGAGAGGGTGCAATGGAAGATAAGCCACAGGGAGACAAGGGAGGGTGTGCCCAAGACAGTAAGAGGATAGGAGGTAGGCAAGAAGAAAGGGAGTTGGGGATTGATTTCCAAACGATAATAAAAATACAAAGAGAGATTCTAAACAGGGTTAAGAATTTGACAAACCAAGGAAGAATCACGGAGAGACTAAGAAGCTTCAGAAATTTACAGAGGAAGCACACAACAATCAATTTTTCCAGAATTTAACCAGTTAGAATGAAAACCAATTCACAATTTTATATAAGTGTTAAAATATCTTCTCCAATTCTTATATTTAGTTTAAAATTTAAAAGAGAATCTATGTTTATTTAATTTAGAAAAGAATGATCTAAAGATTTGTTTGCAAATATATTAAAAATGTCACCGTTCCTTTTCATTTTGTAGAAAATTTCAAACGAATCAAACTGTAATTTTTCTAGAATATTATTGAATTCAGAAACTGAAGATTTTTAGGAAGCATTGATTGAAATCATAAAATAAACTAGTTGATTCCTTTAGGAAGAAATTCAAAACATAAAACATCTTTAAAATTTAGATTCAAAAAGGATCTTAAACAAAAAGTTTTAGTTGAAATTGGTTTGGAAAGAATTCACACTGAAAATAATTTGATAGTATAATTTCTAAATTTTAAACATTATTTTGAAACAAAGGTTTTTAAACACTATATTTTAGCCATTAAAACTTAAAACAGTCAAAACAGAAATAAAAATGAGTTATTTTCAATGTATTTGAAGAAGTAATTATTTGTTTTTAGAAAGTTTGAAAAACAGAAAATAAACCATTTAAATTAAAATACGATTTACTTAGAAGCAAAAACGAACTTGAACAATATTAAATAGATGAGTACAATAACGAATGAACGTGTGCTCTTTTATGACCTTTTTTATATGTATTTAATTTGCATACTCGAGATACACCTTCATTATTCTTGATTATTTAATTTACTCAATTTAAATATTAATTTTATGTCTTTTATGGATTTAAACAATGTAAAAAGAAACAACTTTTTAACTGTTTTTGCTTCAAACAAGTTTTTAGTTTTATTGTTTTTAAAGGATTGTATTTGACTTTTTAGACCATGCATGCTTGATAAATGAATGTGCATGTTATGTTTTTGGGAAACTTACCTTTCAGGATGGGTGCCGAATATGGGTTATTAGAGAGTGTGGTTTTTCTTTTCCAAAACTTCTTTATTGTCTTGCATGACATTTTACTTGGCCAAGTAACTTAAGGACCATTGAAATAGATGGAATTATTGAAATCTCTACCATATCCTAGTATCGAACTTGCTTGTTTCTTAAATGATTTAGAAAACTGAAAATGCTTGTGGTTTTACTAGTTATACTAGGCACGCACCAGATTCCATCTTGCTCGTAGACTACTTTTTGCTAAGTGATTTGTGTAGGGTCAGGTATTCTTTGAGTGATTTAAGAATTATGGGGAAGTGTAAGCTTCGAGGTTGGGTGGAAAAAGCGCCTGATCCTTGTTCTCATCTTCTTTTTGAAGATTTTCTATTGGATTGAGAGATCAAAGGATGTCATCTTCTTTTATGCTTTATGTATTTTTATTATGTATTGAAGAGCTTAAGGCGACTGAATGCCTAAGTCTCGATTTGTAACTTATATTACAACATCTTATGTATGATTATCATTCAAGTGTATATTGACACATGTATTTATTTAAACTAGAATTATTTATTGAATTCTATCTTATCGAATTTTTGTCATTGTTTTGGAATAGACTAAATTTTTTAATGATGTCTAAATGAATGGATGGTCGAATTTATTTTGAATATAAATGATTTTATTTAAAGTATTTTTCGATGTTTATTTTAAAGAGTTCTGCTCTTTACATTTGGTATCAGAGCCATAGGTTTAAACACTAGTGTCCTTTGTCCATTACACTAAACAAACATTCCTTGATGCAGGAATTGTGATACATAATGGGTACAAGAGGTAAAGGATTTGCTTCAAGTAATGAGAATGATAGGTTGGATCAGATTCTCAATCTCTTGAAAAAGTAGGGTTCTAGAATGGATAACCTGGAACAAGAAGTTCAAGGGTTCAGAGAAGGACAAAATGCTCAGAACAAAATTCTCCACAATCAGGAGGAACCTAATAATGACAATCCAAGTGTTGAAGTACCAAATCCTCAAGCAAGGATTGAAGGGGAGTTGGCTAAATATTTGAAAAGGGTAGCAACGCCCAAGTTTGATGGTAAAACAATAGGTGATGGAGCTAAAGCTTGGGTTATTGAAATGGATAAGTACTTCGAGCTCAGGAATATGTCCAATGAGACCAAGGCAGTTTGGACTGCATAATAGCTTACTAGAGAAGCTTCTACTTAGTGGGATAACGAGAAGACCAAGAAGAAGTTACTACCAGGTGGGACTACATGGGAAGTGTTTTTGTAACTTTTCAGGAAGAGGTGGCTTCCACAATTTTTCTTTGACAAAGGATGATAGAGTTCTAGAATCTGAAATAGGGTGGTTTGACAGTTACTGAGTACTGGGAGAGGTTCACTAATCTCCTGAAGTACGTATCGCAATATTAGATGGATGAATGGTTCTGTATTCGGAAATTCATCCTAGGATTGAGGCCATAGATTGGAGCTGATTTGGATATTCATAATTCATTGACAATGGATGAGGTCTTTGAGAAAGCCACAAAATAGGAACAAAACCTACAACAGGTGGCAAACTACAGGAAAAGTGTGAATGCTAAATCTAGTTTTGGAAACAGGAAGTTCCAAAACAATAACAACAATAACCAGAGGGGTAACAATACTAATCAGCAGATCAAGAATCTGAAGAGGGGAACAAACACTCAGGATAAAGGAGAAGGTAGCTTTGGTGGAAATAAGAAAGTAAATAATAATAAAACCAACCTCTCCAATATCAGAGGAACAGGACAGGTGGTCACCCAGGGCCACGAGGTGGATGTTATAATTGTGGAGGAGATCACTATGCCTCCAACTGCACTCAGCGTATAGGAGGTTAGCGAGGTGGTAATGATTGGCGAGCACCACAACACCAAATACATGCAGCAGTTGACAACCATCAAGCAGACTTTTAGGCTTCACCTATCCAAATGTCAGGTAAGATTTTTGGTCAATCTGTTTCTATTTTGATAGATACAAGAGCTACTAAATGCTTTATTGATCCTAAATTAGTTGCTAAATTACCTATTAGACCGTGTTTTATGACACATTCATGGATGGTTCAGTATGGAAATTGAGTAAAGAAGAGGGTAGATTCATGTTTATCATGCAACGATTAGAGCTACCTAGCTTCCAAATCCAGGTTAACCTTTATGTATCACCATGGGGTTCTTATGATGTGATCTTAGGGATCGATTGGCTAACTAAGCATAAATCCATAGTGAACTATGAGGATAAGGTTGTGAGTTGTTTGGATGATTTTGGACATCTAGTAGAGATTTTAGGATCTCGAGAGCCTCTAGAGTTGAGACATATCTCAGCTATGCAGCTAAAGAGCGCACATCGAAAAGGATATTCCTTAATTGATATTTTGGTTAGTGACTTGGATAATGTCTAGCAGACTATCTAGTTCTCAAGGAGTTCCTGGATATCTTTCCAGAAGAACTTACTGAATTACCACTGAAGAGAATTTGATTTCTCGACTGAACTGTTACTTGGAATGAAGTCTCAATCCAAAGCTCCTTACAAAATGACTACTATAGAGTTGTATGAACTAAAGGTTCAATTGCGGGAGTTGCTGAAATAGGGATTTATTAGACTGAGTGTATCTCCATGGGGTGCACCGGTAATCTTCCTTAAGAAGAAATATGGAACCTTGCAACTGTGTATTGATTACAGGATGCTGAACAAGGTTACCATTAAGAATAGGTATCCTTTACCCAGGATAGATGAGCTATTTGATCAGATGAAAGGGGCCATTGTATTTTCTAAGATTGATCTTAGATCAGGTTACCACCAATTGAGGATTAATGATGAGGATATTTCGAAGACAAATTTCAGAACTCGGTATGGACACTACGAGTTCACTATGGTACCTTTTGGCCTAACGAATGCTCCAGCGGCATTCATGAACCTTATGAACAGTATCTTCAAAGGCCCTTTAGATGATTTCATGCTTATATTCATTGATGAAATTATGATTTACTCTAAAACAGAAGAGGAACATGAGAAGCACTTGAGAATAGTCTTGCAAAGACTAAGAGATAGAAAATGTTTTGGTAAGTTTTCAAAGTGTACTTTCTTTCAGAAGAAGGTTCACTATTTGGGGCCTACCATATCTGCTGAGGGAATCTCAGTTGATCTTGTGAAGATAGATGCAATTGTATATTGGCCAACACTGTGAAGTGTTACTGAAGTTCGTAGTTTCATGGGACTTGCAAGATACTACAGGAAATATGTGGAAGGGTTTTCTAGGATTGCAACAACTATAACTTCACTTCAGAAGAAGGGAAATAAATACGAGTGGACAGAGAACTCCGAGGAAGCATTTCAAATTCTTAAACAAAAGTTGACATCGGCACTAGTCTTGACTATACTAGATCCTAATGGGCACTTCATTGTGATTACAGATGCATCAGGTGAAGGTGTAGGAGTTGTGCTAATGCAGGAAGGGAAAGTGGTTGCATATGAGTCCAGAAAACTGAACCAGTATGAGTTGAATTATGCACCACATGATCTTGAGATTACAACTATTGTTCATGCATTGTAGATGTGGAGACATTATCTCCTAGGGAATCCTTTTGAGATTAAGACAGATCATTTAGGACTTAAGTACATATTCACATAGCCGAACCTCAATGCGAGACAGAGGAGGTGGCTTGAGTTCCTGAGTGAGTATGATTTTGGTATCGATTAAATCAAGGGTAAGGAAACAGGGTTGCATATGCTCTTATAAGGAGAAGACATCTCTCTGCTATGTTGACTACAAGGTCAAATTTGAGGCAACAAGTGTTGCAATATCTTCTAGGAGTTGAGCATTACGATGGGGTTAGGCAAGCCTTAGAGGTCGATCCTTCAGATCATAGATTTGATGGATATGTGATGGAGGTTGATGGTATTGTCAGATATCGAGAAGGATGTATATCCCCAAGGGTGGAGATTTGAGGAAGTTGATTCTTGAGGAAGTTCATGATGCACCTTATTCAGGGTAGCCAGGAGTTATAAAGATGCTAGCAGAGTGTAAGGCTTTGTCTTTTTAGCCTAAGTTTAAGAAAGATGTCATGGATTATGTGGCTAGATGTCTAGAATGCTAGTGACTCAAGGCTGAGCATGTGCATCCAGCAGGACTTTTATATCCCCACGATATATCTGAGTATAAGTGGCAAGTAATCAATATGGATTCCATCCAAGGATTACCTTTGAGCAGGAATAGGCATGATACCATCTTAGTAGTAGTTAATAAGTTGACAAAGGTTTCACATTTCATACCTAGAAATTTGAAGGATGGATCATTGACTCTTGCAAGGAAATATGTGCAAGAGATATTTAGATTGCATGGTGTACTAGAGACCATTATTTCTAATAGAGATACCAGGATGACATCTAGGTTTTGGACTACACTAAATGCAGCTTTGGGAACTAAATTGAATTTAAGTTCTGCATATTACTCACAAATCGATGGGCAAATTGAAAGGGTCAATCAGGTTGTGGAGGACTTACTGAGGATGTACTACATGGATTAGCAGTACAAGTGGGAGGAATATTTTCCATTGGTTGAGTTTTCCTACAACAACTCATTTCATGCATCTTTGGGTATGACACATGGAAATGTCGCAGACCCATCAGTCAGGAGAGGATGGAAGATAGGATCATCATTGGTACAAATATGCTCAAGGAATTGGATGAGCAAATGAAGTTGATCAAGGGTAGGTTGAAGGAAGCAGTTGATAGGCAGAAGAGCTATGCTGATAGGAACAGGACTTTCAGACAGTTTTCTGCAGGAGAGAAAGTCTTCTTGAGGGTTAAGCCTCATAAGAGCTCTATCTCTATTTGGAAATCATCAAAGTTGGCACCGAGATTTGTGGGACCATTTGATGTACTAGAAGTTATTAATCCAGTTGCATATAGACTAGCATTACCACCTGCTCTAGCTCGACTCCATAATGTTTTCCATGTTTCTTTGTTGAAACCATATCATCGTGATGCATCTTATATTCTTGATTGGCATTCATTACAGGTACAGGATCCAAGAGTTGTGCTAGTGGAGCCCATCTGAATCCTAGACAGGCGTAACATTAAGCTATGTAATAAAGATAGTACTCAGTACAAGGTCCAGTTTGACCAATATATTGAGGATAGTGCTACATGGGAGGATTCTGAGACGATAGACCGTCATTTTCCTCATTTTCTTTCATAGATTAGCATTTGTTTATGCGGAGATACTTGATACTCTATTTTTTTATTCACATGTGTTGAAATTTGATAGCGTGGATGCTACTATTATTTGTTTATGCTTATGTTTGAGAACCACGCTGTTAGTTACTATTTCATTATGATTGAGATACTATGCTTTACCTATTGAGATACTATGTTTACTGATTGAGATAGTATGTTTTATTGATGGTGATGTTATGCTTATTGAATGGTTAATAAGACCTTGAGATGATGTCTCTTCCAAGAGGGGAAGGATGTCATGTATAGATTTCATTTGATTAATTAAATGCAATCAGTAATCATGATGTCGCTATTTAAATTGAAGTTAAATGATGATTTTAATCAAATTTAAATTGAAATTGAAATTGAAAAGAAATTGAAATTGAAATGCAATTACAATGATTCGAAATGTATTTTTATTTAAATTTGGGGTTTGTCATTACTGATGAAAAATCGAGTGCAAGTGAACGCAGGAACAGGTGAACGTGATTGAAGGCGAGAACAACAATCAGGTAGAGTCGTTTAGCCGTTAGACATTTATGAGTAGATGGAATCTCACACACTCACTTAGATAATATTTTAACACATTTTGTGTTTAACATGTTTGCAAGTTTTAAATCTAGTTTTAGTTTAATTTCTCAAAATTTGTGAAAAACTATACATGTTGATTTAAAATGACGATTTGGTTAAATTTGAGGAAATTGATTTAAATTAAATGATTGGATTTCTTGTTTATATATTTTATTATTATTTGAAAATAAGATGCATGCATTTCAAAATTCAAATGGAAATTGGCTTTTATTTCAGAATTTAATGAAATTTAAATGAATAAAGTGTATTATAAATTTAAATGTTTTTAATTGAAAATATGAAAGAAGAAAAGATTTAAAAATAGAAATAGAACAAAAATCTTAAAGTAGAGTTATTGAAAAACAAATTCACGTTCAAATTGAACTTGGCATTCAAATGAAACTTTAGTTAACAAGTTGAAGAAATATCTTCAATTAAGATGAAAAGCAATAAAAATTTAGAACTTGGAGTTCAAAAATTGAACTGGAGATCAATCATATTTTGTGGATCTCATTTTTCTTGATAACTCAAACAATGCATGGGGGAGGAGAGGAGTTTTTTGGAGAATCTCAAAATTGGACATTGGGGTAAAAATGTGTTTGGAGATTTTGAAAATAAAACACAGGGGAGAAGTCTCATATTTTACCACGCTCAGAGGAATTTTGAGACCAAAAATATTAGTGTTTGATTGAATTTAAGGAAGGAAGCTAACTATTCATAGAGGAGGTACGCATCCTCCACCCTCCACTCTTCCACATGGCCAGGAAGAGAGGAGTCTCCACTCCATATCCCACGCATCTGGCAAAGGAGGGAGTTATGGCCAGGTAGCAGGGAGATCTTGGGAGAGGGCGCGGCTAGGAGGAAAGCCATGCATAGTGATAGGCTCCCCACTGCTTTCCCTCACACATGCGCATGGGGAAAGTTAGGTGATAGGTGTAGCCAAGCATCATATGTAGCCATAGAGAAAAACATAACATGCGCAGGGAGAAAGTGTAGAGGGAAAAGCAGGCAGAAAGTAAGAGAGGGCGCAGTAGAAGATAAGCCACAGGGAGAGAAGGCAAGGAAGAAGAAAGGGAGGTTGTGATTGATTTCCAAACAATAATAAAAATACAAAGAGAGATTCTTAATAGGGTTAAGAATTTGACAGACCAAGAAAGAATCACAAAGAGACTGAGAAGCTTCAAAAATTTACAGAGCAAGCACACAACAATCAATTTTTCCAGAATTTAACCAATTAGAATGAAAACCAATTCACAATTTTATATAAGTGTTAAAATATCTTCTCCAATTCTTATATTTAGTTTAAAATTTAAAAGAGAATCTATGTTTATTTAATTTAGAAAAGAATGATCTAAAGATTTGTTTGCAAATCTATTAAAAATGTCACTGTTCCTTTACATTTTGTAGATACTTTCAAACGAATTAAACAGTAATATTTCCAGAATATTATTGCATTTAGAAACTGAAGATTTTTAGGAAGCATTGATTGAAATCATGAAATAAACTAGTTGATTTCTTTAGGAAGAAATTCAAAACAGAAAACATCTTTAAAATTTAGATTCAAAAAGGATCTTAAACAAAAAACTTATTTACTTGTGTTTGATAGAAAACTTTAGTTGAAATTGGTTTGAAAAGAATTCAGACTGAAAATAATTTGATAGTATAGTTTCTCAATTTTAAACATTATTTCGAAACAATGGTTTTTAAACAGTAAATTTTAGGCATTAAAACTTAATACAATCAAAACACAAATAAAATTTAGTTATTTTAAATTTTTTTGAAGAAGTAATTATTTGTTTTCTAAAAGTTTGAAAAACGGAAAATAAAGCATTTAAATTAAAATACGATTTACTTAGAAGAAAAAACGAACTTGAACATTATTAAATGGATGAGTACAATAACGAATGAACGTGTGCTCTTTTATGACCTTTTTTATATGTATTTAATTTGCATAATGGAGATACACCTTCATTATTCTTGATTATTTAATTTACTCAATTTAAATATTAATTTTATGTCTAATATGGATTTAAACAATGTAAAAAGAAACAACTTTTTAATTGTTTTCGCTTCAAACAAGTTTTTAGTTTTACTGTTTTTAAAGGATTGTATTTGACTGTTTAGACCATGCATGCTTGATAAATGACTATGCATGTTATTTTTTGGGATAGTTACCTTCCGGGATGAGTGCCGAATATGGGTTATTAGAGAGTGTAGTTTTGCTTTTCCAAAACTACTTTATTGTTGTGCATGACATTTTACTTGGCCAAGTAACTTAAGGACCATTGAAATAGATGGAATTATTGAACTCTCTACCATATCCTAGTATCGAACTTGCTTGTTTCTTAAATGATTTAGATTAATGAAAATGCTTGTGGTTTTACTAGTTATACTAGGCACGCACCAGATTCCATCTTGCTCGTAGATTGCTTTTTACTAAGCAATTCGTGCAAGGTCAGGTATTCTTTGAATGATCTAAGAATTTTGGGGAAGCGTAAGCTTCGAAGTTGGGTGGAAAAAATACCTAATCCTTGTTCTCGTCTTCTTTTTAAAAATTTGCTACTAGATTGAAGATCAAAGGATGTCATCTTCTTTTATGCTTTATGTATTCTTTACTATGTATTGAAGAGCTTAAGGCTACAGAATGCCTAAGTCTCAATTTGTAACTTATATTACAACATCTTATGTATGATTATCATTGAAGTGTATATTGACACATGTATCTACTTAAACTAGAATTATTTATTGAAATCTATCTTATCAACTTTTTGTCATTGTTTTGGAATCGACTAAAATTTTTAATAATATCTAAATGAATGAATGGTCGACTTTATTTTGAACATAAATGATTGTATTTAGAGTATTTGTCGATGTTTTTTTTAAAGAGTTCCGCTCTTTACATTTGGTATTAGAGCCCTAGGGTTGGACACTAGGGTCCTTTGTCAATTACGCTAAACAAACATTCCTTGATGCAGGAATTGTGATACATAATGGGTACAAGAGGTAAAGGAGCTTCTACAAGTAATGAGAATGACAGGATGGATGAGATTCTCAGTCTCTTGAATCAGTAGGGTTCTAGAATGGATAACCTGGAACAGGAAGTTTGAGGTGTCAGAGAAGGAAAAAACCCTCAGAACGAAATTCCCCGCAATCAGGGGCAACCTAATAATGACAATCCAAGGGTTGAAGTACCAAATCCTCAAGAAAGGATTGAATGGGAGTTGGCTAAAGATTTGAAAAGGGTAGCACCACCCAAGTTTTATGGTAAAGCAATAGGTGATGGAGCTGAAGCTTGGGTTATTGAGATGGAAAAGTACTTTGAGCTCAGGAATATGTCCAATGAGACCAAGGTAGTTTGGGCTACATACCAGCATACTGGAGAAGCTACTACTTAATGGGATAACGAGAAGACTAAGAAGAAGTTACTACCAGGTGGGGCTACATGGGAAGTGTTTTTGCAACTTTTCAAGAAGAGGTGGATTCCACAACTTTTCTTTGACAGGAAGATGACAGAGTTCCAGAATTTGACACAGGGTGGTCTGGCAGTTACTCAGTACTGGGAGAGGTTCACTAATCACTTGAAGTATGTACCACAATATCAGATGGATGAACAGTTCTGTATTCGGAAATTCATCCTAGAATTGAGGCCATAGATTGGAGCTGATGTGGATATTCATAATCCATTTACGATGGATGAGGTCTTTGATAAGGCCACAAAACAGGAACAAAAGCTACAATAGGTGGCAAACTACAGGAAAAGTGTGAATGCTAAATCTGGTTTTGGAAATAGGAAGTTCCAAAACAATAACAACAATAACGAGAGGGGTAACAATAATAATCAACAGATCAGGAATTTGAAGAGGGGAAAAACACTCAGGATAAAAAAGAAGGCAGCTTTGGTGGAAACAAGAAAGTAAACAATAATAACACCAACTTCTCCAATATAAGGAACAGGACAGGTGGTCATCTAGGGCCACGAGATGGATGTTATAATTGTGGAGGAGATCACTATGCCTCCAATTGCACTCAGCATATAGGAGGTTAGAGAGGTGGTAATGATTAGCAAGCACTGCAACACCAGATACATGTAGCGGTTGACAACCGTCAAGCAGACTTTCAGGCTACACCTATCCATATGTCGAGTAATATTTTTGGTCAATATGTTTCTATTTTGATAGATATAGGAGCTATTGAATGCTTTATTGATCCTAAAGTAGTTGCTAAATTACCTATTAGACCTAGTTTTATGACACATTCATGGATGGTTGTGTATGGAAATCGAGCAGAGAAGAGGGTAGATTCATGTTTATCATGCAGCGATTTAGAACTACCTAACTTCCAAATCCAAGTTAACCTTTATGTAGCACCGTTGGGTTCTTATGATGTGATCTTAGGGATCGATTGGCTAACTGAGCATAAAGCCATAGTGAACTATGAGGATAAGGTTGTGAGTTGTTTGGATGATTTTGGACATCCAGTAGAGATTTTAGGATCTCGAGAGCCTCTAGACTTGAGACATATCTCAGCTATGCAGCTAAAGAAAGCACATCGAAAAGGATATTCCTTAATTGATATTTTGGTTAGTGACTTGGATAATGTCCAACATACACCAGAGGACTATCTAGTTGTCAAGGAGTTCCTAGATATCTTTCTAGAAGAACTTACTGAATTACCACCGAAGACAGAATTTGATTTCTCGATTGAAATGTTACCTCGAACGGAGTCTCAATCCAAAGCTCCTTACAAAATGACTACTACAGTGTTGTATGAACTGAAGGTTCAATTGCAGGAGTTGTTGAAATAGGGATTTATTAGACCAAGTGTATCTCCATGGGGTGCACCGGTAATCTTCATTAAGAAGAAAAATGGAACCTTGCAACTGTGTATTGATTACAGGATGTCGAACAAGGTTACCATTAAGAACAAGTATCCTTTACCCAGGATAGATGAGTTGTTTGATCAAATGAAAGGGGCCACAGTATTTTCTAAGATTGATCTTAGATCAGGTTACCACCAGTGGAGGATTAAGGATGAGGATATTTCGAAGATAGCTTTCAGAACTCGGTATGGACACTACGAGTTAACCGTGGTACCTTTTGGCCTAATGAATGCTCTAGCGGCATTCATGAACCTTATGAACAATATCTTTAGAGACTATTTAGATTATTTCATGCTTATATTCATTGATGACATTCTGATTTACTCTAAAACAGAAGAGGAACATGAGAAGCACTTGAGAATAGTCTTGCAACGACTAAGAGATCGAAATATTTTTTGTAGGTTTTTGAAGTGTACTTTATTTCAGAAGAAGGTTCACTATTTGGGGCATGCCATATCTACTGAGGGAATCTCAGTTGATCCTGCGAAAACGGAGGCAATTGTAGATTAGCCAACACCGTGAAGTGTTACTGAAGTTCATAGTTTCATGGGACTTGCAGGATACTACATGAAATATGTGGAAGGGTTTTCTAGGATTGCAGCACTTATAACTTCTCTTCAGAAGAAGGGAAAGAAATATGAGTGGATAGAGAAGTGTGAGGAAGATTTTTGAATTCTTAAACGAAAGTTGACATCAGCACCAGTGTTGACTATACTAGATCCTAATGGGCACTTCATTGTTATTATAGATGTATCAAGTGAAGGTGTAGGAGTTGTACTAATGTAGGGAGGCAAAGTGGTTGCATATGAGTTCAAGAAACTGAAATAGTATGAGTTGAATTATGCACCACATGATCTTGATCTTATAGCTATTGTTTATGCATTGTAGATGTGGAGACATTATCTCCTAGGGAAGCCTTTTGAGCTTATGACAGATCATTTAGGACTTAAGTACATCTTCACAGAGCCGAACCTCAATGTGAGACATAGGAGGTGGCTTGAGTTCCTGAGTGAGTATGATTTTGGTATTGAGTATATCAAGGGTAAGGAAAATAGGGTTGTAGATGCTCTTAGCAAGAGAAGACATCTCTCTGCTATGTTGACCACAAGGTCAAATTTGAGGCAACAAGTGTTGAAGTATTTTCCAGGAGATGAGCATTACAACAAGGTTAGGCAAGCCTTAGAGGTGGATCCTTCAGATCATAGATTTGATGGATATGTGATGGAGTTTGATGGTATTGTCAGATATTAGGGAAGGATGTATATCCCTAAGGGTGGAGATTTGAGGAAGTTGATTCTTGAGGAAGTTCATGATGCACCTTATTCACGGCATCCAGGAGATATGAAGATGGTAGCAGAGTTGAAGGATTTGTATTTTTGGGCTAAGCTTAAGAAATATGTCATGGAGTATGTGGCTAGATGTTTGGAATGCCAGTGAGTCAAGCCTGAGCATGTGCATCTAGCAGGTCTTTTATATCCCCACGATATACTTGAGTATAAGTGGAAAGTAATCAATATGGATTTCATCCAAGGATTACCTTTGAGGAGGAGTAGGCATGATACCATCTTAGTAGTTGTTGATAAGTTGACGAAGGTTTCACATTTCATACCTAGAAATTTGAAGGATGGATCATTGACTCTTGCAAGGATATATGTGCAAGAGATATTCAGATTGCATGGTGTACCAAAGACCATTATTTCTGATAGAGATACCAGGATGACATCTAGGTTCTGGACTACACTAAATGCATCTTTGGGAACTAAATTGAATGATAGTTCTGCATATCACCCACAAACCGATGGCCAAACTGAAAGGTTCAATCAGGTTATGGAGGAATTACTGAGGATGTACTGCATGGATCAGAAATACAAGTGCGAGGAATATTTTCCATTGGTTGAATTTTCCTACAACAACTCATTTCATGCATATTTGGGTATGGCACCTTTTAAGGCACTGTATGGTCAGAAATGTCGCACACCCATCAGTTGGGAGAGGATGGAAGATAGGATCATCATTGGTCTAGATATGCTGAAGGAAATGGATTAGAAAATGAGGTTGATCAAGGGTAGGTTGAAGGAAGTAGCCAATAGATAGAAGAGCTATGCTGATAGGAATAGGACTTCTAGATAGTTTTCAGTAGGAGATAAAGTCTTCTTGAGGGTTAGCCCTCATAAGAGCTCTATCTCATTTGGGAAATCATCAAAGTTGGCACTAAGATTTGTGGGACCATTTGATGTAATGGAAGTTATTAATCCAGTTGCATATAGACTAGTTTTACCACCTACTCTAGCTCGACTCCATAATGTTTTCCATGTTTCTTTGTTGAAACCATATCATCGTGATGCATCTCATATTCTTGATTGAAATTCATTATAGGTATAGGATCTAGGAGTGGTGCTAGTGGAGCCCATCTAAATCCTAGACAGGCGTAGCATTAACCTATGTAATAGAGATAGTACTCAATACAAGATCCAGTGGGACTAGTATACTCAGGATAGTAATACATGGGAGGATTCTGAGACGATAGACTGTCATTTTCCTCATTTTCTTTCATAGATTAGCATTTATTTATGCAAAGATGCTTGATACACCAGTTCTTGATTCACGTGTTGTGAACTTTGATAGCATGGATGCTACTATTATTTGTTTATGCTTATGTTTGAGAACAATGCTATTAGTTACTATTTCATTATGACAGAGATACTATGCTTTACCTATTGTGATACTATGTTTACTGATTGAGATAGTATGTTTTATTGATGGTGATGTTATGCTTATTGAATGGTTAATAAGACATCGAGACAATGTCTCTTCCAAGAGGGGAAGGATGTCACGTATAGATTTCATTTTATTAATTAAATGTAATTAATAATCATGATGTCGCTATTTAAATTGAAGTTAAATGATTATTTTAATTAAAGTTAAATTGAAATTGAAATTGAAATAAAATTGAAATTGAAATGCAATTACAATAATTCGAAATGTATTTTTATTTAAATTTGGGGTTTGTCATTACGGATGAAAAATCGAGTGCAAGTGAACGCAGGAACAGGTGAACGTGATTGGAGGCGAGAACAACGATTAGGTAGAGTCGTTTAGCCATTAGACATTTATGAGTAGACGGAATCTTACACACTCGTGCTTAGATAATATTTTAATGCATTTTGTGTTTAACGTGTTTGCATGTTTTAAATCTAGTTTTAGTTTAATTTCTCAAAATTTGTGAAAAAATATACATGTTGATTTAAAATGACGATTTGGTTAAATTTGAGGAAATTGATTTAAATTAAATGATTGGATTTCTTGTTTATATATTTTATTATTATTTGAAAATAAGATGCATGTATTTTGAAATTCAAATGGAAATTGTCTTTTATTTCAGAATTTAATGAAATTTAAATGAATAAAGTGTATTATAAATTTAAATGTTTTTAATTGAAAATATGAAAGAAGAAAAGATTTAAAAAAAGAAATCGAACAAAAATCTTAAAATAGAGTTATTGAAAAATAAATTTACGTGCAAATTGAACTTGGTATTCAAATGAAACTTCAGTTAACAAGTTGAACAAATATCTTCAATCAAGATAAAAAGCAATCAAAAATTGGAAACTTGGAGTTGAAAAATTGAACTGGAGATCAATCATATTTTGTGGATCTCATTTTTCTTGATAACTCCAACAATGCATGGGAGAGGAGAGGATTTTTTTGGAGAATTTTGAAATTGGACATTGGGGTAAAAATTCGTTTGGAGATTTTGAAAATAAAACATAGGGGAGAAGTCTCAAATTTTACCATGCTCAGAGGAATTTTGAGACCAAAAATCTTAGTGTCTGACTGAATTTAAGGAAGGAGGCTAATTGTTCACAGAGGAGTTACGATCCCCCACCCTCCACTCTTCCATGCAACTAGGCATAGAGGAGTCTCCACTCCATATCCCATGCATTTGGCAAAGGAGGGAGTTACGGCTAGGCTAGCTTCCACGCATATAGTAGGTATCAAGGAGATCTTGGGAGAGGATGCGGCCATGAGGAAAGCCATGCGCAGTGATAGGCTCCCCACTTCTTTCCCTCACACATGCGCATGGGGAAAGTTAGGTGATAGGCACGGAGAGGCATCATACACAACCATAGAAAAAAACATAACATTCGCAGGGAGAAAGTGTAGAGAGAAAAGTAGGCAAAAAGTAAGTGAGGGTGCAGTGGAAGATAAGCCACAGGGAGACAAGGCAGGGTACACCGAGGACAGTAAGAGGATAGGAGGCAGGGAAGAAGAAAGGGAGTTGGTGATTGATTTCCAAACAATAATAAAAATACAAAGAGAGATTCTGAATAGGGTTAAGAATTTGACAGACCAAGGAAGAATCACAGAGAGACTGAGAAGCTTCATAAATTTACAAAGGAAGCACAAAACAATCAATTTTTCTAGAATTTAACTAGGTAGAATGAAAACCAATTCACAATTCTATATAAGTGTTAAAATTTCTTCTGCAATTCTTATATTTAGTTTAAAATTTAAAAGAGAATCTTTGTTTATTTAATTTAGAAAATAATGATCTTCTGATTTGTTTGCAATTCTATTAAAAATGTCACTATTCCTTTACATTTTGTAGAAACTTTCAAACAAATTAAATTGTAATTTTTCAAGAATATTATTGAATTTACAAACTAAAGATTTTTAGGAAGCATTGATTGAAATCATGAAATAAAACAGTTGATTTCTTTAGGAAGAAATTCAAAATAGAAAACATCTTTAAAATTTAGATTCAAAAAGGATCTTAAACATAAAACTTATTTACTTGTGTTTGACTGAAAACTTTAGTTGAAGTTGGTTTGAAAAGAATTCAGACTAAAAATAATTTGATAGTATAATTATAAATTTCAAACAGTAAATTTTAGCCATTAAAACTTAAAACAATCAAAACAAAAATAAAAATGAGTTATTTTAAATCTGTTTGAAGAAGTAATTATTTCTTTTCTAGAAAGTTTGAAAAACAGAAAATAAACCATTTAAATTAAAATACGATTTACTTAGAAGCAAAAACGAAGTTGAATAGTATTAAATAGATGAGTGCAATAATGAATGAACGTGTGCTCTTTTATGACCTTTTTTATATGTATTTAATTTGGATACTGGAGATACACCTTCATTATTCTTGATTATTTAATTTACTCAATTTAAATATTAATTTTATGTCTTTTATGGATTTAAACAATGTAGAAAGAAATAACTTTTTAACTGTTTTCGCTTCAAAAAAGTTTTCAGTTTTACTATTTTCAAAGGATTGTATTTGACTATTTAGACCATGCATGCTTGATAATGACTGTGCATGTTATGTTTTTTGAAAAGTTACCTTCCGAGATGGGTGCCAAATATGGGTTATTAGAGAGTGTAGTTTTGCTTTTCCAAAACTTCTTTATTGTCGTGCATGACATTTTACTTGGTCAAGTAACTTAAGGACCATTGAAATAGATGGAATTATTGAACTCTCTAACATATCCTAGTATCAAACTTGCTTGTTTCTTAAATGATTTAGAAAAATGAAAATGCTTGCAATTTTACTAGTTATACTAGGCATGCACTAGATTCCATCTTGCTCGTAGACTCATTTTTGCTAAGCGATTCGTGCAAATTCGGGTATTCTTTGAATGATTTAAGAATTTCGGTGAAGCGTAAGCTTCGAGGATGGGCGGAAAAAGCGCCTGATCCTTGTTCTCGTCTTGTTTTTGAAGATTTTCTATTGGATTGAAGATCAAAGGATGTCATCTTCTTTTATGCTTTATGTATTCTTTATTATGTATTGAAGAGCTTAAGGCTATTGAATGCCTAAGTCTCGATTTGTAACTTATATTACAACATCTTATGTATGATTATCATTGAATTGTATATTGACACATGTATCTATTTAAACTGGAATTATTTATTGAATTCTATCTTATCGACTTTTTGTCATTGTTTTGGAATCGACTGAATTTTTTAATGATGTCTAAATGAATGGATGGTCGAATTTATTTTGAATATAAATGATTTTATTTAAAGTATTTGTCAATATTTGTTTTAAAGAGTTTCGCACTTTACATCCATCCTTTTGGCTCAATCTTGTCCTATACTAAGTGAGGGCACGGGGTTAGATCGTTTTTTCCCTCGTATGTCACTTGTCGTTGTCTCTTTTGACTTCTCGTTAAGCTTTCATAAACTTATAAGAGAAAGCTTGAGATGTGGATGACATGTCTTAAGTTGAATCGCATGTGACATACTACCCCTTTTTTTCATGATGTAGCTTCTCAGAAACATATGACTCAACATAGGGCTTTCTGAACAAGCTCTCATGTCTTCTTCTTCTTCTACTTTAAAGCAGTTTCGCATAGTAATGGTGTGTAGTAATTCCTTTAAAGTGGGGGAATACATCAACACTCACATTTAATTGTGCAATTTTTCTTTTTTCTTGCAAATCCCTCTCTTGAAAACGTTAGGTACAATGTTGCTCGGGATGAGACTTTGCATTTTTCCTCTCTTGCATACA
This sequence comes from Sequoiadendron giganteum, assembly GCA_007115665.2. Lineage (NCBI taxonomy): Eukaryota > Viridiplantae > Streptophyta > Pinopsida > Cupressales > Cupressaceae > Sequoiadendron > Sequoiadendron giganteum. The sequence continues at coordinate 365,215,929 of CM021100.1, read as the reverse complement.
AGATGAGTCCTTCCTCTCTTGGATACAAGATGAGTCCATTTGAACTTTTCCTCTCTTGGTGACATTACGCATAATGTTCCCTATGAAGAGACATCTTATGAACAAAGCAAAATCCCTTTGAACAAAATCATTCCAAACATTACTTCCTTTTGTGGCTCCTTATTAAAGTTATCACGAGGTATAACTTTGGTATGGTTTAAGCAGGAAGCCCAACTAGTGGCATGAATTTCCCCATAGCCACCTATATTTTTCACCTTATGGAAGAACTCACCTCGTGGATGACCTGGTGTTCTATGGCCCCAAAGTGAGTGCATCTTTTCCACCTTGTTCTTCTCTCTTTTAATCCTCATCATTGAATGATCATGTATTTTGATTTGATGCAATCATTCACCCTTGAATGTGTCCTCTTGCATTGATGTCTTCTTGACTTAGAATCTTGAAACATGGGGGCTTGACCACCTCCTTCTTCTTTGTCATTCTTCACCTTCTTCATTGGGCTACTTTAGTGTGAGTTTGAAGCAAGTTCATCCTCTCACTAAAGTTGGGGCTAAATGTGTCACCAAAAAGTGTAGCCTTAACACTTTTCAGTCATTTGGACCCTTGCCGATGGATTTTGGAACATTTTCAGCCTCTTTTTACCCCTTTCCAAGCCTTAGTCTAAAGTGTTGTAAGGTGTTGTAAAACATTTTAACACTTTCCTATGATTTTCATCACTTAATCTACCCTTTCCTATGGCATAATGACCCATTAATACATTTACATGCCTTACTTTAGTGTGTTTTGTGAAAAAATCTCGACAAACTTTATAATCACATCTTAATCCCCAAAAACCAATGAAAAATGCCCAGATGGACTAGGTCACCACCTTGGGTGACCTAGTCCTATGTGGCTGAAAAATCAAATTTAACTTAAAATTCTTTAGGGATTTTGTCTCTAAAACCCTAAGGTCGGCCTGTGTGGTGTTATTTAAGGGAAATTAGGGCATAGCTTGTATAAATAAAGGGTTTTCCCTCATTTTCAACCCTAATCTTCTAACAAGTCTCACTTTTCCTCCTCACTCAATCTTCTCAAGCACTCATCCAACAGTTTTCTCAAGCAAGCTACGGTTTCTGCATATAAGTCATCAAGACATCTCTCCAAGGCATTCAAGGGTTGAATCCTCCATTGGTGCAACTCAAGATCAATCATCATGGCAAGGTAAAATCAAGTGTTGCATGTTTCATTAAATTATTTCATCATTTGATTTCATTATCTAAAAGGGGTTTGACCAAGGCAAACCCTCAATCCCTAACAATCAACATTTCCTTCTCTCTCTTTGTGTGTTTGCAGATTTAGATATCTTGGAAGCTTGGAGATCATTCAAGAATGGATTAAAGACTTTCTTAGGGCATCTCCTTGTTGTTCAGGTCAAGAATCTACACAAAAAGACACATATAGACCATATTCTATATTTTCGGGTCTGGAAAATTACCTAGAGCAAAAGTGCAGACTAAGACCCACAAAGTGCATATTCAGATCTCCCAAAATCTAGAAGTGGAATAGGTCACCATTAGTGGTGACCTAGTCCCACTATACATGCATTTTTGGGTTTTCTGTAGATATGAGTACCCTTTTGTCAGAAACGGGTTTCGACAGATTTTCACAAAAACTTGACTATGTCACCCAAAATGGCATAAATGTCCTAGTAGGCTTAAACTCCAAATTCAGAAAAATTTCCAGCCTTTGCAAGTTTCCAGGTGCACACCCTTTTCATTCCCCAACTTTTTGTTTCATTTCATAAGCTTTCTTAGGTCATTTAATTTAGTGCTTCCATATCATTATATATTTTCTAGCATAGTTACATTTTGTAGCACTTTGCATTCAATAGTTAGTTTCTATTTTACATTGCCACCATTTAGGTGATTCCACACACATCACTTTAAGCCCCTAACTCCTTTGAATGAACTTGCCAAAAATCCCTTAGTGTGAAAGAGAGTCATTGCTCAACCAAGCTCCTAGGTGAAAAACCCTAGGATCCTATTGGGGAATCCTCTTTCCTTAACTGCATGTTTTTGGAAGTTCATTTTCCCAAAAAAATATTGATAAACCCAAATATGCTTTATAGTCGTGCCAAGGAAAAGTTACTAATGATAGATATCTACATATAATTAGTGCAAACACAAAAAATAAACAAAAGCAAGTTCACAAATAAATCAATGAAAATGATGAATTGGAGTAAAAATATGGAGCCTACCATTTAAATTTCTTTCTTTCAAAAATGAGGAATTTTGCTTTCTTAGAGCTCTTCATTTATAATTTCAATAGAATGGAAAAAAAATTATTACCTTCACAAAGTGAAATGTGCAATGGGAAATGGGTTTTTCAAAGGGCCTTATAAAATTTTAAGCATATTCAACAAAAAAAATCTCCATCCTCATTAGTACAATTTTTCTATCATACTGCTAACCTATACCAGATGGTAATTCTAGAATAAGGTAGGAAATGAGCATTTGAAGTGTAAAGGATGGTTGCAATTTGATAAAATTTTAATGTTTTAATTACTTGAGTAATTATACAAAATGTCTTGAAGCATACAAAAGAATTGTGGACTATTCAACAAAATGATTGAAAAATATTTTCTCTTGTGTTCCATAGAAATTAATAGAGAAAAATAAAATGTATCATATGAAAAATCCTTATAATCTACATTCCAAAATATTCAATTACAAAAGGCTAGATTAGAGATCTTTTTTTTTAAATTTATTATCATTAAGTTGGAGCTAAATCTTAATATTATAGTTCTCTGCATGCTACTAATATACAATGTATAATGGAAGAAATAGTATATACATGCTTGAAAAAGGTTGATAAAATAGATTTTTAAAGTAGATCACAAATGTTTTCTAGACATTATGATAGGATCTTGACCCAACGACAACAGTGTGGCACATGGACATCAACACAACACGCTGGCATCTTGTATAGACTAAAAACAAAGACTATAATAGAAAATGGCTAAATGACTACTTCTACTCTGATTGCTAAGGACTCTTGAAATGTGGGAATATAATAGAGAGAAACAAAACTAAAATAAAGTGAACTAAATGAAATATAAATGATAAAACTAAGGAGGAGAAAGAAAGTGCTCACAATAGACCAATTAAGGAAGCCTTTAGCATATGAATATCTTCAATACATGCACACATAAGATCAGGAAACATTTTGGGGCTATTTAGGGGTTGCCTCAGTCAAATCCATATTTTGATGTTTCCACCTCCACGAACAACTAAATAGATAGATAGAAAAGAATAATAGATGATACAAGATATTAGACAAGATGATAATGTGCCTAGACAAGCGATGTGAGAAATCCCAAGATACTCAAAGACACAAGACAAGAGATACATATTAACAACAAGGCTTGAGGAACCCAAAGAGAGTAGTATATAATGTTGTCAGAACTCAAGAGTCTTGTAGTAAGTGAGAGAGAGCAAATGAATTGAAAAGACAACTTTTAAAGAGAGAATAAGAAGGAAAACAAGGTTCCCAAGCCATTACAAATAATTTTGGGCCGTTACCATTGACAAAGGTAAGTGACATGTGGAATGGCACTTAAAAACAACCATTTGAATGTCAAAATGTTGCAGGATGCTAGTGTGGCACACAAATGTTTGTGTGGCATGCTAGTGTTTAGAGACATTATGCTACAAAATGGTTGGAATGAGGAAACAAAAGGTCTGACACAAACTTGACACACAAAGGTAGCTACTGAAAAGGGGTCCTAAGCATCGTAAGAGGGGAAAAGGTTGATACAAGGGCTAAAATGAGCCTACACAAATATTAGGGCAATAGACACTAAAGTGGATGTAAAAGTGTATGTGAAATTGCAAGGGGTGCAATTTTATGACATTACAACTATGAAATTTCTCAAATATTTATATAGGAGTGACTTCATCCCTAAAGTTATTGACTTGGTAAATCTTTTAAGTAGAGTTATGGGCCTAAATTCATCTTTCACCTTTAAAAATTTGATGTTTTACTATGTTGAAGAGAAACTTATAGGAACTTAGAAGATTAATTGGGATCAAATTATGAGTGATAATATTAATCACCAATTTTCATGTAGAGGGAGACCAAGATATTCCACATGACATCTAATGTCGTCTTTACACTGGCTAAGAATTCTAAATATAGAGGCCTAAATTTTCTTGGTTCGATTGGTAATCACCCTTACCAATACTAATTTTATGATTGCTACCCTCGGTTGTAATTGTACAATTCCATGAACCACTATAAGATGGTGAATGATGCCTTTTTCATGTCCATTATGAGGATGCTACAAGGGGATCTCCAAAGAAGTTTATCCTCCTCCAATGTGGGCCTCATTCAAATGTTTTATTATTGATTCATTTAGTTTCCTAGGTTTATCTATTTAAAAATGGAAGGATTCTCTAGTGCTTCATAGTTTTTGTCCATGTACCTCGATGAAAAGATGGTACTCTTGGAAGTTACAAGGAAAGTTTTGTCTTCCAAAAAATTCTCAAAGATATGTATAGGGCCAAAGTGCCTTATCTTATGGTGGTTGGGAGAGGACTTTATACCTATCCTACTCACTAGTGAATAACGGGGTCTAATAGGGAATTGTAGTTCTTCCATCCTATTTTTCATAGCACTATGGGACATTTTAACGCCTATTGAAAATAAAGAAGTATGTAGGTAAGAAATATTGATAAATATTAGATATTGAGGAGTTTTGGGCCAATTTTGTGAATTATTTGGAGGTTATGAAGAGGTTTTAGTCAAGGTTGTCTATTGAGTACATCATGGGGCTTCACATCTTCAATGTTGATATGTTATATTGATATTTGTGATTATTAATGTCTGTGTCAAGATATTTTATTATTATACTTTGTATGGACAATGTTAGTGCTATACCCATGTTGTCTCGAAGGAATTCTTCATTTTGAAGTCAAATATAGATTTATTATTTATTAGATAATGGATATTTTTGAGTAATCATTAGATTTCTAGTTCATCAAAATTGTATTTAAATTATATTTTATAAACTAGAGGTTTCTATAATTTAGCATTTGGGAACATGATGGGAAATAGTGTTTGAATAAATCATGTTTTATGATGTAGGTTTTAGATTTTGAATAGGTTTTGATGTATGTATGATATACATATCCTTTTATTTTGAATCTATGAACAACATCTTATTACTATATTAGGTACACATCCAAGGAAATATATGCCTTATACCTGACTACAAATATGAATTTGAAGTGGATTCTCAAAATAGATTACAATATATACATGATTTCAAATATAGAAAGAATATAAAGTAAATAACACTTTATAGTACATAAAATAAAAAAAATTGTAGTATAGTGTTAACTTATAATTGATTCAATAGAAATTAATGTGCAATTTAAAATCTACATGAATTTTTCAAAGGTTTTTAGGAAAATTGAATTAGAAAATGGATGTATTTGTAGAAAAATGTGAGACAACATATTTTTTATTCATGCACTATCATTTAATTCATTGAATTTAAATTTTATGGATCAATTCATTTGAGATAAATTAATTGATTTGATGGATGTCTAAAATTTTGAAATTTCTAATAATTTTGGTAGTTGATAGATTTGGTTGAATGCTTTTTGGGTCTAAAATCTTATTTTTCTTCCTCTGGTTTTGACAACTTTTTTAATGAGCCTTACACCTTTGATTATGGTGCTAGAAATTATTCATGGAGGAAGTGACTAGTTTTTCGGAAAATATCAATTGATAAAATTAAGTTGATGAGGAGATATGAGACATATATATTTTATTGCATGTAGAGAAGCTAAGGTAGCAGAACAATTTCCTACTATAATCATGAGAGGAGGAAAATGCAAAACTTCATAGATCTTTACAATAGTAATGAAAACCTACACAAAAATAAATGTAAATATCATGCATACCACAATACAATGATTAACATGGAGAAAACCTTTTGGGAGTAAAACCCCTCAATTTCCTACAATAATCTTGAGAGGGGGATAATGCAAAAATTCATAGATCTTTACAATAGTTACAAAAACTTAAACAAAAATAAATGTAAATATCATGCATACCAAAATATAATTATTAATGTGGAGAAAACCATTTTGGGAGAAAAACCCCACACTCCAAAAACAACCCAATAAAATAATTCAAAAAACATGAAGATTACAAGATACTTGAAAAGCAAAATTCTCACAAGAGTATCACAAACCAAAGAGCTAGGGGCAACATGACTGTTATCAGACTCTCACCATACATCATAATGCACAACCATAATACAATTCCCTCATAAAATAGGGTTGCCTTCTAGGGCAAGGCAAGCCAAAAATAATCTACTATCATATTTGAGATCTAATGATGAACGGTCCATATTTACAATAATGAAATATACATAAAATGTGGCTTTCGGGGGCGTTGCCTCCAAACCCCCTCCAAGGCCCACAACCCCCAAACCCCATAGGGGAGTCATCCTACACCCTCCCCCCCCACTCACCTATCAATAGTAAACCCGTTGTAATTGCAAGGTTGAGATACATTTTACCAATAATTTGAAGGGACACTTCGTAATTGAAGGACTTCACATAGAAACAATATATTTTATTACAAGTGGTCACATCATGTGTACTTAAGACGATTAATCTATATTCTTTTTAAAGTGTCATGAGTATCAAGGAAAATAAAGTGTTCTTTTCCACATGTGGACTTAGTATTAGAATGTGAGTTTAGGGTCTTTTCACAAGGTAACACGTATAATGTGTGTCTATTTGAAATATTTGTAGGTCAATTGGTATGTACCCTATCTTTAATACCAAGTTTAAATAAATAATAACTAAATAATTGAATATTGATTGGATCGTAAGTTATATTTGTTGGTGTAATAAAGTGTAGGTTTTAGGAATATTTAAATTACTTTATTCAGTAAATAAGTTCTCATAGTTGGTCCCATCTTGCTCAACTGTTGTACCTAATATTGGACCTTGCCCTACTATCATGCATTTCCTGGATTACAATCTTCCATAAAATGAAGATGTATGTTCCTATTACAACTTTAATGTAGATTAGTACAAAAAATCATGTTTGTACAAAATAAGACTTAGGTTGATTTGACTCTCATACCAAATGAAAAGAAATTAAGATTTGGAAACACTTCCTATATTAATCTCAAAAGAGAGATTTATAAAAAACACTACAATGTAAAATAAATTAGAAAAAATAAATAACACAATAAAATTATTTATCTTAACATAATGATGTATTATAGAAAAATAAGACTCCAAAATTTAGACCAATATATTAATGAAAGATAATATTGATTACAATATACTATAACCAAGAAGTATTCACAGAAGACAACACCAATGGTTAATCTATAAGAATATTGACACATACAAATACTTACAAAACATTCAATATAAATTCCATCCCAAGCACAAATAAATAGTAAAACCAATACATCAAACAAAAGGAATAAAAAACTATAAGCCAAGTAAAACCGATACATCAAACAAAAGGAATTAAAAAACTATAAGCCAATAACATCCAAAAGTGACATTGATAAATATTCTAAATGAACTAGAATGCATGAATCCCAAACAGAATCATCATGATAAATATTCTAAATTCAAACATGTTGCTCAACCTCTTAATCAAAGCGTGCAAATTGATCTCGAAAGAATGAAGATGATTAATTTGAATATAAAGATTGTCTTTTCACTGTATCGAATTTCATTCTTATTCCTGAACGTCACGTGATGTCCCACCTATTACTACTGTTACAGCATTGCGAATTCCATGTGATTAGAGATCACAGCTTTTTGAGCTGGTTGCCGCTCAAAAAAACAATTATTCCACCCTCTCAAGGGAATTGTTTTGTGGTCCGTGTCCACTTGATTACATTGTATTATTCAATTGAAAGGCTCGGGGATTTAAAGGATTTTTCCCGTTGGAAGATGCGACCTTTGAGTTAAGATTACTCTATATATATACACCAAAGGTGTGAAGGTGGAATGCCACTCACTCGAGTTGGGTATGATCATTATTTATAAAATATGCAAGATTAACACAGCATTGCAAAATACATGTGATCACGGATGTATGGTGTAGAGACAGCAGTTCGAGGTGGTTTCCACTAATAACATCAAAAAATAAATCAGGCTCAGTGAAATGTGGGTTTATATCAGCTTTTAACATTTTTAAAATTGGCGTTCAGTGAAGGGGTTCGAATAAGCACGCAATGTAAGGTGCAAATTATTACACTATCTTTATAGAATCGTATTAGCGATCGTGTCCACTTGACTAAGATGGATTATTGAATTGAATTGTTCCGGAATTTTCGCGACTTTTGTCATTGCAAGATGGGGCCTTTTAAGAGTTTAAGGTTACTCTATCTGTAGACGACAAAAGTGTGATAGTGCAGAACGATAATAGGCATCTTTCTTAAAGCATGTTCAAGGGAATAGAATAATATTAGTTGTGATATTATTCTCACGATTCAATCGTGTAGTTTTAAGAGTCAAATTCATTGATTCAATTTTTCAACTTCAAAAAAATCTAAATAATCTTATGATTATTTACTATATGCTTTGTAAACTAGTATTATTGATAAGTAGGAGGTATTTTCCACATAATGTCAAATTGTGATATTGCTATCAGTATTCAACTATGTAGTTTTACGAGTCAAACTCATTGACTCATGTTTCATGAGTATCTAATATAAAGATACTTCAATCTAAGAACTAGTGAAAAATTAGTGTTTGTAAACATGATTGACATTTGAGTTGTGGTTTTACTATGCATGCTTGTTAATGTTAAGGGAAGTTGATTCATATACTCTACAACTAAAAAGGAGATTGTATAGATGAATCCATGCTATCATACTAAAGTTACCTTTTATAAATTTTATCTAGAACACATACTAGTGGATAGTTTCAATATCAATGATTCAATTGATCATTGTTAGTAGTGATGTGCCTTTGCTTTTGGACAATGACGAAATGTATTGTGTAGTATTGTACTAGGGTTTTTTTCAAAAGTGCATGCATGTTTGAAAGGCTTAATAGAATACACATAGGTTAGGATGAAAACCTTTGCGATAGTTTTATAGTCACTGCCAAATTACCTATGATTCCTAATAGCCTTGCAATATACAAGCAATAGTGTGTTGTGTTTCACTTGTAGTTGAAAACCTAGCCTAAGGTTGTTATAAACAATGAGAATGCAATGATAGTTTGTAGTTATGTATCTTTCTACAAAACTACACGAAAATCCCAACATATTGAATGCATATTTCTTAGTGGGGTTTTTTCTTTCATATATAGTTGAAATTCTCACCATGGAAGATATAAACCTTCTATAAATAATATTTCTTAAGGATTTATGAAAGGATATTGTTTCTCATCATTGATTGAAGCCACATCTTGAGACAACATAGACTTATGTTCACCAATGGATTCCTATTGTGAAGGAACAATGACAACAAGTTATTGTTACAAATGCACCAAACATGGAGGTCTTTTGACTTAGGGTAATTAACATTTACAAGCTTTCAAGGGAAATTAATATTTCATCTCTAGGAAAATTCATCACCAACAATTCACCACCATCAACTCATTGCTAGCAATTCACTACCAACAATTCACTATCATTATTTCATTGATGTGATATTCATCACGTAAACAATTCACCTCTAGAAGTTCATCGCTATGGTATATTCACCATGTATACATTTTTCAATATTTAAGTGGCCAAGAGCAGCCAAAAAAGAAAAAAAGTATAGAGATTTTTTTCAACACATAAAAAATGTATACACAGTGAATATACCATGGTTTTCAATCCAATTTAATTATCCTACCTTAATCACTGGATTATTATACTAATTGTTTGACATTCAACTCATTGTGCAAGTATGGTAAAAATCATTAACATTCCCTCAGGTTGAAGAGAGAGAGTATCATCAAGGAAAAGGTTCTAGTCGGCGGAGGTAACTTGTTATGATGGAATCAACACACAAACATACCTAAACTCATGTAGTTAGGTTACAAGAGGAAAATACCACTATAAAAATATTTAACATGATGATTTGTATTAGAGAAAAACAAAGAATCCAAACATTGAATTCAAAAAAAATATATATAATATTAGTTTCAATATACTCTAAGAAAGGATCCTTCACAAATAGTGACACTAACACATAACCTAGATTAATATTGACAACATACAAATACCTAAAAAATTTAGTAAATAAACTACATTTGAAGCATCTAATAAATAGAAAAAAATAGTACATCAAACCACAAAAGGAAATTAAAAATTATGAGCCAATACCACCCAAAATCAGCATTGAAATTCCCATGTTAAATTACAATACCCTAATCCAAAAAAATTATATGTATTACTTACACATAATTACATAAAATATCCTTAGAGCATTGCCATGTCCATGATTAATAACAAATAGAATATTCTAACAACTTTTGAAATTCAAACATTTTGCTAAACCCCTAAGTTGAATTGGACAAATTAATTTCAATGTAATGAAGATGATTAATTTTCAACAAAAATGCAAATGATTAGAAGCACAATTTAATTTGAGTGTAAATATAGTCTCATTGTGGTATCAAACTATCAATCGCTCCTTTGTGTGCAATGGGTACATTGAAGTAATGTGGAAGGTCAATTAGGGAAAATATTTGTCTATTTTTTCATACATTTGTGCAATTGCATGAGGTCAATTGGTAGGCTATGGGTAAACCCACAAAACTAATTGTAAAACATTCCCCCATGGAAAAAAAATAGGTTTTTGGGGCTTCGCACGAACATTTAATTCGAGCAAACCCAAAGGGGGTTCGCTTGAGCCCCCCTTCGAGCGAACCTATTAAATGTTGGGTCCCACCATAGTTCTCGTTTCCCTAGAAAAAACAAAGGAGAACATTGTCGAAACAAGTGAATCTCTAGGGGGGTTCGCTCAAAACTGGGTTCACTCAAACCCCCCTTTTCCCCTCTTCTCCCCCTCTAGCACCAAAAATCTCCATAATTGTTCCCTTTGAATCTCGATTTTGGGATGTAAATGGAGGAGAATTCACAGACCCAACTAGATGATGGTAGTCCTTAGAATGAGCTATCTAATGAATATAATTTTAATATGTTTTGGTTTTATTATGTATTTGTTTTTTTAGTTTGATTAAACATAGGTTTTTCACCAAAAATCAAGCTCTTTGTTCTACACATGTGAAAAAATAGTAGATTATCAAAAAAAAATTGAAAAATATCAGTGCACTAGATACTGATATCCTTGATCCAACAAAAAAAAGTTATGTTGTATACGATCCGCCTATGTCTATATTGTAATTGGTTTGACTTCAAAACTTGATTAAGGAGAAAATATTCAACAAAACACTATGAAACCAAATGAAAGTGCTATATATTGTAGTTGCAAATGTAAATTCAAAAAAAAAAAAAAATTATCCTTCATGGAAAAAAAATTATGTTGTATACGGTGAGCAACACTCCTTAAAAATGGTGTTTACTAAAAAAACTAGTTTTTAAAGGAGATGGAAAAAGAAGTGCAATTTGATTCCAAAATTTTTGAAAATATTATATTTGGAATATACAAACAAAATATCACAAATTACTAGTTTGCATCATCATCAAATTCCTCATGGTTTAGCCTCTATAGGTGCCCGAAAGTGAATATTTAGTTAGAAAAAATTAGTTCAATGTCCAATTTGGCCAAAAATTGTAAACCAGTATTGTGGGATCACCCCTAGATTGAGAAAACAATGATTTTTTGTGCAACAAAGGTCTCAATAAAGAACTAATAGATTCAAATAAAATATGCATCCACTTACATGGATTTGAACACAACTAAATAAAACATTTGAATCATTAAGATAACTAGGCTCTATTACTGACAAGCCATGTTATGTTTGCAATAGGGAGAGAGGGAGAGAGAGGGAGAGAGAGAGGGAGAGATGTAGGGGGGCAGAGTGAGAGAGAGATAGAGAGTTAAGTAGATTGATATAAAGATTAATTTATGGATAGAGATTGAAATGGAAATGGGGATGGAGATGGATAAGGAGAGGGATATGGAGAGAAGGAGAGGGATGAATGAAGACAGAGAGGGGATAGAGGGATAGTTAGAGAAGGACGAGATATATATTAAAGAGAGGGGGAGAGAGGGAGATAATTGGAGAGGGAGAGAGAGGGAAATAATTAGAGGGAGAGAGATGATATATAAAGATAGAGATATGAAATGATATATAGAGAGGGAAAAATATATGGGTAGATAGAAATGGTGTGTAACATTTCTCTCCCCATTATGCAACCTTCTAATATCCAATAAGAGGGACATAGTAATGTGGATCTACCTTGACTTTATTTGTAGCTATGTCTAGGTCTTTCAACCTTTCTTGTAGATAAATATTCTAATTACATTTGAAATATAGCTTAATGTGTTTAGCATAGAAATGGATGATCTAGTTTCACTTTGTTCATGAACTAGTGATGCACATATATCTTGCTAATGAATTTTAGATATTAATCTAAAAATATTTTATGAAGCTCAAGAATTAGTGAATATCTATGATAGACATACTCTTACCAAAGAACTTTTGAAGGACTAGCGATTGATTATTAAAATTATGATTTGACTATACATGCTTGGTAATGTTAAGGAAATTTATTCCTTTTACTCTAAAAATATAAATTAGATAGTATAGATGAACCCATGCTATATTGTTAAGGAAATTTATCCCTTATACATTATTCCTAGAATGTATATTAATGGAAAATGTCCATACTAATGACTCATTTAATCATTTTCAGTAGTGAAGTACCCATTATTTAAATAGAATAATTAAATGTATTATGCAATATTATACTAGATGGTAACAATAAGTGCATAAATATTTAAAAAGGTTGGTAAAATATACATACAATAGGAAGTAATAATTTTTGGTAGTTTTATAGTCACTACCAATATGATTATAGCTCTTGATAACCTTGCAATATAAAAAAAATAGTGAATTGACTTATCCTTGTAGTTGAAGACACCAATTTGGGTTTGTTATAACAAATAATTGGCGAACACCTAGAATACAGAGAGGGGGGTGAATCAATATTTTCTTAAACAATTCACACATTAAACATCCAATCAAAAAAGCATATTCAACTATAATAAAGAAAGAAAGAATGAAAAATTAACAACACCACACAACACATGAACACCAAAAATTTTATGTGGAAACCCCAAAATGGGAAAAACCATGATGAGGGTTAGCTCACAATATATTATAACTAGTTATAGTATATTTACAAAAGTGCTCACTATAGGTGGACTCACTATCCAAGTGGACTCACTTCCCATAGAGAAAATATAGAATATAAAAAGTGGCTCATAGCCTATTTTGATTTTTTACAATTGCATCTATCATATGCATGAAATAAAGTTCCATTGAAGCTCAATAGACTGATTTTACACACTTCATTTCATTAAGATCTAACACTCTACTTTCATCTGCATTCGTATCACCTCAATCTTCTACTCAACATTCACAACATAAATTCACACTACTCTGATAATATTCGCATGTAGGATCTTCACAATATTCATCATATTTTTTCAAAATACCAAAAAAGATCTAACATATATATCCACATAAACTCTAACATCAATTAGGTTGACCTAACTAGATGTAGTACTCAAAATAACTTGTCAGCTCCAAGGCTTTCATACATATCTCACACCAAGATTAAAACCTCAAAATAATTTAAAATAGGTCAGAATGGACCTATAATAGATCTCACATAAGACCACAACACTTATTTAACCTTCGCATAGCTTCACACTTGTTAGGTTGGCATGAAAGAGGACCGAATAATAAAATCCTTCAATTATGTGTCCACATCCGAACACATGGACCTCAAAATTCAATGCCAACTAAAATTCATACACTACTTCCATCTAGCAACTTATCCTCAAAAGAGAAAAGCCAATGACTCATCCATGGAGTAGTACATACTCTCCCACACAACTACACTGTACAAAGAATAACTGTAATTTTCCAGGCCAAACTTCTATTACTCATAACTTTCAATCAACTTGTCAAAAAATGATGAACTCTTGGAATTAGATACATTTAACATCCACCAAAATAATGTTAGAAGCACAAAGTGAAACCTTTAATTGCAGACTGGTGTGGACCAAAAATTTGATGAACTATTACATAGAATCAACAATATTGACACTTACTCAATTTCCAACATAGCTTAATTTTTTGATCAAACCATTTTGCAAAAATGTCTTCCTCAACAACTCAAAAACCTATTAGAACCAACTAAAATGATCTACAACCAAATTCTTCACATAAGGTACAATTTTGACATCGATGACAACACTATAATACATCATTATATACCTTTTCTTGTCCCTCATTCTCATGTTGCCAACAATACAATCAATGGAATTCTTCTAACAATCCCCCACTTTATCTTTGATCAAAACATGCCAAAAATCCATAAACCATTATCCCTCTTTGGCAACAAAGACAAAGGGAACCTATACAACTATTGTGACTTGCACTATAACTCCCCGTGAGAAATATCTACATATATACAATTTGAAAAGGACGGATTGACTCCCCTTGAGTCATGTACAAAAGAAAAAACCTAAAATAAATGTACTAAAAAACTACTCTATATAGTCCACATATGTATAAAGGATCTGAACAAAAATACTAAAATGCATAAAATGGTCAGAAATATGTCAACTAGAAGTGGTTAATGCCTGTAACTTTTGTACATGATCCTATCATGCTTTCCTACCTTCTTCCCATTCTCTCTTATCTTTTGCAAGAGATCTACACTATGTTTCAAACTATATCAATAATTATTCTCCATCTTTTGGAGTACCAGGTACCAGATGTAATCAGGTCTAAAATATTAAACGTTAGGCAATAATCCATGCAAATAAAACCCTAATAAACAATGAAGCACAAATAAGCATAAAGACCATAAAACATAAAGCAATATTACCAAATCTCCATGCCACCATTGATTCACCTTCATTGTACTTCTCCATTTTTCTTGAATATAGTAATTGCCCTCAGATTTTTGAATATGCAATAGGCCTATGACAATGACAAAGAAAAATATTGAAGATTCACAATATGACCATGGATGTAAATGGTCAAATGACTTGATGGCAAGATAGCAAGATAGCATAAGTTCTCCTAAGCTCATGTAAACTCTAAATGGATTCAAGATAATGGAAATGACAATGACAAGGTCTTTTATAGAAAAAATAAAAATTAGTGAATGGTTGAGATTGAAAGACTATTAGTCAATGGACAAGATTAAAAGATCAAGTATGGAATAGTGATAGGGCTAAATTAGGGAAAATGATAAGGATTGATAGTCAAGATTAAATTACAAATAACTTAATCAAGGGTGGAGGTTAATTGAGACATGGATAGATAAAGACTTGATGTGGAAGATAAGATTGGCATAGATAAAGAGGTGAAAGGAGATTAAATAATAATAATTATTTAATCTACGTGGCCAATGAATAATTAAATAATAAAAATAATTATTTAATTATAGAAGAATGTGAAAAAGGGAATCTTTTGAATTAAATAACGATTTAATTCAAAATTCAAGAGACTAGACCAAATTTATTTTATAGCAGAGAAGACGCTAATGAATAATTAAATAATTAGAATAATTATTTAATTATAGTGGAAAGTGGATTAAATAAATATAAATTTATTTATTTTTAGAAAGAAAGGGACTTAATTAGTGACATAATTAAATAAATAAAATTTATTTAATTAATCATGAAGAAATAAAGATAGAAATGAATTAATTAAATAATTAAAATTATTTAAGTATGCAAAATGAAATAATGAAAGGGGAAATGATGGAGAAAATATGAGTCACACGCCTAGCACAATTTTTAGTGTCTACATTTTCCCCTCTTTGTTACAATGCAATTTATCGCGTTGTGTCAAAGAAAATTAGTTAAAACATACCCTAGTGTAAGCAGGGTAGACCTATGTCCCCTTAGAAGAATTTTACAAATTTTTCAAAAAAATTCAAAATATTTGAAATTTGTTTTGAAAAGTCAAAATAATAGGCATAAATGTTATGGCAGTGAAATAAATAATTTTGAGGACCTTCGAGGTAGACAAAAGCAGCCTAGAAGCTTAAACAAAGTGTAACCAACACAAAACCTAGCTAAAAACCCTAAATTTGAGGAGGTATAAATAGGAAATGGGCAAGACAAAGACTGATTTTACACATTTGGACTTTGGAGATCAAGAGTTTTGAGTGAAGATGTTGCGTGTTTGACACACCAAGCACTGGGCTTATCGATTTCACACATTCAGATGACTGGAGGGTGTAGGAGATTCGATAAGGCTCTACAAACGCACTATGTCAATTTCTAATTTCATTCTTTTCTAGATAGGGTAAAAATTTAATAGTCAATTACGTCGCTCAATGATAGCCACAAGTGCTATCATGTTTCACGCAATTTCCCGCACAATGATGCAATTGTTAGCAACATGCCAAGGTTAGGGTAGGGTTTAGGGTAATGCGACGTAACCATAGAAAGATTGATGCAAAAGTGGTGCAGTTAACCACAACTGCAATTACGCAATTTAACTGGCTATGAAAATGCACAAGTGAAAGGACCTAGCTGCAACCATTAGGGAAATGATGCTAACACAAAGATATGACATAACTAACTAGGGGTTATACATAAGTGTTTCCCCTTCGACGCAAGCGATAATTATGTGATTCAATTAATAATACTACTATGCAAATGCTAAATTTGTGACATAATTGATTGAAAGAAAATTTGACCTATGGTTGAATGAAATTTCATTTATATCACATGCTAAATAACCTAAAATATGGTGATTTACTCACATAGTGCTTGTTGTGTGGACCACAAGTTCATCTGGATCCAATCTACAAATCGAGAGTCTTGACCTCTAGAAACTTAAAGATTAAGAGACTAGTTGACTAGCGCTAAAAAGTGCAGGCTATGGCATCTTGGATTATTTCATGTTACATTCATGCCCGTGATTAGGGAAAATAGGGGTATGCTGACCGCGCCTACTGAGAGGTGGCATTCAGAGACATGCTCCTTCCACCTACTAATGGGAGAGGCTACCATCAATCTAGAGGATGTCTATAGGATTATACGGTTACTCATCTGAGGTGAGAGAGTTCGATATGACCTAGGCCGTGGTTATCAAGCTTTGAGTACACACTATGTCTCTGAAAATGTGGTATAGCTGGGGATTTTCAGATACAAGAACAGTTGGGAGACACTAGCCGCATGATATGAGCGATTTGACTACATTTTGTGGACCCTGATAGCTTGTGTTGTGATACTAGACCGTAGAGGACATGGGTTTCTAGTAGGATGGGGGGAGCTTCTTATGGGCATGCTAGCTAGAGACACTCTATATACATGGGGACTGTGTTTGTTGGCTATGGCTTGTTTTCACCTACATGATATAGCGTATTGGTGGGTGTAGAGCATGAGCTACGGTGTTACTCTTTTGATGGTCCAGGATTGGGAGCACATTGTTGTGTTTTGTCCACTAGTCGGTCTCTAGTTAGGGGACAATGTACCTTATGTTTACATGTACAGAGGAGCGGTCACATAGACACATGTCAAAGATGTGGGGTATTGGCGGAATGGATTGGGTCTTCTTGTTAGCTTCATATGGAAACCATGGATGGATTGCCCTCAGTGGCCTAGAGAGGAGCAACACTTATAGTGGTTTCAGCAACAAAGATATCTTATTGGTTGTATAGTGAAAAACCAGCATATTATATACATGTATTTGATAGGGAAAGTGCTTAGACAATTCGGTGAGTAGCAGGGTTTACCTTAGGGCACCGCAGAGTTTGCATGCTCCTCTCGAGAGGTTACACCATGGGGTCTTGTGACTGTAGTTACGATAGTAGAGCATGCTATAGATGGGTTGAAGCCTTTGATGTTGGCATAGAGAGGGGGTCCATTGGATGCTGGTACTACTATTGATTATGATGCATGGTGGCTCGTACACAGGCCCATTCTTTTGCAAGATCTTGACTAAACAGCTCTAGTGGTTCGACAATGATTGGTCCTTGAGGTACGAGAGGCAAAGGGAGAAGGAGAGGAGATGTATATGGAGGGAGAGGGTACAAAGGTAGAGGTGGTGATGGAGGGGGTGTTGGAGGTAGTGATGGAGGGGGTAATGGTTAGAGGAGATAGTGACATAGACTATGGAGGAGGCAGGGTTGATCGGTCTCCCCTATCTAAGAGGAGGGAGGAGAGGATGAGCAGAGAGAGGAGTGACAAGAGGAGAGGCAAGAGGAGGCTATGCCTGATATGGAGGTGGAAGAGGAGAGAAAAGGGGGAGAGTGGCCTAAGGCAGAGGAACTAGATGTGCTAGTAGCCATGGTTGTGAGGGATGTGGAAGTAGATCAGGATGTGGAGGTAGATCAGCCCGAGGATGAGGTTATGGGGGAGGCAGAGCGAATGCTCTAAGAGAAGATTTTGTATGGATAAGAGGGTTTCAAGGATGTACTAGTAAGAGGTGGTATAGGGGATAAGGACCAGGAACTAATAGATCTACAAGCTAGGGTACAAGAACTATAGGCTCAGCTATAGACCCTTCAGGTGGAGAGGGGCAGTTTATAGGTAGAGAGGGATGGTCTATAGGTAGAGAGGGATACCCTGTAGTCAAAGAGAGATAGGGAAGTTATCCGAGCATAGGAGGTAGAGTAGAGGGTTATTGACTTTATGGCTGCATGCATAAGATCTATCACTGACACTACACAAGCAGTTTTAACAGCAAGGAGATGAGAGAAGTACTACAAAGACTTATATGAGGAGGCAGTCCCATTTGAGCGCAAGGCACCTAGTGCATCAGTGGCATTGAGCAGCAGTTGGTCCCATAGTAGATGGTTATAAAGAAGATCTAGTTGAGGCAAGAGCAATAGTTAGTGCTCTATGGATTATGGGAGCTTTGGATAGATCTCATTTTGACACCTATATTTTTGTCTATTAAACCTATGAGCTCATATTAGGAGATACATTATGACATTATACTGTGATACTTTTTTGAGTGATATATATCTTTTTTGGTAGCGATTATATGATATATGCAACTTCTTTATATGTTATGTAGGATTTTATTATGCATGTGTTATTGATGATGATGTATGCTTTATGATTATTCATGTAACCTATGATGATGTATGCATTCTATATAACTCTATGTGTTGATACTATATACATGATATCTAATGGATGGATGATTTACTTTTTATGATGTTATGAATGTTATATATTCCATGTGATTCTCTTAAGATTATGAGATGTATTATGTTCCTATAAGATGCTAATGCAATGGATGACTATGTAATGTTTGATTATGTAAATGACTTAATGCTTATATGTCAGATATATTATTTTTTGTATTTTTGTGATGCAGAATACATGATTGATTATGCCTACTATATTTTTATGTGATGATCCTAACATGAATTTATATGAAGAATGTTTTTTTTGTGTGTCGCAGGACTCCATCATAATGTAGAAAGAAGAAATGTTAGTGCGGAATACATAGATTTTAGTGATAAAATGATTTTAATATTTTTTTAAAATGTAATAGGCCTTGCATGAATCTTCATTGGGATTAAAATGACACAAATGGAGAAAAAAAACCATGGTATAACATAGACCAAGGTGTGCAAGGTCATCCACTTGCAAAACAAACAGTCGTAGACAAGGAATTTTTGAGCTCATACTGAGGGAAAAATTGCCCCAATCTTTTTGCCGACACAAACCACAAACAAAAATCAAAGAAAAGAGTCATGAGACATCAACCCTCCTCTAATTCCTTAATGGGACATCCTCGAGAAGCTAGTTGTTGAAGGTTAAAATGACACAAACAACATTAAAACAAAATATTTCTACTCTATTTCTCCTGAAAAAGAAAGACAACATGTAGTAGCCTAACTCCCAAGGTCCTGGTAGTTAGTTCTCAACTGTCTGATGTCACTCAATTGGTTCATGCAACTATAATATTCAAGGGGCCTATGCTGGTAACAAAGGATTCAAGCTATAACTCTTTTTATCGAAATAGTTCTTGTAAATCAATGGGTTTTAAATAAAAGAAAAAGATAGAACAAAGAGGTAAACCAGTAAATATGAACTGAATTTATCTAGTATCTAGAAATATACCTTCAACGATGAATTTTTCCTAATAGATCATAAAAAACCATAAGATGATACAGTCTGTAGCATAATCTATACCACTGCATACATTTTAGGTGCTTAATTAACTTTGCAATTACTCTTCACAAATATCTCAAGGATTTTCAAAACAACACACATTCATTCATCATCAAAATTATAGATCAACAGACCTTTTAATAACTTCAACTCAATGACAATCTAATAAGATGATCCTTAAATCTAATTCCTTCAAATGACTTTCATCATTAAAGAAACTCTTATGTTCAACACAATCACTGCATACAGATAGATCATAACTTATTAGCCTTATCAGACAAACAATTTAATTCCAAACACCATCTTTCGAGTAAACCTGTAATTCTATTAACTATAAAAGATTTAAGTACAATGTATCTTTGCAAAAACTCTACAAAATTCTATCTCTCAACATTAGGCAAGCCAATCTAGTTCTCAATTAGCCAACCTTTACAATGTGATACCCATCTGGTATTTATAGATATACAAAAAGTTCGAACCTCACTTCTGTTTTAGGCTTTCCACCTTTTTAGGAATTCAGACTCTCTTGGAAACTCAGATCAATTTGATCTTGAGTTCTTACATTAGACTTTCAGTCTTAACTAAAAATAGAAGATAGAATAGAAGAGGAAGTCATGCGCTCAAAAAGCTATGAGTGTTGTATGCATGCAAGGATTCATGCATGCGAAGCTAGATCTGCTAAGAACTCATCATAATTGGTGAACACTTGCTGTAGAGTCTCCATCTCTAGCCCATCAATCCAGTCATCTTCAAATTTAATCTGATCCAACTCAGCTATAGCAAACTCCTTCATACTTTTCACTTTTATCAATTCTCTCCCTGCAGCCTTTATTTCCTCTTTGACCTCTACAAGTGGATCTAACATCAGCTCTCTGCCATCATCTCCCTTTTGCATAGGTCCTTGGAATCTTTCATCCCACTTCTCCTTTATTTGGTTAAAAGGCATGCCCTCTTTTGTAAATGCATTTATATCCACAATAATAGCAATAGCTGCTTCTAATTCTTCTAATTGCTCTGTCAAATTATTTACAACTTCCTGAATCTCATCCTTATGCTTGCTCAAAAAGCCAATCCTAAACTTGAGTATGCG
Organism: Sequoiadendron giganteum; assembly: GCA_007115665.2. Taxonomy (NCBI): domain Eukaryota; kingdom Viridiplantae; phylum Streptophyta; class Pinopsida; order Cupressales; family Cupressaceae; genus Sequoiadendron; species Sequoiadendron giganteum. Next base: position 365,194,516 of record CM021100.1, on the reverse strand, counting down.
AGAAGTCTTCTCTACAAAGTCTTTGTTATCATCTTCAAGTATAGACTGTTCCAAAAGAGTTGTTAGAGGCAATGTATTTATCTTTTCTAACTTTTCACCATACTCCTTATATTCTTCTTCCTATTTTTGTGATGCCTCAATATATTGATACATCTCTTTAATCAATCCTTCAGTATCCTTATAGACTTCAAATCCTTTTACTAAAATCTCTCCTACCTCTTGGTTCAATTTATCTGTCCACCTGTGTACCATCTTCGCCTTTCCTCTAACCTGCTTCAAATCATCAACCTCCTTTTTGCTTAACAAAATAGGAGTCTCAATGGCTGCTACTTTTTGTGACCTTGGAGAGGAGACACTCTTCAAGAATGAATGTAACTGATCAAATTGAGCTTTAAGCTCATCTTTCTTTTGTTTGTCCTTCATCATTCTTGATTTAGTTGTTGAAGCCACCACATCAATCAGATTCATTTGTTGATTCCTAGTGGGTCTTCCCAAATTAACCGTACTCAATTGATAGTCTGTTAGCTACATATCCCCTACCTCCTTTTCAGTCATAGGCATGGCACATTCAACAACTATCTCCCCTTTATCTATGAGTCTAGTAGAATGTAAGACTTTAGCCTTCTTTTTAGTCCTTTCCTGTTCAATTCCCTTCATCATGTCCTCCCAATTAAGAGGTTGAGGAAGTGTTCTAGCTCTCTTCTGCAGGTCTAACTTCAACCATATAGGAGCACTGGGAGTAGTCATCATCATGGAAGAGGAAGCAACAATTGTAGAGGGTGGCAGAATATTTACCTCAGGTTGAGAATCAACCTTTGCTTTCTCTGGTTGCTCCTGCAACACATGCATCTGCACTAACTTCTTAGCCTCTTCTCTATCTCTTTGTTCTTGCACTTTCTTGTCTTCTTCTTCTTTTCTCAATCTTTCTTCCTCCAACTGATCCTTCTCCATTTTTTCCTTCTCTAACCTTTCCTTTTCTAATTTCTCTTTTTCTAAGGCCTCTCTTCTCTATCAATTCTAACTTGTCATTTTTTGCTTTGACCTTGATCTCATGCTCTCATTGCCTCATTTTCTTCTCTATTTCATCAGTTTCTACCCTTGTTTCAATTTCTTTTGCCTTTAATTGCTGCTGGTGAAGTAGAGCATCAACTTGCACCTTAGCATCCATTTCCTTTTGCTTCTCCGCTGCAGCCCTTGCATCAAAATCTCTTGTAGCATCTTCAAATAGTTTCCATTGCTCCTCTTGTGTCAGAATATGCTCAATAGTCCCCTCTAAACACATGTTTTCTTGCAGATCCTTCTCTGAAAGAGTTTCATCCGAGTCTATCTCAATTTCTACAAATTCTTCCTCCACTTCTTTTCCTTTAGCAGCTCTAGCCATGGTATGAAGAGCTCCTTCTTGAACTTCTTTACTCCTTTTCCTTGTAAGTGGGGCTTGTATGGATGACTCACCCAATGTGGGCATAGAAACAATAGATTCTATTGGAACATCTCCCTCTGGTGCCTCTTCTTCTTCATCGACCACCTCAAGTTTTATCTCTTCAACATCAGGAGGAAATAATTCCAATGGCTCTTTGGGAGGTGTCTTTATTTTAATCCTCTTGTACCCTTTACCCTTCTTAAGAGCTGATTCTTGAGGAGCTTGAGTTCTCAACATTAACCATTGCACACTTCTATCCAAGATTGTTCTTCCAATTTTCTTAATATCAATTGTTTCTTCCTCATTCTAATCTATTGGATCTAAGATTTTGGTGCCAATGTTCAAGGCTTCATATGAGGGATCTAATACAATTCCATCATCCACCAAAGTGTCAGGAATATTTTCTTTAATGCCAAGATCTAACATGAGTGAGACTGATAATCTCTCATAATTCTTTTTCCTCAAGTCATACTCATCCTGTCGATCACACCAAAAGTCTTCTAACAGATTAAAGTGTCTAGTAAACACTGAAGGTAATAAGGCATACATCTTCTTCTTTGGATCAAAATGCTTTTGAGCTGTATACATTCCTAATTTCAATTGTATCAACTCATTACAAACCACCTTTGCTCCCTTCAAGTGTTGACAATTATATTCACCCAGTGTCATGGAAAATTTATGGCATCCTATCTTGTGCTTCATCCCAAATCTAGCATTAACTCCAATGGATTGATACACAAACTCCATAAGCACTATTCTGTTACTGCAGCATCTTGGAAGTAAATGGGGATGACCTTCAAAACAAAACAATCTGCAGTATGTAAATTTGGGGTATTGGATGTACCAACTTCCCCATTCAGATTTGAATGCAATGGCTTCTTGACTTAAGCGATACCCTACATCTCCATTCAATTGATTGATGATCACATATAAAAAGGCATCATTGAATCTCCTAAAATGAGTCTCAGCCACCTGAAGAGTCAACTGATCATAGTGCTCCCACACTTTCTTTTGTCCATCCAAGGCTCCTATCATGCCCACCTTATTCAATCCTGGGAAAATCCCCAACCTTGCTGCTACATATACAATGTAAGATGTCATGAAGAAAGATTTAGTCTGTCTAACCCTTGTGAGCTGATCATTTATGGCATCAGAAACAATCATTGACCAATCAAACTAGTAATCACCCTGAAAGATTACTTGAATAAAATGAAACATCCATTCCTTGAAGTGGAAGGCATCCCTCTTCCCAAACACTCTGGACAACATTAATATCAAATTACATATCTCCTTCTTGAAATCTGCCCTCTTTGGCTGGTCTGCAAGCTTGCTTAAAGATTTCTTCTTTGTGCTTAACCACTTTTTGTTTAAGTGAAACTTATTGGAGTCTTTATGCTTGCTATATTTCTCCAATGCCTCTGCTTTAGTTAGCTACACCAAGTTCTTGGGATCAGGAACATTAAATATGCTTTGGAACATTTGTAGAGTAAGATCTATAATCACATTATTTTGTGAATCCATGCATAATCTTGTAGTAGAATTGTAAGTGTTGGCTACTGTCAATATCAACTCCAGACACTAGACTGATAAAGGAAACACAGTGATATGTGCAAGACCCGAGTCAACAATCCTTTGTGTTCTCCCTGTCAAGTTTCCTCATTCTGCAAAAGTCTCTTCATGTAATTCTTCAAAGCTATACTGGCCCAAATTAGTATCCGTGATATCTGACCAGTCTGATTCCACCTTGCTCACTTTCACCACCGAATTCCTATGATCACACCTCAATGTATAAGGCAGCTGTTCTGGTTTCACCTTCTTTATTTTTGGTGTTGTCTTTGATGTTCCAGCTGGTTGATTCCTTCGAGTAGCCTCTCCTGATGTTCCTAACATCTTTCAATTCTTCTGCAAGCAAACCTCTAATTAGATCTTTAGATATCATCACAAAACATGCTTTTAAAACATACCTATTACACATACATCGGAGTCGGAACTAGACAAAAGCTCAAAACAATCTCTTTTACAACACTAGCGGACTCAGAGCAAAAACCGATATAGAAACTTCACCTAATAACAAACGGGCTCGGATTTGGAGTTGGGGAGGTGTTCGGAACTAGGATCGGAACAAAAAAAAGATTTGATTTTTCTTCGAATTTTCCTTTTTTCCACATTCTATTTCCATTCCGCCTCCACCTCCGATTTGATCATCGTTACTTTGAAGAAAGACTTTCCCATTATATGCGGAGCCGGACACGGGATGAGAATGGAATCGATAATTTTTGCAAACAAAATTCTTAAGTTCAAGATCGGTTCCGATCCCGCCTCCACCAATGTTATCATATATTTCAAGGAAAACCTTTTAGAACTCGAAATTGGAAACAAAATAAAAATGGAATTGATAACCTTGTAAAACAAAACTCTTATGTCCATAATCAATTCCAATCCCACCTCCACCTATGCTAATCATGATGTCATCAAATACTTTATTCATTTTCAACACAATTTCATGATTAAGACCTAGGTTGCTATAAAATGGCAAAAGAGCTTAAAACTCTACACCCATATGACCGTGGGGAACAATTACATTCTAAGATATCATTTTTTAAATCATTTTAAAGCTGATTACAGAGACCAACGAAACCCTAATCTAACAAACCTGACAAAAACTAGGGCACAGGTTTAAACCCTGCCATTCTACAGGACGACGAAACCCTAATTAACTTTAATCTACCCTAACTCACTGTAAAATCTCTAATCTACCTCACTGTAACTTCTAATCTAATTAACGGCATTAATAACTCTTAATCTAATCTAATCTACTGCAAACCAAAAACAAACAAGACGCAATCACGATTAAGACATGAAAGCGATGGTGCCCTAAAAATAGAAAGAAACGACACGAGCGTACAAGACAACAAAGAGACAACCCGACCAACAATATAAAAGACCCATTCAAACCAGCATGCCAAGAATCACAAACTTATAACAAAATGACAACACGATTCAAAACACGGGAAAACATATATACAAAACACACAACAGGAATCGAACCGAAGAACAACAAAGATAAGCAACCTACCTCAAATGCCAACAAACCTAGCTAACCTGCTGAACCGATCTGTTTGCAACGACCCCCTGCTCTTTCAATCTTTTCACTCAAATGAACTCTGCTACTGCTCTTTCGTGCTCTTAGATTTTTAAATATAACAATAATGATTAGTTTAACCCTTAATAAAGGTCAATATGTAAATTTCTACCTACACTGGCAAATTGTCATTAATGCATTAAAGTGTAGTAAAGGCGGAGTCGAAACTATAAGAGAACAAACACTCGTCTGCAGTGTGCTTCAGTCAAAAAGTCAACGACAAAGAGTGGCGGGGGCGGAACTAAAATGGAATCGGAATCTCAACTTTATAAAATTTCCAAACCTCATTCCCGTTTCGGCTCTGCTTCCGCCAACTAAAAAGAAAAAAACAAAAGAAAATACAAAAAGTTAAGTAAAAGACCAACCTAATAAAACAAAATCACAAAAACTGAGACAAAGCAAAAATAAAAATAGCGGAGGCAGGATCGGAACTAATTGTGATTTTGCAAAATTTGATAACAACCATTTTAATTCCCACTCCGGCTCCGCTTCCGCTAAAGACCAAATACAAGCCTCAAAAGAACTTTCAGAACCCGATTCCGTTCCGGTTCTGATTTCGACAGAGAAACCAAAGAAAAACAAACTATTGGCAAAACTAGACTCCAAACTTTGTTTCAAAAACAACTAAGTACAAAAATAACAAAGGGGGACCCATTTTGACCAAGGCAAAAGATGGGGTGGTTATGCAAGGCATAACACTAGTAACCTGACTCAAAGATAAAGGGAAAAAGAAATATAAGACAAGACACACCACAATGTTAGTAGCTAGTTAGAGTGTTTGTCAAAATTTGATCTGTTTGACGATTAATTGACTTGATAATTCGCGGGTTGATTGTTTCACAAGACCTAGTTTCAGGCGAGGAAACATGTCGTATAATCCATCAAGTCTACTTTCAACCATGTGACCACCTATATAAGGAAAATGATGATGTTTTACTACATAAAAATGTTAGATTTTAGGAAGGACACATCCTCTATAAGACATAAGTTGACTAGTTGACAGTTTGATTGTTTGACTATTTTGACAATTGTGACAGTTTTGGCAATTTGTCTGATTTGACTGAGTGACTTTGTTGACTTATTGTCTTGCTGATGTGTGAGCTGTCCTGATGTTTTGACGACTGTTTGTGTCTTTGTTGACAATGTCTAAATTATTTGACTGACACAAGGAACCTTAGAGGACTGACCTAGGTGGCCTTGAGGACTCATCGATAGATGGCTTTTCCTATGTAACAATGTGAAGAGACCTCGTAGTTTGACATGACATGAATTTTTTTTATTGAAAAGTATTGAGTCATGATTTTATTTGACAAACCTAAAAGGACTGAACTAATGCCTTAGGGGCACATCAATAGATGGAATTTCCTACATTTAGTCACAAAGGCAACATAGTTCAACATGACTTGACTGACATTGACTGAATTTGACTCAACACCAACTCTATTTTTGGGATATTTTGCAAGTTATTTATATGTTTTTGTGTTTTTGACATGTTTTTATTTTTCTGTATTTTTGAGATTTTGTGATTTTTTTTTCCTTTTTGGGATAAAGTGACTTTTTCTAGCATATATACAGTCCAATGATGTAGTTCAAGTATTTTCCCCCAATCAGGAATAAGACCAATTTATTAGGGGTGGAATGGAATAAGCTAGGAAGAGACCAAAAAGATGTCTGATGTCAATCATTCCAAATTATGGAAAAGGATGACTATTCGTTATTATGAGTGATATGGAAAATGTGGTCATGGCGAATGACATGGAGAAGTTAGGTTGGAATTATAGTAGACGATGGAGCGAGGTCAACTGCACATGTCACCTATTTTCCAGGTTTTCACCGTGGTACTTATCCAAAGAGCCACCGAGGTGATTTTCACAATTGGACGAATTATTTCTCGTCTTTTTTTTTGGTGTTACCATGATGCTTGTTTGCCAGGTTTTCATCAAGGTAACAGTTTTTTTTTTTTTTTTCATGATTAAGACCAGGCTCTCGAAAGTTATGTGTAGAATTTGTGCAAATGAAGATATTGATTGGTTTTGTCAAAGGTTCCCCTTCCAGAGTTGAAAGTTGGTAGGCTCCCAATCCAAAGATTCCTATCACAACATAAGGAACCAACCAATTCGATTGAAAATTTCTTGGCTTTTCTTGTTTTGACGGATTCTTAGGTTTTTACATAAGGACTAGGTCACCGATGTCAAAAGTTTGATTTAAAAAATTCTTATTGTAGTTACACCAAAGACAATTTTGATGTACCTCAAGATGATCTAACATGAAATTTTCCTCTATTCATCCAAAAGTTCCAATTCATGTAGTCTAGATACTTGATATTCTTTGTCATCATTATGCCCTTGCAAGGATACCCATAGGGAAGGAATTTTGACCTCAATAGGTAACATAGCTTCAGAACCAAAGACTAGGGAATATGGAGTGGAGCTAGTGGGAGTACAGAGACTTGTGTGGTAGGCCCATAAGGCAAGATTGAGTTGGATATGCTAGTCACAGCTAGCATCATTGACAGTCTTTTTGAGGATTCTGAGAATTATTTTGTTAGACACCTCAGCTTGACCATTGCCTTGTGGGTAGTAGGGTGTGGAAAAGTGGTGTTGAATGTGAAATTTCTCATAGAGTTGACATACTTCTTGATTTTTAAATGGATGACCATTATCAGTAATGATGGATTGAGGGATACCATACTAAAAAATGATGTAGTTGAGAATGAACTTGGAAATTTTTTTGTCGGTTATGTATGTCATAGGAATAGATTCAATCCATTTAGTAAATTCCTTGGTAGCGATAATGATAAATTTGTGATAGTTGGTGGATGTAGGATCTATCTTACCTATGAGGTCAAGTAGGTCCATTGGGAAAAGGGCCAAGGTGATGTTATTGGATGAAGTTCATGTGTTGTCGTGTGTATCAAGTTATTGTGTATCTAACATTGTAGACATTTTTTGACAAAGACATAAGAGTCTTTTTCCATTGTAGGCTAGTAGTAACCGAATCTCATAATCTCTTTAGCTAGGGTTAAACTGCTAGAATGGGCTCCACATATACCCTCGTGTACATCACACAATTTTGTTTTTGCTTCTTCGAAATTGAGACATCTCAACAAGGTATTATCTAAGGCACGTATATAAAGGGTATCACCGATAATGGCATATTTAGAGACTTTATAGATAAATGTTTTGTGTTGGTTATTTGAAAGGTCAGGTGGGAGTGCTTGGTCATGAAGGTAATCATATATTTCTTGATACCATGGGGAATTGGGACCAATGAGTTCACACACCATCTCATATTCTCATATATTAAAGGCAAGAACCAAGAGTTGTTCTACAAAAATATTGAATTTAGGCATGTTGTCAAGTGTATCCAAGAGAGCCAATTGTGGTCATGGTGTTTGTTTCTTTGTTCTAGACATGTGGTACCTGATGGAATAGAATTGTGTGAAAGTATTGCGTGAAAATGCCTACCATCTACTTGTAGGGTGTGAGCTTTTCATCCTTGGTGTCATAATCCTCATTAACTTGTCAAATTACTAGTTGGGAGTCGCCATATACTTGTAGATTTTTTATCTTCCATTTAATTTCCATATGTAATCCTCTAAGAAGGGCTTCATAGTTTTCTATGTTGTTTTTGCATTGGAAGGCTATCCTAAATGACTTAGGGATAGTGTCACCTTGAGGTGTGATAAATAATATTCCTATTCCTAAACCATGGTTTGTATGTGATCCATCAAAATATAGTTTCCATGCCAATTTTCCATCTACTGCGAAGAGAGATTCATCTAGAAAATCAAAAACTAGTGGATGGTTTTCCTTAGTTGGTGTGTCTGCAAGTTGATCTGCAATAAGCTATCCTATGATAGCTTTTCTCTCGGCATACTGGATATCATATTCACTAAGTATCATGACCCATTTGGCTAATCATCCTATTAATGTTGCTTTTCTAAGAAGATAATTTAACGGGTCTATCTTAGTGAACAACAATGTTTGATGATTTAACATGTAGTGCCTTAGTCATTGACTAGTGAAGAATACCGCAAGACAAGCACATTCTATTGGACTATAATTTATCTCATATCCAACCAAAGTGTGATTAATGTAGTATATGGCTCACTCGTGGCCCTCATCATCATTATATGCAAGCAATGCCCCCATCGCAGATGTAGTTGCTAAAATGTATATAATAAGAGACCTTCAATCAATAGGTGGCATCAATACTGGTATGCAATGGGTGATGGATGCAAGGTATGCAATGGTAACTAAATGGCTAAATGTAGAATGAAAGGTTTGCAAATTTGTAGGTAAATACTCTAGTTATGCTCAGGACTGATCAAAGAGAGGGTTTTTTTAGTTCTGGTGTCATATTTTTGTCTCGGGCAATTGCAGTTCAGGACAACCAATGGCAGTTTATAGAATTGGTGGCTACAGCTCAGATTTTTCAATTGCAGTTTACAATAGTTGTGATTGTGGTTCAGGATAGTCAGTTGTAGTTTACAGTGTACTTGTTTGGATTTTGGTTGAATTTTGTCAAAATTTTGAGGTGATAATGTGAAATCTAGTTCTGGAAAACACTTATTTCTAGTCTTTTTGGAATGTTGAAATTTGTAAAAGACACTTGCAAACACACTTTACAATGTATGGCTTCTCAAGAGATACCACCTGTTAGATCCCCACTTGGATTTCTCCAACTGCTTAAATAAGGCAGACAACTAGATACTTCATGGCACTAGCTCCCCCTTACATGAAACTCACTTCTCAAGCTCACCAAGTCTCAATTCTCCACAAGGAGGAATTTTTGACTCTACACAATGCTTACTGAAGATGTGGGGCACATTTAGAACACCCGTTCTTGCGCTAGCAAGTGAAAGGTATTTTTGCCACTACAACAAGGTTCTTAGTGAATACTCGGGGACACAGGTCCCCACAAGCATCCAACAAGCTACTTAAGGATTTAATCACTCTACTAGGGGCTCATATACCTTTAAAAGAAAAGGTAGGTACCTTGTTTCAAGTTACACTATATGACAAGGGAAAAGACCGCCATGAGGACTTTATAGTTTAGTCTTATCCTTTTGTATACTGGCCTAAGCAAGAAACTAGTTGGAGTCATTCCCTCTTTTTAGGAAGGCCCCTCTAAAGGTAACAAAAGAAAGAGAAATATGATGTTTCTGATCACCCAAGATCACACAAAGTGCAAGGGGAGTGCATACACAAAAGATCTTTGCCTCACATTCGCATGGGGTTCATTTTAATTCCAAAATCCAAATGTGTGAAAAGACAATACAAACACTTATTCTTTTTAATCCCCAAAGAAATATGTAAGAAAGACACTAGATGCAAGATCAGTTTTAAACCAATGAGTGATAGTGCAAGTTATTTTTAAACAAATCAGTGAAATGCAGATTAGGTAAATTTATCTGAATGATGTGAGAATGCAAGATTAACTTTAATGCCAATGTGTGAAAAGAGGACAAGATAGTTTTGTTTGATAAATGTAAATGAGAATGTTTCCTTGGTACCTATGCCACATGCTATAAATCAGACATTAGTAATAGAAAACCCCTAATCTATTAAATGCAAATGACCTAGACTAGAAATTTAAACTAAAATCCAAAAAATTGAAAGGACTAGAAATTGCATTACATAAATTATGAATGTGGCTCATGGAAGTGAGTAGATCATGCAGCCTAGCAACTATGATTGTCATTCACAAGATGTTGATTGGGGTTCACTAGAATAGATGCGGCTTATATTTATGGTGACTGCAGTGAACTAGAATGACGATTGCAGTGAAGGACAGTCAAATGCAATGCAAAAACCTAGAATCTACAAAATAACAAATTTTTTCCAAAAATGAATGACCTAATGATGCCTATGATATGAAACTAGGGTTAGACTGACAAACCATAAAGCTAAATGACTTAGATCTAACATAAAATAACCAAAACTCAAATGGAATCTAATTGTGCCCCTATGAAAATCAATTATGTCATTCGACTACGTGATTGTGTTGTCCTGGATTTTGTGATTGCATTGATGTGTACCTATAACCTATAATTCCGATTTTTCAATACTTTCAATGCAATTTCATGATTCGTGCTGGGTTCACCAATGTAATTAGGGATAAAATATTAAAGTTTGGACAATAATTCTTGTAAATAAAACCCTAATACACAAAGAAGCAAAAATAAGAATAAAGACCATAAGTATAAAGAAATATTACCAAATCTTGATGCCACCATTGATTCACCTTCATTTCACTTCTCCATTTTTGTTGAATATAGTAATTTTATTTAGATTTTTTAGTATGCAATAGGCCTATGACAAAGACAAAGAAAAATATTTAAGATTCACAATATTACCATGGATGAAAATGGAAAAATGACTAGATGCCAAGATAACAAGATATCATAAGTCATCCTAAGCTCATGTAAATTCTAAGTGGATTCAAGATGATGGAAATGACAATGACAAGGTCTTTTGTAGAAAAGACATTTTTTAGTGAATGGTTGAGATTGAAAGACAATTAGTCAATGGCCAAGATTAAAAAATGAGGTATGGAATAGGGCTAGGCATAAATTCAGGTAAATGATAAGGATTGACAGTCAAGATTAAATTACAATTAATTTAATGAAGGGTGGAGGTTAATTGAGACATGGATAGATAAATACTTGATGTGGAAGATAAGATTGGCATGGATAAAGAGGTGAGAGGAGATTAAATAATAAAAATAATTATTTAACTATAGAAGAATGTGACAAAGGGAATCTTTTGAATTAAATAATGATTTAATTAAAAATTCAAGAGACTAGGCCAAATTAAATTTATGGGAGAGAAGAGACTAATGAATAATTAAATAATTAAAATAATTATTTAATTATAGTGGAAAGTGGATTAACTAAATATAAATTTATTTAATTTTAGAAAGAAAGAGACTTAATTAGTGACCTAATTAAATAAACAAAATTTATTTAATTAATCAGCCCAAGAAATAAAGATAGAAATGAATTAATTAAATAATTTAAATGATTTAATTATGCGTAATGAAAGAATAAAAGGGGAAATGACCACTTGTTGGTTTTTTCATTGGTACTAAATTAGAAATCCATTATGCATAATCAATTGATTGAATAAACCCCACATCCAACAATTTCTTTAGTTCAACCATGACTAATAATGCAATCTATGGATGTATTTTTCAAAGTTCTGGTTTGACATGTTTAGCATTTGGATATAATGGAAAATGAAGTAGCATCAACTCAGGATCTAATCCAGGCATATCAACATATGACCAAGCAAAGTTAATCTATCTATTGATGAAGAAAGATTGGAACTTAGCTTGCTTGGATTCTATCAAAGATGCCACAAATTAGATTATCTTAGGACTATCTCTAGTGTACAAGTTGATTTATTTTGATTTCTCAATTAGAATTGGTGACTTCTCTTGGTTAATTTGGAGAACATCCAGCCCTCCAACCTTGGGTACCTCAGAGAGCTTTTTTCCCTCGGATACATCCTTTCTTTTTACTTTTTCTTTGTCCAGAGGCGCCTTTCGATTTTCACCTAACGACTCATCATTTTTATTTTTTTCAATTTTCTTCTTTTTTTTCACTTTTGCGACTAGAGGGGTGGACATACTTCCCAAAATATGCCATGTTATCCAAGTCAATGGTAAAGCTAGCCTTGTGGCCTCCACTAGGAATTCCTTCATGTAATCCCATGAACTGAGCAATTGCTTTGAAGATCAAAGATATCTAACACGAGGCGGTCTCATTGATCCCAATTGATAAGTAGGGGATAGGTTAAGGTAACGACATCATGAGAAGTGTCAAAGTTCAAAGGGGGTCAAGGTAAAGGATTAATTATTGACATAATTCCAAAAGGATTTTACAATTTTTTCCCAACTCCTAGGAGGAGGTATGTCAGGTTTTGATATGTCTTGTGATTGACCAATTTTGAATCTTTTCTCAAATATTTCATCAGAAGTAGGCTCACTGGGTTCTTTAAATGTTTCATAAACTTCATAGTCACTAGATGATTTATGAGAACCCCATTCATATTTGTTTGAGTTTGTGGAATAGTAGGGTTGGCCAAAGGTTTCATTGGATGTCTCAATAGCCTCAGAAGCACCCACTTCCTCTTGTAAAGATGATGCAGTACTTGAAACACCAATCTTAATAAATTTGAACCCAATCCGAAGACCATTTGGTTGCTTAAAGATAATGATCAACTCAATCCGACCATCTTGATGTAATCCAAGCCTGCTATGTCTATCATATCCTTTATCTTGCATAAGTTTAAGGCCTTCACCATACTATTCCATAGGTATTCATGCGAGTGGAGGTTTTTCATTGTCTTCTTTGTAAAGCCAAAATGTCACATCTTCTTTATTGATAATTTATTTACTCAATTCTCCCCATTTTGTGAAAACATTGGTAGGAGGAAGTTGAATAGTGACATTAGTTTTCTTCTTGTTTGTCATTGGTTTTCCATATGACTTAGGAGATGTTATCTAACTGATGCAGTAAGATGTCTTCATATGATACTCTCCACAACCTTTGTCTTGGACCTCTACTTTGGGAGTGGAAGATGGAGGCTTCGAAAGAGAGGCTTTAGAAAGAGTGGAAGGATCAATGTAATGCAATGAAGTGGATGATGATGCCTCTTGGTTGATGGGAACTTTCTATTGGGGTATTCCTCGTAGATTAGTGCAATATTTCAGTGTCATTATATGGAAATTTAAGGCATTGATGGTATGTGGATGGAACGGATTTGATGGCATGAATCCATGGTCATCCTAAGAGAAGATTATATGGTAATTTGAGGTCCAAGACTGGGAAAGTGGTCTCTATAATCATGGGTCTGACTTGAGCATGGAGTATTATGATTCCTTTAGAGTTTCTTTCTTCATCATCATATACATTGATAACAATGCCTTTAGTAGTGTCTACACATGCTTTTGAAAATCCTAATGCCTTAACTAATTTGAAAATAAAAATATTTAAACCTTCTACTCCATCTACCAAGACTCATCTAACTTTGGCTTTATGGACAAGGACCCCAAGATGTAAAGGGTCATTTTGATTTAGCTTTTCTATGGAATAATCTTGTTTAGAAAAGGTAGCATGGTGGGAATTTGTCAAGTATCCAACCATTTCTTCAAAATGATTGACATCAAGATTATTAGGTATCGTCATGTTTTGTAAGGCTTTTTCTAAGATGGCCCTATGGTCGAGAGATATTGACAACAATTTAGGGATAGAAATTTGTTCAGGAGTCTTCCCTAATTGGTCAAGAAGGTTATATTGGGATTTCAATGTTTGTTGCTATTTTAGAGGAGGACCTTGGATGGTTATTTTGGTATGGCGAGTATTGATAACACATTCAAGATTTTTCTTAATGGTTATGGTATTAACATGTTCACTGGTTGCTTGAATGTGAATTATGATAGTGGAATGTCCATAGTTGTATCTGGCGTTAGTGTAATTGGCTGAATTATTATTGGTCTTATTGCCTATATTAAGGGCTTTTCCTTTCCCATGGTCATGCAATGGATCAAAAAAGACTTTATTGTTTTTGTTTAAACTATGTTGTTGTGTTTGTCCATTAACCTCAATGGTACCATTTTCAACGAGGTCCTATATAATGTTCTTCAATTGTCAACACTGTGAAAGGTTATGTCCTTTAGTTTGGTGATAGTCACAAAAAATAATTGTCATCCCATTACGAGGGTTTCAAATATCCAGGATCGTGTTTTCAACGAGGTCCTATATAATGTTCTTCAATTGTCAACACTGTGAAAGGTTACGTCCTTAGTTTGGTGATAGTCACAAAAAATCATTGGCATCCCATTACGAGGGTTTCAACTATCCAGGCTCAAGAAGTTGTATGCCATTGTTTTGTAAGATTTGTTTAAAGACTAACTTAATTGGCTCACCAAGTGAGGTGTATTGTCATTTTGGAAATTTATTTTGTGTTCTGGGTTCTTGTTTGTTTTGGACAAAATTAACAGTTTGGTCGGAAACTATTGATATGTTTTTTGATGTATTAGGACCTCTAAGTGAAATAATAGGACCTACATGTATGTTCTTAGCATCGAAAACTCCATTGTTGGTGGCATTCTTTTTTTGAGACCAATATTTTTTCTTGTCGTTTGGGATACTTTAGTTGCTTTTTTTCTTGTTTGCCAGTCCGAGTTCACCTTTGTCAATGAGAGTCTTTTCAATGATAATTCCTTTTTCCACTAGGTCCACAAAGTGATCTGCAACACTATACTCTTAGTTCGCTTCTCAATTTTGAGTTGAGGTTTTCTAGGAAAATAGTGAACGTTTGTTTTTTACGTATCTCAACTAGACATTGACTAGCTAAGCTTCACCACCATTGAAAAGAGTTAATAAAGTTTTCTCCTTCCTCCTATGTAGTGTGGCATAAAGTGGCTATTGAGATTTCATTGTCAATGTTAAAGGTGAAGCATTTAATGAAATTTTCAGCTAGTTCAGCCCATGTTCTTATTCTTGTTGGAAGTTTAGAAAACCATTCAAGTGCTATGCTAGTAAGGCTTCATGGAAAAAGTCTCCTGAGATATGTGTGCTCAAATGTGATGTCCATGAAATGTGTGGTAGATTCCCTTATGTGCTCAATAACATTATGCCTCCCATTATACTTTGGAAAATTTGGTATGACATATCCATGTGGGAAGGGTGGCATGTACAAATTTATGTCAAATCGAAATGGACATAAGTCTTGTGTTGTGTATGCATTTTTGGTTGTCATTTGCATGTTGTGCATTTTTTGTTGAAGGGTTGTCACATGTGTTTGCAAAACATCCACTTGTGTATTTTTTGGGTCTATATGGCCATGTTGCAATCCAACACAATCTGAGGAGTTTTGGTTTGTTAAATGGGATGCATATGTCATGCTTTGGGTTGGAATATGATGAGCTTATGAAGGTGTGACCATGTAGGTTTCCTTGTGTTTTTGGTATAGTTGTTGTAGTGTTAAGGACAGTTCTAGGCCTATTCATTGTTTTGTGTATGCCATATGGGTTTGATGATGAACCTCCTAGGGTAAATGTTGTACCCTGTGTCATGCTTTGGGTGCCATATAAAGAGGTGTGGATTTTAGTTTCATCTTCTGTGGTTCCTCCTATTGGCATGGATGCATTTACTTGTGGAATTGGAGTGTTCACTCATGGAATGGATGTGTTGTTCCCTTGAGTTTGGTTAATAGACCTGTGTGGATATTGATTTTAGGGTACTTATGTCAAACCTAGGGGGGTATTGTGGCACCTTCACTTAAGAGTTTTTCTAGGTAACCTTGGGGGTCATGTTTAAAGTACTCATCTATAAAGGAGGAAAATTCAAGATCTTGTGAGGCAACCTATATGTCTTCCACCATAACAAGCCCCTTTTGCTCTCCAGTGACAAATTTTTCAAATAATGATTTGTATGATTTGGGTGACCCTTGTGAGGAGCTTGCAAATGGGTAGAGAAAGTACTTATCTATTGGGAAATCCATCTCCTCTTCTCATTTCCTTTACAACCTAGCTTTCACCATGTAAGACTTGCAAGAGGTAGTGTTGGTGATATGGTATGACTATGCAAAGACTATGTCTAACGATGACCAAGGTATGGCTAAAACCAAGGTTATGCAACTATGTTTTTGGATTTGTGGAGGTATAATATGCCTAAGGATGATAACCAACTATGGATTCAAGGTGAAAAAATGTTAAGATTTCAAATGTAATTGTCACAATGAGGTCCAAAGTGTGGTGATTCTAATCCAAGTGTAATGGAAATAACCTAGAAATGAGACTAAATGTATGACTATAAAATACCTTATGAGGAAACCAAAGGTAAGATTTCTCAACTAAACCAAGAGGACCAAAGATTCCAATAGGTTTCTTTGACTTGAATGGTAATGATGGTTAAGTGACAAGTTTTGACAAAGGTGACATTCAAACTAACTTTGGTAGTTGAGGGAAACCTAGGTGAAAAAGGATTAAAAAATGATGGAGGATGATGAAATGAGGGTAACTTTAATTTGGTCTCTATGGACTCACCTTAAGTTTGCTAAGGTTCCTACCAAGGTCTATGCAAGATAAAAGGTAACGTAATGATTTTTTTGTTATCGATGCAAGATATACAATGGTAACTAAGTGGTTGTATTCCTAATGATAGGTTTGGAAGTCTATAGGAGAATATTATGGTTATCCTTAGGACTGATTAGAGAGAGGTTTTGTTTCAGTTATGGTCTCATATTTTTGTCTTAAGAAATTGAGGTTCAAGACAGTCAATTATGGTTTACAAAAGTGGTGGTTACGGCTTATATTTTTCAATTATGGTTTACAATAGTTATGATTACAGTTCAAGATAGTCAGTTGTGGTTCACAATGTACTTGTTTTGATATTTGTTGAATTTTGTCAAATGTTTGAGGTGATAAAGTGAAATTTGGATTTGGAAATCACTAGAAACAATTTGAAAACACTTGTTTCTAGTCTTTTCTAAATGTTGAAATGTGTAAAAGACACTTGCAAACACACTTTACAACCTATGGCTTTTCAAGAGGTACCACCTGCTAGATCCCCACTTGGATTTTTCCAACCACTTAAATAAGGTAGACAGCTAGAGACTTGGTGGCATTGGCTCCACCTTAAATGACCCTCACTTCTCAGGATCACCAAGTCTCAATTCCCCACAAGGAGGAATTCATACCTCTACACAACTCTTAGTGAAGATGTAGGGCACCTTCAGAGTGACCGTTCCTGTGCTAGCAAGTGAAAGTGATTTTGGCCACTACAACAAGGTTCTTAGTGAATACTCAGGGACACGGTTCCACGCAAGCATCCAACAAGTCACTTAAGGCTTTAATTACTCTACTAGGGGCTATTGTACCTTTAAAAGAAAAGGCAGGTACCTTATTTCAAGTGACACTGTACAACAAGAGAAAATACTTCCATGAGGACTTGATAGTTTAGTCTTATCCTTTTGTATACCAGTCTAGGCAAAAAACTGGTTGGAGTCATTCCCTCTTTCGAGGTAGGCCCCTCTAAAAGTAACAAAAGAAAGACAAAAGATGTTGTTTTTGATCACCCAAGATCACATAAAGCATAAGGGGAGTGCATACACAAAACACCTTTGCCTCACACTCACATGGGGTTCATTTTAATTCCAAAATCCAAATGTGTGAAAAGACAATGCAAACACTTGTTCTTTTTAATCCCCAAAGAAATATGTGAGAAAGGCACTAGATGCAAGATCAATTTTAAACCAATGAGTGACAATGCAATTTTATTTTAAGCAAATTAGTGAAATGTAGATTAGGTAAATTGATCCCAATGACGTGAAAATGCAATATTAATTTTAATGTCAATGAGTGAAAAGAAGACAAGATAATTTTGTTTGATCAATTTAAATGAGAATGTATTCTTGGTATGTATGCAACATTATAGAAATTAGAAATTAGTAACAAAAAATCCCTAATCTATGAAATGAAAATGACCTAGACTAGAAATTTTAAATGAAATCTAAAAATATGAAAGGATAGGCAATTGTGTTGCATAAATTATGAATGTTGCTCATGATAATGAGTAGATGTGGCCCTGAAGCTACGACTATATTTTATGGGATGTCAACTGCAGTTCACTAGAAAAGATGCAGCTTAGATTTATAGTGACGATGGTGAACCAAAATAATGATTGCGGTGAATGATAGTCAATTGTGTCACAAAAACCTTGAATCTACAAAATAACAAATGTATGCCAAAAAATAATGACCTAATGATGCCTATGATATGAAACTAGTGTTATAGTGAAAAACCAGAAATCTAAATGACCTAGATCTAACAAAAACTAACCATAAATTAAATAGAATCTAAATGTCTCCCTATGCAAAGAAATTGTGTCGTTCGTCTTGTTGGTTCTTTTTACTGTAACCAAGTTGATCTTCTAATCTACCTATGTACTTTCCAATTCCAATCAAGGGCAGCTCGAAGGACGTAGACCAACTGATGAGGAGTTTAATAAACATCCTACACTTTATGTTTTACAAGACCTGGCAGGGTGATCCCTTAATGTGTTTACAACCTCTGCGCCAATATTATAAACAACATTAACAACAATAGATAATCTAATTTAATAGCTCAACATAATAGGATAATACCAAATTGAATTTTTTTATTCATCAATAATATCAACAGTTTGGAGCATGAGATAACTACAACATTTCATGGTATAAGATAGTCATTGGTTTGTAATTCATAGCAAGCTCTAGGTAAAATCAAACAAAAAATAAACCATACGAATGAGTACAACTCAGTGCAGTTCCATATATCTATTGCAGAATTGAAATTCACAAGCATTTTAGGGTTTATGATAGATTTAACACATAACATGTCAGATCTTTGATAATATTTCCTTACAATATCACCAATATGTATTTAAACCCACTACTACTTATCAAATCCTTATACAAAACATATCCACCTATAATTCCATTCAAGCAATTTAATTAATTCTTTGAATTAAAGCTAAAATAAGAATCATCCACACCACAACAGTGAGCTAAATGAAACAACCCTTGATCATTTTATTCAAAATTATGATATGCTTATACAATGGAGAGACATGAGTTTGAAATAAATCATTTCGATTCAACTTCCAGTACTATCATAAAACATCAAATTCCCATGAATTCAAAACCTACTACAAAATGACTGAAAATCTAAATTGCATTTTCACTAAAATCATCAAGCTTTACAATTGCTCTGCAAGTTCACCTAGACTCGACCAAAATTATCTAGCTTTCTAACCCCTACTTCTGGCCTTGAAATCCTTCTTATAGAAACTAAAGGAGAAAACAAGTAATGGGCCAGAAGTACACATGTCATCAGTCACTTGGACCACCCTCTGATATTTCAAAAAATTGTTACAATAGCTGATCCCCGAGGAATCTTCTTGTTCATCCTTCCCACTGAGAATCGCTGATGTATCAATAAAACTTCAAAATCATGTGCCAACACTGCCACAAAAAAAAAATCAGAATATGTTGTAACTGCAATGACTAAGTTGTTAACCACTAGTAGCCAACTCAATTTTACTCTTCCTCGATTAAATATACATTTACCCATCTCTGGTATTCTTCATTCACTGGCCAATCAAAACTAACTACCTCATTCACCTTAGCATTATAATGTGTGTACTTAACTGACACCTGATTTGCTTCTCTCTCAAAAGATTCCAAAAATGAGTTGGTACTAATAATCTTGTCCATACAGCTCACCAACAAGTCATAATCTGAGTCATCACAAATCAATTTAATTTGTACATTGATGACCTCATTTTCTCTATCTGACCACTATTCGAATGACCTGATACTCCCCTGCTCATCAATTATATTAGGTAACAATGTGTCACTCCAATCATCAAAATTCTTTACCAATTCTCCAATCTTCCTACTCAAGTCATCTAGTAAGGCCTGAAAACCTTGCAATGACTTGACTGAGACTTGAGTAGGCCTTAATGATTGGAGCCTATTATTTGTATCAAACCTTGAGGCTTTGTACATAATGTATAAATCACTGGCTCTGGGGATCGACTTCTCAGTTAATGGTAATACCACTTCTTTATCCCTATTAATGTTACTTATTGCATCCAATAATAAAGAATATAAAGAATACACCGATGGCAATCTGTCATCAACCTTCTTATTCAAATGTCTCAAAACTGCATTAACAATCTCCCCCTACTTTACAAGTGTTCCCTCCTCAATTTCCTTAAAGACTGCCTATAACTTTGTAATCTTATGCATTAGTTTCTTCTTTGTGGTATCAATAGAATATTCTACTTCTCCCTCAATTGGCTCTAATGTAGGACTAAGGGAAGGAGCTCAGTTGGGGGATCCTAGTGTAGAAATGATAGGAGAAGTAGGAGGCACTGATCTTGATGTGGAAGGAAATGTCATAATACATGGAGCACTTGATGTCTCCCCAATCTTTCTGTATTTCAATTTATCCACCTCAATCTATAGCTCAACATTACTTTTCTGCACCTTGTTGTACTCTCCAATTATGAAGTTATACTTCCCCATTAGGATTTTTGTTTCAACCTCCTCTCTTTCGGTAGTCTTTTGGGCCAAGTTGGCCACATTCATAGTCAAGTTAGTAGCCTCTGTGGTTGAAGTCTCTGAGGCTCTTTTTAGTATTAACCCTCCTCTAAAATTTGGGTTAACATCAATGACATTAGGCTTTCTACCTTGAGGAGGTAAAGCCCAAATTGCTAACGTCTCATATTCTTCACCGAAGGTGATATCTTGCAGTGCTGCCTTGACCTCTTCTTTAGAATCCTGCAGGGGATGCTCAGACTTTAGAATAGCATTAAAAGCTATTGCATCAGCTATGTCCCACTCAGGAAAAGTCAACACACTAGACTGAGTCACTAGTTTTCTCCCCTCCTCAAGAGTGATGCTCTTAAATTCTTCCATCAATTCATTTTTTACCTGATTATCATTCTCCTGATCTAACTTATCTGGTCCTATTTCTCTTCTCTTCTTGCACTTGTCCTGATACTCCTCTAGTTTCATTCTCCATACTAATTGCAAGAAAACTAGAGTCTTGACAAATGCATCACCATCCAAAAATGCCTTACATGCCTCCATACTGACATCTTGTACACACTTCCCTTTCAAATCAAAATTAGACAAGACCAATTAAACTAGCTTGGATGGAGAAGGCATACCAATCTGCATATCCTGGTCTGTGACAACAATTTCATCCATCAGATCCTCGTGTGCTTTCTCAATCCTTTGCCTCTTAGGGCTTGGCTCTAATGATGGTGATGAAGGGCTATCTTTAGGTGATGAGTCCAAATCAACGATTTTGATTGCCCCAGGTGTCTTGAACCTTCGACCTGATTGTGCCAATGATTTCATAACTTGTTTTCCTCTTTTATCCTCTTCTTCCTCATCACTGCTGCCATTTCATTTCCTTCTATAGATAGGCCACTTCTTTGTAGGTTGATAGGCAGGCCTTGTTTCAATTGTCCTATTATCTTGCTCCTGTATACCTTGATCTAACTCCAAGTTTATCTTCTTGGTCATTAAGATGCCCATAATCTCCTTGAAGTTTTCCATCAAAAAGTCAATTTTCTTGTGAAATGGACTAAACTCCATCAACGGATCATATTTAGGATCCATTTTGTGCACAATGGCTAATAGATTTTCATAAGCTATCCATTTCTCCTTGCTCAACTCCTACTTATTTAGAACAAACTCATTCCTAATAATATCCTCAAGAAAGTTAAATTCATGCACAAACTTACCACCCTTTATTTGTTGTTTGCAAAGGGAAAAGAAGCCCTCAAGATCATCTTGTCACTTGGGAGCACACCTCAAATGTTAATCATGAAAAAAATTCCCAAAGTGGACCCAACCTACCTTAGAAAAGACAAAATCTGACACCATAGTGTAATCAAGGAAAAAGGTTCCTTTACCTTTCCCGGTAAGGTTGTTCTCATTGATACAACCAATCTGCCACATAACTTATGCAAATTCTACTCTTGGCGGCACATTATATGGTAGGATATGTGGGATTCATTGGAAACCATACACTCTCAATACAGTGTTGACTGGCTATGAGATAATGTCACCCCAATTGTGACAAATTCTCAATTCTGGCTTCATCATCTTTGGTCTGAGGAAATTATGCAACTCCTCATGGATTCTAGTTATATTAACCATCAGCTGGGCCCTCAATCTAGAAGCAAAATATTTGTCAAACTGCACATAGCTAGTAGTTTCCCTATTATATAATAAATTTGCAGTCCATGCCTGCACTGGTAATCTTTATCCATTAAGAATTTTCCTTAACTCCGTATTCTTAGAAAATAAATCAGCATTATTGTACAAGAACATGTGCATCAACATGGAATACTAGAAAATGGGAGTGCTTGCATCCCTTTATTGTAACTTTAATAGCCCTTCATATATCTTTTTGGCCAAAAAGGAGGCAAAATCATAAACCACTAAGAAATTGAGGTGTTGTATTTTCACCCCCATGAACATGTAAGAAATTGGCATTACTGTGTTGGGGCTAAAACACAAATTCTGGCACAATGAGTAAAAGGTGGCCAACAAATGATTTGCAAAATAGTTCAGTCTGAAAGGTTCTTGGTCACTAGGGCTGATATAGAATTTTGAACCTCCTACCCTAGCCAAATGAGGTGGAAGTAACTTAACTCTGAAAAGTGACTTCAACCTCCCATACTCCTGTTTCATCTCCTCAAGATCAATAAGAACCGAGAAAGTACTACTCACTCAAATCAAAAAACAAGTTGAAATTATTCTTTGTTGATTCTCAACATGACCCCTCCATCATTATCTCTTATCACCCATGTAATAAGGTCATATCATACAGCTACTTGCCTAAGAAAGTCCACATCAGGGAAAACATTTGGGACCACCAATTTCCCCATATCATACCTCCAACCATTTGAGAAAGGATGGGGGAAATTCCTCTGTCCATACCACAACCTCAACATCTCTAGACCTGTCATGCGAACCCTAGCATCGACAATGTTGGAACTGTTACAAACTAATCCCTCCCCTAAGGTTCTTCAATGCATCAAGACCAACCCCTTCTTCCTATCATTAGTTGATAATGGCAATTGATCCAAGAATTCATCATATAAATTTATGTGTAAATAATCAAGTTGGACAAAATGTTGCTTTGACAATGCCATATTAAGGTAAACTAGGGCTTCCTTGATATTTCAAAATTCACATAACTAAGGCTAATTAGGAATACAACATTACAGAATAGCACCCTATAATTTCCCACAATTCAACTAACCTATAGCCCTAAAAACAATTATCAATAAGCCCGCTGACAAGCACACCACAATTTTCCCCAAGTTCCCAATCAAAATAACTAGAAGGTATAGAAAATAACTCATGGCTTTGTGCCTTGTAGGAAAACCAAATCCTTACTATGACAACTTGTAACTTCATCCCTAGCTTTGCAACTGCTCCACAAATATGTTTGAATGCTTTGTGAGACACTAAAGTAGGAGAATAGTTGCTTTATGTCGATCAAATCATGCCAATAGACATCTCATCTACCATTAAAGCTTACTTTCATGTCGTGCCAATGACTCCAATCGTATTTGATGAAAATTCAAATACTAGCCATAGATCCTTCACTTCTGTCAAATCATCGAACGTCTGTCTTCAAAACAAGCTGACATAATATCCATCATAGCAACAAGAGCCCACCATATTCTGCATTGCCAAAGAAATCCACGTGGTGGTCACTTGTGATATCATGATCGATAAAAACCTTAGAACTTTTGATCATGCGATGGTGGGCAACCATAGATCTCAACCATCGGTAACCCTGTTCACTCAACACAGTCACCAGCCTTGTCATTAACCATCGAGCATCTTTCCCACCAAGATTATAACATCTCGGTTGAATTGAAGCACATGCATCTCGTAAGAACTTTAGTAACCCGCTATATCATGTATTAAAACCCGACAAATGTATCAAAGCATTTTTATCATCTCTTCGACTTCTCCAAGTCTGACACGTGGTGCTCTCCCATGATATCGCAATCAGTCGAGACCCTATGGTGGGGTCATCACAAGATGGTGGGCAATGACTGAGATCAAACGATGGTTGACCAAAAGTCACTTGAAATTGTTCCCTGCAAAATATAAAACATTATTAAAGGCACAAGGGGACATCACCTAGACTTACAACAAGCAATGACTTAAGTTGTTTTTAAACGCGGGGGCACGGGGCCAACCTAGACTTAGGGAATTAATAAACTCAGGCGAAGGAATTAAAACAATAAATCAAAAGGGGCCCAACTTAGATGAAGTGATCAGGCATAAGTTGTTTAAAAACCCATTTCAAAAAGGTAACGACCAAATAGATCCCACCCAACACGTAATATAAAAATCTATGGTTTTTCATAAAGACAAAAGTAAAACCCCAACCTTAGGCATTTCCTAAATACTACAAATGACCAGAAACATAAGGCAAGATAAACGGAACACAAAGAGCGAAATTTGAAATTCCATCAATGGCTCCAGTTGGGGATGTTCATTCCATTGGAATGAAGCAAGAATTTAGAATCTCATGTTGAGCAGACCAATTGTAGAGACAACCAAAAAGGATTGTCTAGACAAAACAACCCAGTGGGAAAGAAACCTACTACTAACATATATACAAACCTAAGCTATTTTCCATGGAAAACAATACTTCGAGTGAAGTACAACTTCAAGAACTATCCATGGACTAGTAGTTCAAGAATGTCTCCTATCATATCTTGGGGGAAGTATGAGTCTTCACCCCACTTACTATTAATAAAAAATGGACCGAACCAGATTGCATCAAATTTTCCATGTTTTCCTTTATCTTCCAACCTAGCATTCCACATTAAGACCAAATCTCCATCTTGGAAGCTCCTTATAGTTGCCCTTTCATCATACATTTTTTTTACTTGCAACTGCAACTTAGCATTTTTCATTTGAGCTTCCCTCTTGGTCTCATCTAATTCTATGAGAGCTTCTACTCTCAATTGTATTTCATCATCCATCTCATTATCATAGATTTGGACAAAATTATACATTTCCATTAGGTTATCCTAGGGAAACCTTGCATTTATCCCATAAACTAAGTCAAATGGGGCACAACCTATTTCCTTTTTCATAGTTACCCTATCTGCCCAAACTTCTAATCTCAATTTAGAATCCCATGTCTCCTTATTTTGATCTAGGATTCTCTTAACTATCCTCATCAAGCTTTAATTGCTTGATTCTGCTTGTCCATTTCCCTGTGGGTGATATGATGATGAATAAGAAATTTGGATGCCATGTTTTTCACAAAATTTTGTATATTCCTCAGATCTGAAACACACTGCATTATCTGACACAATCCTTTTTGGACATCCAAACCTAGTCAATATATTTCTCATCAGGAAGTCAATTACCACCTTACTAGTTGCTTTCTTCATTGGAATTTCCTCCACCCACTTCGTAAAATAATCAGTGGCCACCAATATCCATGAATGGCCTCCACTAGATTTACATGTTATTTCTCCTACAAAATCAATACCCCATTGCTGGAATGGAGATTGCACTGCAATGGGTTTTAGGGGAAAGTTACCATAAAATGTTAATTTACCAGAGAAACATTGACAGACATCACATGTCTTCACTAATTTGTGTGCATCCTTAAAAATAGTAGGCCACCAAAATCCAGACCTCATTACTTTATGTGCAGTTGTTTTGGCCATATAAGCCCTCCACAAACTCCACC
Source organism: Sequoiadendron giganteum (assembly GCA_007115665.2). Classification (NCBI taxonomy): domain Eukaryota; kingdom Viridiplantae; phylum Streptophyta; class Pinopsida; order Cupressales; family Cupressaceae; genus Sequoiadendron; species Sequoiadendron giganteum. Next base: position 365,168,639 of record CM021100.1, on the reverse strand, counting down.
ATGCATCTCATTCAGAAGTTCTTGTGCTTGATCTTGGTCAACACACTTCAACATGAAACCTTCTCCATTTCTCCACCAAATCTTTCTAGCTATGATAACATATTTAATAGCATGTAACTTCAATGTCCTCTTTTAATTTTCACTCAATTTATCAAGACATTTCATCTTTTGCAAATAATAGATCACACCTTTATACCACTCAGAATGTTCCATATCACATATGTATGATCTATTTTCCTCCTATTGCAAATTTATCTGATTTTCTTCCAGATTACTTTGGGCCATAAGTTTGGCCAATCCTTGTCCCCTCACTAGCTTAGTAATCTAGATCTCAATGTTGAATTCTTGGATCCTATTGATCAATCTACACCTCCTTCCTGACACTTCCTATTGTGTGAAAATGTCCTTCATAGTAGCACTAGGTACATAGGAAATTATAGTAGCTCCCATCAAATAAGGCCTAAAAGCTTTGACTGCTTTTACCAATGCATATGCATGTTTTTCATTTATATCATATTTAAGTTTTGCAGCCTGTAACGATTTGCTGAAAAAGGCTATAGGCTGTTCAAAACCTTTTGCATTCTTTTACAATAGCACAACTGCAATTTTGTGGAAAGAGGCAAATGAAAAAATCTATAAGGTTTTAGAAAACTTCAGGGTTCTTAACATAGGAGCCTCCTTTATGGCTTGATTAATGGCCTATAAATTCTATACAGACTTCTCTTCCCATTCAACCTTGGCTCCCTTCTTAAGCACCTTAGAAATCGAGCGAACTGTTTCAACAAAAATTTTCACAAAACTTCTAAGAAAATTTATCTGTCCAAAGAAGGATTGTATTCCTTTGACATTGCAAGGTTGTGGGATTTTGTCTATTGAAATTACCCTTTCTGGATCAATTTTGATTCCATCCTTGGAAAACATATGTCCCAACAATTTTCCTTCTTTTACCCCAAAAGCACACTTCTTTCAATTCAAGGAAATACCATACTCCAGTGCTCTGCTAAATACCTTCTCTAGATGGTCACAATGATCATATTCTTTCTTGGAATATGCTACCAAATCATCCTGATAAATCACCAAAAACAAATTAATGAAATCTGAGAATGCCACATCCATGGCTCTTTGAAAAGTAGCCCCTGCATTTTTTAGACCAAAAGGCATTCTCACATAGACATAGGTCCCCAAGGTGTAGTTAAAGTTGTCTTAAACTGCTCAGAATCCTTGACCATGAGTTGGTTGTAGCCAGATAACCCATCCATCATAGAAATTAACTCACAACCTCTCACCCTATGTAACATGGCTTCCATATTCAGTAATGGATAGTTGTCTTTCAATGAAGACACATTCAAGTTTATGAAATCCACACATAACCTAATGTCTCCATTTTTATTTCTCACAGGTACCAAATTTTACACCCAAGACGAATGTCTAATTGGCTTGATGATCCCTACATCTCTTAAATTCATTAATTCTTCTTACATTTTGGGGGCCAAGGTAGGATTAATAGGCCTTTTCTTTTGCCTAAATGGCTTAGCACCATCACTCAAAGGAATTTCATGTTGAAATAAATCCTCCCTATATGCCTTAAGATCATCATAAGACCATGAAAATACATGTCTGAACTTCCTCAATAAGTCAATTAGCATCCTTCTCACTCTTGGTGACAATTTCTTTCCAATATACACCTTTTTTGGTGATGCCTTTGTTCCAAGGTTTATCTCCTCTAAGTCATCAGGATGGGAAGCAACACAATTATCCTTTGTCCTATCATAATTATCGAACACTCTTTCTAGTACAACCAAACCCTTAGGAATAGTATTTGTCTTTAACTGAATGACTTTATTACCAAACACAATATCTTTACCATCAATTTTTTCCACAAAGGCTCCAAAGTAAATTTCTAGGCTCTCATATTCATCCACACAATTCAAGAACCTTAGTATATCATCATCACTATCAAAAAATTTCCAGTTTTTTATATTATCAGGGACGGATGGCCTAGTTTTCATGTCAACCTTTGAAATTCAAGCATAAGTCATATCATCTAGTTTTAATGTGATGTTTGCTAATAAATCTGCCACCTTGTTGTGGCCTCTCTCCATCCATCCTATACCAAATGCATCAAAGTTTTCCAATTCATCCCAAACAACATTTATGTACTATTTCAACCTTTTGTTCTTTGATACATACCTAGATCTAACTTGGCAAATCACAAGCTCAAAATCTCCAATTACATTGAGCTTCTTGATCCCATGTTTTTCAACTAATCTTAGCCCCAGTAATAGGGCTTCATATTCGGCCACATTATTTGTGCATTCAAATAAGAGAGTGAAAGAGAACCTAAATGTCTTTCCACTAGTGGATCTTAACAAAACACCTACACCAGACTCCTCTTTTGAACTTTTGCCATCAAAGTACATAGTCCACAAGTCATCAGACTCTTACAATTGTTTTACTTTTGTATTAATCGATGTAGTAGGTTTATCACAATTTCTAGGGGATTCCTCAGCCCTGAATTCATTTATGCCAATGTCAGTAGAACATGTCATATTCTCAATTGAGTCATGTTCAATCATATGAGATACTTTTGACTCCCTTTCAATATTGACATTCTTACCATCAATGTAGAAAGTAGAAAATGATAGATCACACTGCATGTTACCTCCCATTAATGCACTCCACTTTCTTGAAAAAAGCATCCCAAAATGAGGTACTATGTCTGCAACTAATACAGTCATGGCTAAATCCTTCTCAGGATACTAAGTTAGTTTATAAGGCAATGCTTTAATAGTCCCAATGACTAGAACCTCTCTTGAGTCTAATGCATAGCATTTACCTTGAGTAGTATCTATTGTCAAGCCCATTTCCTCCATGATTTTGACTGGCATAACATTATTGGATGCCCCTGAATCTATCATACAATTTATCAAATTTTTCCCATTTATATCAACACTTAAGAAAAATGGGTTTATGTTTTCAAGGCACATATTAATAGAATTTCCTAAATATACAGGGGGAATTTGTGATATAATTCCCTCCACTTATTTCTCCTTTCTTTCTCCTTCATCTTTTGATTCTTTACAATTACCTTGTTCAATTTTATTATTGGGAACACCTATAATCAAGGCTATTGTCTTTTCCTTGTACTCAGCTATCCTCATCATTTCTAGCAAAGGTATAGAAACTTTAACCGGAGAAAGCACTTGAAATATATCTAAGGGTGTATATTTAGGCAGATCAGAAACCATACCTTCATCATTATCTTTCCTCTCTAGTTGCTTACTTCCTTCAGGTTTATTGTGCTTCTTCTCTTCCAGAGCAAGTTCAACAAACTTTGTAATCACTTTGGTCTTCACCAATGATTAAGTAACATCTTCCTGGGGCTTTGGGGTTTCAGTATTTTTTGCCCAAACCTTATCATTCTTAACCTCTTTGATTTTGACAACATCCTTTTTTCTATCCACCTTAACACCTTTGTTCTTGTCCTTCTGCTCTTTGATAAAAAGGCCAGCAGGTTTACCCTGTTCATCACTCATAGTTCTATTTCTCAGCTGAAGTGAACTCCTCATTTAAGCAGCCATTTACTCAATCATTCTTGCAATCTCTTCTTTGATGGTCTCCTTAAGGACACTGAATCATCAACCTGCTCCATATTGCAAGCATTATAGTCAAAATCATCTTCCTCATCAGAGAAGACCTGTTCATGGTACATCTCACTTCTTTGTCTTTGATTATCCACATCAACTCCCTATGATTCATCATCAGAAGAACATTCTTCCTCATCAATGTATGATCTGGCCATACAAACATCTACATCATTATTTTCATAGTCAGGAGTCTTCTCATGAGCATCCTCCTCTATTCCTTCAACAACAAGAAACTGAGCAATACCAAAATAGTTTTGATCATGTGGATTTTCACACACCTCACACCATGGTCTATCTTGTACCAGATTTATTGAATGCTTCTGCAAAGGATATGGAGTATGCTGATCATTTTTAGGCTTCTAGCTAGGCAAGATTGGTTTCTCATCTTTCCAATTTGTGTTGTAAGGATAATTTTGCAGCCTAGGTGGTCTATCATTTTTATTATACTATTGATTTTCATTTCCTACACCCTTTTCTTGCTTGGAAATAGTATATTTTATATCTTTCAAAGTGCTGAAGACTTTATCCCATTTCTCATCATCTTTAGGCTTTGCAGTAGAAACCTTCTCAGGCTTATCCTTAGGATTTTTCAAAAGTGTGGGTTCTTCCCTCCTACCATATTTCCCAGAAGCTCTTCTATTACTCTCAATATTTATAGCCACCCTAAATGCATCCCTCATAGTCCGAGGGTCCTTATATCTGAGGAGATATGCCATTTTAGCATCAAAAGAATTGAAATATGTAGTTAAACAAACATTTTCATCAAGCCTCAAAACCTAAAACAACTTATACATTTCCTTTTGGAATCTAGGGTTAAATTTTGTCAAAGGTTCATTCAATGAATTCTTGATATTATTGAATTTATTTAGTATGAAACTAGCATTAGTTTTATCACCGTATTGTTCCTTGAAGCACTTTTCAAATTCATCTCATCAACCAATACTAGCATTAGGTAAACCTTTGTACCAATCCCTTGCATCCTCCACCAGAGATTGTACAAACAATTTCATTAAAACATCCTCATGCTCTACCTCATAGTCATTTAGCATATCCATGAAGGATTTTAAATGTTCCTCTACTGTCACAGCATTGTTGCCAACAAATTTTCTCATCTTTTCTCTCAGATCATCAGGGATGGGATTTGGATAACCAAGAATACCATCAAAAACTAATTGCTTATACCTTTCTAGCTGTATAGGTATTCTTTGGAATAGTCCTTCAGTCTTCTAAGAGTCGTCACCAGACCATGTATTTTGTACCCTAGGGCCATCCTAATTCAGATTTACTGATTTAGTTGCATGAACCTTCAGGCCAAAATTGTTTGTGGTGGGATCCAAATTGGTTTTAGAACCATGTTTCAAACCATATTGGTAACTTGATGAAGTTGTAGCTTGTGTAGCCTCATCCATGTTTGACATCTTTAGGAAACTTATTTTCCTCTCCATTTCTGCATTTGCAGCCTCAATCTCTGACCTCTCTAACTCTTCTACGCAAGAGCCTCACCCTCCCTTCTAGCCTTTTATAAGGTAGTCTCAGCTTGTGCAGGTATATGTGGGGGGGGTCTCATTTAGGAGGGTGGGAAGTCACCTTTTCACTTATTTTGATCCCCTAAACCTTTTGTTTTCCCTTTTCTATGACAACTTTAGGATTTGGATTACTAGGTTGAGACTTAGCAGGGTTTGAGGGTTTTGGGTCTGCAGGTTTTAATTGAGCATCAACCTGACCTACATGACCAACTTTAGACATAGGATTTATCTCCTTATCAACAATTTCATGTACAATAGGCCCTTCCTCATCAGGCTCAAGTTTGTTTTGGTTTAGGAGTTTCATTGTTGCCAACTATCTAATTAACCTATCCCTCTTAATTACAACATGCATCGGTTCTATTTCCCTCTTCTTATCCCTTTTCATCCTAATCTCAACTTGTTTTTGGATCTCCCGCCTTAAGGAGTCAATATCTTTAAAAACATCATCAAGGTTAGGCAAAGTCAAATAAGAACTTGATGTATCAATTAAGTCTATCAGGTTTACTTCCTCAAGTATATGCTCAGACATTAAAGGAGTTCCATCATCTTCGGCAGGAGGAGGAGGCACATCACTGGTGCTTTCTCTATGATGGTTTCTAATTATACTCCTACCTCTTCTTTTTTCAGCATATTGGACACTAACAGGTTCCTTATTTTGACATATTACATCCTCTTGAATTGGCGTATTAAATAATGCATCAAAAAATCCACAGCTATCTGATTTTGAATGTCTAGAAACACTTGTTCAAGAGTTTCAAGGATAGGATGTAAAGGCTTACTTGTACCTTGGTGTACACGATTCTATGATGTGGGAGCAACATTGCTAGATTCTAGCTTTTTCTTTATCTGGTCCTTCTTCTTCATTTTAGGAAGTTCACCCTCCAATTTTTGTTCTGGATGATTCTTCATGAACAATCGAGTGTTCTTCATTCTACGTGCTTGACCAAAGACCTTCAACTTATATTAAATCTTCAAATAAGATGCACACTAGTGCGGAGACTTTAGAGTCACCACCCAATTATCCTAAGAATACCAACTATCCAGAGACACTTGGTGGAATTTGAAAGATCTTTGGAACCTTGTACTAACGTACAAAAATATTTCACTAAATAATGCAAGAGATGTGAACAACAGAAGAAATGGACAAACCAAACATAGAACCACGGGCTCGACCTTCAAATCAAAGAAATGCTATTCAAACTCTATGCAAAATGGACAATCAACCCAATGAAAAGAAATATTTAGATTAACATCCCTAGCGGAGTCGCCATTTTGTTGGTTGTTTTTACTATAACCAAGTTGATCTTCTAATCTACCTATGGACTTGTCAATTCCAATCAAGGGCAACTTGAAGGACCTAGACCAATTGACGAGGAGTTTAACAAACCTCCTACACTTCGATCTCTACAAGACCCAAGAGGGTGATCCCTTAATGTGTTTACAACCTCTACACCAATATTATAAACACCATTAACAACAATAGATAACCTCATTTAATAGCTCAACATAACAGGATAATACCAAATCGAATTGGTCATTCATCAATAATATCAACTATTTGGAGCATGAGATAACTACAACAACATTTCATAGTATAATATTTGCAATTCATATTAAGATCTAGGTAAAATCAAACAAAAATTGAACCATACGAATGAGTACAACTCAGATCAGTGCCATATATCCATTGGAGGAGTCAAATTCATAAGCATCCAAGGGTTTATGACAGATTTAACACATAAAATGTAAGATCTCTAATAATATTGCCTTACAATATCACCTTGATATGTATTCTAACCCACTACTACTTATCAAATCCTTATACAAAACATATCCACCTATAATCCCATTCAAGAATTTTATTTGATTCTTTGAATTAAAGCTAAAATAAGAATCATACACACCGCAACAGTGAGATGAACGAAACAACCCTTGATCATTTTATTCAAAATTTTAATATGGCTTATAAAATGGAGAGACATGAGTTCGAAATAAATCATTTTGATTCAACTACCAGTACTATCATAAAAAATCAAATTCCCGTGAATTCAAAACCTACTACAGAATGACTCAAAACCTAAATTGCATTTTCACTAAAACCATCAAGCTTTACAATTGCATTGTAACTTCACCTAGACTCAATCAAAATTATCTAACTCACTAACCCCTACTTCTGGCCTTGAAATCCTTCCTATAGAAACTGAAGAAGCAAACAAGAAATGGGCCAGAAGTACACATGTCATCAGTCACTTGGACTGCCCTATGATATTTCAAAAAATTGTTACAATAGTTGATCCCCTGGGAATCTTCTTGTTCATCCTTCCTACTGAGAATGGTTGATGTATCAACACAACTTCAAAATCCCATTCCAACACTGCCACCAAAACAAACTAGAATCTGTTGTAACTACAATGGCTAAGTTGTTAATCACTAGTAGCCAACTCAATTTTACTCTTCCTCGATTAAATATAAATTTACCCATCTCTGGTATTCTTCATATGTTGGCCAATCAAAACTAACTACCTCATTCACCTTAGCATTATAAGGTGTGTGCTTAACCACCACCTGATTTTCTTCACTCTCAAAAGATTCCAAAAATGAGTTGGTACTAATAATCTTGTCCATACATCTCACCAACAAGTCATAATCTGAGTCATCACAAATCAATTTAATTTGTGCATTGATGACCTCATTTTTTCTATCTTGCCACTATTGGAATGACCTGATAATCCCCTACTCATCAATTATATCAGGTAACAATGTGTCACTCCAATCATCAAAATTCTTTATCAATTCTCTGATCTTCCTACTCAAGTCATCTGGTAAGGCCTGAAAACCTTGCAATGACTTGACTAACACTTGATTAGGCCTTAATGACTGGGGCCTATTATTTGTATCAAACCTTGAGGCTTTGTACATAATGTCTAAATCATTGACCTTGGGGATCCACTTCTCAATTAATGGTAATACCACTTCTTGATCCCTATTAAAGTTCTTTATTGCATCCAATAATAAAGAATATAAAGAATACACTAATGGAAATTTGTCATCAACCTTCTCATTCAAATGTCTCAAAACTGTATTAATAATCTCCCCTTTCTTTACAGGTGTTCCCTCCTCACTTGCCTTCAAGGCTGCCTGTAACTCTGTCATCTTATGCATTAGCTCCTTCTTTGTGGGATCAACAAAATATTCTACTTCTTCCTCAATTAGCTCTAATGTAGGACTAAGGGAAGGTGATAGGTTGGAGGATCCTAGTATAGAAATGATAGGAGAAGTAGGAGGCACTAATCTTGATGTGGAAGGAAATGTCATAATACCTGGAACACTTGATGTCTCCCCAATCTTCTTGTATTTCAATTTATCCACCTCAGTCTGCAGCTCAACATTCATTTGCTTCACCTTGTTGTACTCTCCAATTATGAAGTTATACTTCTCCATTAGGCTTTTCTTTTCAGTCTCCTCTCTTTGAGCGGTCTTTTGGGCCAATTTGGCCACATTCACAGTCAAATTAGTAGCTTTTGTGGTTGAATTCTCTGAGGCTCTTTTTTAGTATTAACCCTCCTCTAAAATTTGGGTTAATATCACTGACATTAGGCTTTCTACCTTGAGGAGCTAAAGCCCAAATTTCTAAGGTATCTTATTCTTCACCGATGATAGAATCTTGCAACGCTGCCTTGCCCTCTTCTTTAGAATCTTGTAGGGGATTCTTGGACTTTAGAATAGCATTAAAAGCTACTGCATCAGCTATGTCCCACTCAGGAAAAATCAACTCACCAGCCTCAGTCACTAGTTTTCTCCCCTCCTCACGAGTGATGCTCTTAAATTCTTCCATCAATTCAATTTTTACCTCATCATCATTCTCCTGATTTGACCTATCTAGTGTCATTTCTCTTCTCTTCTTGCACTTGTTTTGATACTCCTCTAGTTTCATTCTCCATACAAATTGCAAGAAAACTAGAGTCTTGACAAATGCATCATCATTCAAAAATGCCTTACATGCCTCCATCCTAGCATCTTGTACACACTTCCCTTTTAAATCTAAATCAGATAAGACCAATTCAGTTGGCCTGGGGAGTGAAGGCATACCAACCTACATATCTTGGTCTGTGACAACAATTTCATCCATCAAATCCTCTTGTACTTTCTCAATACTTTTCCTCTTAGGGCTTGGCTTTGATGATGGTTGTGAAGGGCTATTTTCAGGTGATGAGTCCAAATCAATGATTTTGATTTCCCTAGGTGTCTTGAACCTTGGACCTGACTGTTTCGATGCTTTCATGACTTGTTTTCCTTTTTTATCCTCTTCTTCCTCACCACTGATGTCATTTTTTTTCCTTCTATAGATAGGCCACTTCTCTGTAGGTTGATAGGGAGGACCTTTTTCAATTGGCCTGGTATCTTTCTCCTATATACCTTGATCTAACTCCAAGTTTATCTTATTGTTCATTAAGATGCCCATGATCTCCTTGAAGTTGTCCATCAAAAAGTCAATTTTCTTGTGAAATGGACTAAACTGCATCAATGGATGATATTTAGGATCCATTTTGTGCACAATGGCTAATAGCTTTTCATAAGCTATCCATTTCTCCTTGCTCAACTCCTGCTTATTTAGATCAAACTCATTCTTAATTAGATCCTTAGGAAAGTTAAACTCATGCACAAACATACCACCCTTTGTTTGTTGTCTGAAAAGGGAAAAGAAGCCCTCAGGATCATGTTGCTGCTTGGGACCACAGTGTAATCAGTGAAAAAGGTTCCTTTACCTTTCTCAGTAAGGTTTTTCTCATGGATACAACCAATCTACCACATAAATTTTGAAAATAATACTCTTGGTGGCACATTATATGGCAAGATATGTGGGGTTCCTTGGAAACCATACACTCTCAAAACAATGCTGACTAGGTATGGGATAATGTCACCCCAGTTGTGACAAATTCTCTATTTTGGCTTCCTCATCTTTGGTCTGAGGAAATCATGCAACTCCTTAGGGATTATGGGTATATTAACCATCAGCAGGGCCCTCAATCTAGAAGAAAAATAGTTATCAAACTACACATAGCTAACACTTTCCCTGTTATATGATAAATCTGTAGTCAATGCCTACACTGGTAATATTTCTCCATTAACTGTTTGCCTTGAGTCCATCTTCTCAGAAAAGAAATCAGAATTCTTGTACAAGAACATGTGCATCAATAGGGAATACCAGAAAAATGGAGTGCTTTCATCCTTTTGTTGCAACTTCAACAACCCTTCATGTATCTTTTCAGCCAAAAAGGAGGTAAAATCATAAACCACTGAAAATTTGGGGTGTTGTATTTACACCCCCATGAAAATGTAAGCAATTGGCATTACTATGTTGGGGCTAAAACCCAAAGTTTGGCACAATGAGTTAAAGGTTGCTAGGAAATGATTTGAAAATAGTTCAATCTGAAAGGTTCTTGGTCACTAGGGTTGATATAGAACTTTGAACCTCCTGCCCTAGCCAAATGAGGTGGAAGTAACTTAACTCTGAAAAGTGACTTCAACCTCCCATACTCTTGTTTCATCTCCTCAAGATCAATAGGAACCAAGAAAGTACTAGAATCACTCAGATCAAAAACCAATTAAAATTCTTCTTTGTTGATGCTCAACATGACCCCTCCATCATTATCTCTTATCACCCATGTAATAGGGTCATATGGTGTAGCTATTGCCCTAAGGAAGTCCACATTAGGGAAAAAATTTGGGACCATCAGCTTCCCCATATCATACCTCCAACCATTTGAGAAAGGATGGGAAAATTCCTTTGTCCATACCACAACCTGAACATCTCCAGAATTGTCATGGGAACCCTACCATCGGCAATGTTGGAACAGTTACAAACCAATCCCTCCCCTAAGGTTCTTTCGCACATCAAGACCAACCCTTTCTTCCTATCATTAGTTGATGATGGCAATTGATCCAGGAAGTCATCATATAAATTTTTGTTTAAATAATCAAGATGGCCAAAATGTTGCTTTGACAATGCCATCTTAATTTAAACTAGGGCTTCCTTTATATTTCAAACTTCACACAACTAATGATAAACAAGAATATGAAATTAATAAATAGCACCCAACAATTTCCCACAATTCAACTAACCTATAGCACTAAAAGCAATTATCAATATGCCCATTGACAACCATACCACAATTTTCCCCAAGTTCCCAATCAAAATAACCAGGAGGTATAGAAAATAACTCATGGCTTTGTGCCTTGCAGAAAACCAAATCCTTGTTGTGACAACTTGTAACTTCGTCCCTGGCTCTGAAACTACTCCGCAAAGATGTTTGAATGCTTTGTGAGACACTAGGGCAGAAGAATAGTCACTTTATGTAGATCAAATCATGCGAGTAAACATTTCATCTGCCATTAAAGCTTACTTGCATGCCATGCCAACGGCTCCAATAGTACTTGATGCAAATTCAAATACTAGTCGTCGATTCTTCACTTTTGTTAGATAATTGAATGGTTGTCTTCAAAAAAAGCTGACACAATCCCCATCACAACAACAAGGGACCACCATATTATGCATTGGCAAAAAAATCCACGTGGCGCTTTCCCGTGATATAGTGATCGATAAAAACCTCACAAATTTTGATCACGCAATGGTTTCCAACCGTAGATCTCAACCATTGGCAACCTTGTTCACTCAACGCATTCACTAGCCTTGTCAGTAACCATTGAGCATCTTTCCCATCAAGATTATAACATCTCCATTGATTTGAAGCACGTGCATCTTATAACCACTTTAGTAACTTGCTATATAATGTATTAAAAACCGACAAATGTATCAAATCATTTTTATCATCTCTTTGGCTTCTCCAAGTGAGAAACATGGCACTCACTTGTGATATCACAATTGGTTAAGACCCTATGGTGGGGTCATCATGGGATAGCGGGGAATGGCTGAGATCAAATGATGGTTGATCAATGGTCACTTAAAATTGTTCCCTATAAAATATAAAACATTATTAAAGGCAACAAGGGGACATCACCTAGAATGATGACAAAAAATGGCTTAAGTTGTTTTTAAATGTGGGGGCATGGGGCCAACCTAGACATAGGCAATTAATAAAGTGAGGCGAAGGAGTTAAAACAATAAATCAAAAGGGGCCCGACTTAGACGAAGCGATGGGGCATAAGTTGTTTTAAAACCCACTTCAAAAAGGTAATGACCAAATAGATCCCACCCAAGGCGTAATATAAAACACTAGGGTTTTTCATAAAGAAAAAAGTAAAACCCCAACCTTAGGAATTTCCCAAATGCTACAAATGACTAGAAACATAAGGCAAGATAAAATGGAACACAAAGAGAAAAATTTGAAATTCCATCACGTCTTGGTGATTGTGTTGTTCTGGCTTTTGTGATTGCGGCGATCCATACCTGTAACTTACAATTTTGAGAGCGTACCAACCGGATAAACATAGGGATTAGGATGTATTAATGTTGTTTGCATCTACTATGACATACATACAGATCCACACATGAAATAAATTTTCCATCACTACGATCAATGGTGGTATCAATGTTCCATATAACACTTAAAATATAGCATATCATTCCAAGAATGTCTCAGTATGTATCAATGTTGTTTGCATCCACTATGACATACATACATATCTGCACATAGGGGAAATAAAGTGAAAGACAAAAAAACAAGGCATTGTTCATCACTACGATCAATGGTGACATCAATTTTCCATATAGCATTTACAATATAGCTTGCCATTCCCTATGTCAAGATATGTATGTATCTGTTGTTTTGTGAGAATGACTACAACGCAATAAAATAGTTAGTGTTATATAGTCTATGTTGTTTTCCATAAGGCGTTGTTGATTATTATTCTCTAGATTTGGCTATATTGTTTTATTTTTGATAAGGTGTTGTTGCAAAAATGAATTTTTCCCCGTGCATCAATTAGATACTATGAATTATTCCATTTCGTGTAGTTTTTTCATTAGGGTCATTGTTGAAACCAATATTGTTTCATTTATGGTTCACGTTTTGTGGAAATTTATTGTGAAGTCCAATATTTTCTATGACACTGTTGAAACCAATATTATTTCATTTATAGTTTGTGTGTGGTACAAATTGTTTCTATATTAAGTGCAATTAGAAACATTGGTTTTACTAATGATCACAACAATGGAGAGTGTAAGCCCTTCTTTCATTGTGTTTCATTTTTGGGGACATAATTATTAGAGTCAAGACTTTTGTACTACTTTTGCAACCATCAGCCCATGCAAAAAACACAAAATAACCTCCAACCACCTTCACAGAAGCTCGACAACGAGTGATTGAACTTGCACCTTTACAGAAGCTCACCATTATGGCCTAAATATTAATTGTTTTATGGTTTCCATGCAATGGTGATGGTAGTAATAACACCTATCATTTTAAACCTCAGAAAACATAACGAAAGTTTGTGTAATTTTCAATAAGGGATTGTTGGGTGTTGTTATGTGGATTTTCCTACTATCAGAGCTGTGAGCCAAGATGGCAAGATTTTCTAAAGATACAAGTTCAAATGCCCTATTCAACACATGTATTAGTATTTGCAGTTGTTCTTATATATACTTGTGGACATGGTTGTTTGCATGTATACATCTACATATGCATATACATAACATATATGCATGCAATTGAATTTTTTGAGTGCATAAAACATCTTCATACAAATGTGTGTAGATATATGTGTTTGTAATGCATTTTTATGTGTACATGTATGTAGGAGTAGTATTGCTAAAGCCACATGTCAACAACCACCAATGCCTTGTGGAAAACATGAACTTTTTTCATACTTTGTAACCATCGCCCCTACACAGAAACCATACAACAATTAATGTTGATGTCTACCAGAATTTTAATTTCGCTGCCACAAAACAGGAGGTTTCATAATTTTGTCATTTGATTTCTATGGTTTTAATCTTCTTGTGTTGGCTATGTGTAGAGTATATTGTTGCTACATATGAGTTCATAAAGTTATGTTGGATATGTTTATCTATGATATCAATGTGGTTGCATAGCTTAGAATGATAGGTTCTATGTTAAGTGTAATAAGAAATATTGGTATCACCATTGGTGACAGTGGTGGCCAATGTCTCTTGTTGCTAGGTTCACATTTTTTGGTAATGGTTTTGCATGGGTTTGTTACTGTGATTTTTTGTGTTTTGTGGGTTTTTCCGTTTGGGTCATTGTTGAAACCAATATTGTTTCATTTATGTCCTTTATTTTGTGGCAATGGTTGCAACGCAATAAAATAGTTAATGTTACACAGTTTATGTTGTTTTTCCTTCTTTAGTTGTATTTCATTTTATTTTACCTATTTGTAGATATGTATATTTGTGAAATAAGATGCAAACAACAAAATAGCATAAATTGTTTTATGACTTTGATGAGTTTTAAATGTAAGGTTTGGAAAAACGGAATGAAACATATCAATGAATAAGACAAATAGGTATCTACCTTTGAGTCATTCTATTATGCAATAATTGAATCGTGAAAGTATTACTATAAGTAAAAATAATAATATCTTTTTGATTGAACCTTATCATCTTTATTCTCAAATTCCATGATTAAATCTTTGACCCTTAGCACCTTGTTATGCTAATTAAGTATCGTATGAATCATGAGTGGAATTCGTGTTAATGAGAATTATATATTAAAGGAAATGTTATTTATATAGGAAAACAAAACATTCATACCCAACAAGGGGTGGGTTCTCTATATTTTATATTCTCACATCCCATGTATGAGGTTTTCCGCTTATAAAATGATGAATTTGTGGTGTGGTATTTTTTCCAAGTTGTATGTCTTTTTCAAAAACAATAAAAGAAGAACATTAGACCATGTTCTCTTCAAAACTAAGAAATATTTTTTCTTGATGACCATGGAAAGAAGATCATTGTTCATACATAAATAATTAGTGAAGGTATTGATGAATATTTTAAAATTGTTACTTTGTTGGAGATAAACATGACATGGGGTCATGTTTATTATTGGTTGGTTATTGATTGTGATGAAGATATGGTGAATTAATAGTTGGTTTATTGGCACATAACCATATTATTATATCTTGAAGTTCTTGGACATGCATCAGTCAATACATTCAATTAAATTCAAAGGTATGATGCATTCAGGTCTTAAATGTTCTTGTACTATAATTAGTCAAAATGGAAAAAAAATATCATATTAATTTTTGCAATGCATTAGATGATGCTTAAATTTGGACAGGTGGTTTTATTCTAATGAAGCTATGCCCAAAAAAATAGAACAATCCCGCAACACAACAAATATTTTTAAATAGTGGTTTAGATGGGCATAACCATAAAACAAAAGAATTCATAGCAACAAACACATACAAGGGGGAAGAAAAATAATCTCGACAACATAATCTATTGAATTTCCTTACAACCATCAACACCACATGAAAAGGATAAATGAAACAATATCGGTTTCAACAACACCTTATCTAAAATGAAACAATATAGCCAAAGCTACAGAATAACAATTGACAATGCCTTATGGATAACAATAGAAACTCTATAACATGTACTATTTAATTGTGTACCAAAAATGAAACAACATAGCCAAAGCTAGAGAACAACGATCAACAATGCCTTATGCAAAAAACATAAACTATATAGCATTGCAACCATCACCACAAATTGGAAGCCTTAAATGAAACAATAATGGTTTCAACAACACCTTATCAGAAATGAAATGATATAGCCGAAGCTAGCAAATAATAGTCAACAATGCCTTATGAATAATGAAATTAGCACTATAACATTTAATATTATATTGTGTATCAAAAATGAAATAATATAGTCAAAGCTAGAGAACAACACTCAACAATGCCCTATGGAAAACAACATAAACTGTATAATATCAACAATTTTACTACGTTGCAACCATTGAGACAAAACCCAAGCCATAAATGAAACATTACTAGTTTCAACAGTGTCCCAAATGGAAAACCCACAAAATAGAAGAATTCCCAGTAACAAAACCATGCAAAAAAAAAAAACCTACACACATACAAATTCTTTTTTCAATAGTACCTTATCAAAAATGAAACAATATAGCCAAAAATTTCTACACAATTCCATAGGGAAAATAGCATAAACTATTTAATTGCCTTACAAACACTACCACTAGATGGAAACCACAAATGAAACAATATTGGTTTCAACAGTGACATAGATGAGAAAACCCACAAAATAGAAGAATGCATAGTAACAAACCCATGCAAAAAAACCAAAAAAACCCTGCACGTGGGAAAATTCTTTTTTCAATAGCACCCTATTGAAAATGAGACAATATAGTCTTTTTTCAACGTACCCTATCAAAAATGAGACAACATCATATTTTTTGAACAATACCTTATCAATAATGAAACAATATAGCCTAAGCTACAAAACAATAATCAACAATGCCTTATGCAAAACAACATAAACTATATAACATTAACTATTTTAAATGGAAACCATAAATGAAACAATATAGCCTAAGATAGAGAACAACAATAAACAATGCCTTATGGAAAACAACATAAACTATATAACATTGACTATTTTGTTGCTTTGCAACCATCGCCAAAAATGGAAGCCAAAAATGAAACAATATTGGTTTCAACAATGACCTGAATGGAAAAACCCACAAAACACAAAAACTCACAGTAACAAACCCATCCAAAACCATCGCCAAAAAACATGAACCATAAATGAAACAATATTGGTTTCAATAGTGCCCCAGATGCAAAAACCCACAAACCAAAAGAATTCACACTAACAAACCAACACAAAAACTAACAATATTTCCTTGCAAGCATTGCGACTACACGAAAACCATAAATAAAATAATATAGCCTAAGCTAGAGAACAACAATCAACAATTCCCTATGGAAAATAACATTTCTATTTTTGAAATACTCTAGAAAGGATATTTTGAATATGAACCTCTTCCAGCACCTCTTCCCACTTGCTTTAAATGAACTTCTTCCCGTTTTCTTTCTCTCTGCTCCCTTCTTTCCCCAATGCTTGCAAAAAAATGGGCAAAAATTATCACAGCCAACACTTTTGTATTGCTTTTGTACCCATCACCCCATGCAAAAAGCACAAAATAACCTCTAACCACCTTCACATAATCTCAACAATGGATGATCGCACCTACACCTTTCTTGCTTTCTTTCTCTTCACTCCCTTCTTTCTCCAACCCCTACAAAAATTGGGCAAAAAATTATCACAGCTGACAATTTTTTATTGCTTTTGCAACCATCGTCGTATCCAAAACAACAAAATAAACTCCAACCACCTTCAAAAAGTATTCCCCTCCTCACTCATAGCTCTGATATAAGGTAAAGCCACAAAACAACACCCAACAATGCCTTATTGAAAATTACGCAGACATTTGCTATGTCTTTTGAGGTTTTAAATGGAATGTGTTACAACCATCGCCACTACACGGAACCCATACAATATTTAATGTTGATGCCATCTAACATTTAATTTCACTAGCCTTCTCTATTGGCATGCCAAATGCTTTTAATAAAAGATCAAAAACATTGGCTAATAAAGCAATATTACCAAATCTTCATGCCACCATTGATTCACCTTCATTGTACTTCTCCATTTCTCTTGAATATAGTAATTTCCCTGAAGTTTTGAGTATGCAATAGGCCTATGACAATGACAAATAAAAATATTAAAGATTCACAATATGACCAGGGATGCAAATTTCATCAAATGACTTGGTGGAAAGACACCAAGATAGCATAAGTTCTCCTAAGATCATCTAAACTCTAAATGGATTCAAGATGATGGAAATGACAATGACAAAGTCTTTCATAGAAAAGATGATTTTGAGTGAATGGTTGAGATTAAAAGATGAGGTATGGAATACATTTAGGGATAAATTAGGGAAAATGATAAGGATTGATGGTCAAGATTAAATTATTAGTAATTTAATCAAGGGTGGAGGTTAATTGAGACATGGATAGATAAAGAATTGATGTGAAAGATAAGATTGGCACGGATAAAGAGGTGAGAGGAGATTAAATAATAAAAATTATTTAATCTAGGTAGCCAATGAATAATTAAATAATAAAAATAATTATTTTATTATAAAAGAATGTGACAAAGGGAATCTTTTGAATTAAATAATAATTTAATTCAAAATTCAAGAGAGTGGACCAAATTTAAATGATGGGAGAGAAGAGGCTAATGACTAATTAAATAATTAAAATAATTATTTAATTATAGTATAAAATGGATTAAGTAAATAGAAATCTATTTAATTTTAGAACAAAGGGGACTTAATCAGTGACGTAATTAAATAAAGAAAATTTATTTAATTAATTTTAGGAAGAAATAAAGATAGAAATGAATTAATTAAATAATTAAAATTATTTAATTATGTTGAATGAAAGAATGAAAAGAGAAATGACCACCTGTTTGTTTTGTCACTGTTACTAAATTAGAAACCCATTATGCATAATCAATTGATTGAATGAAGCCCACATCCAACAATTTATTTAGTTCAACCTTGAGTAATAGTGCAATCTACGGATGCATTTTTTGAAGTTTTTGTTTGACAGGTTTATCATTCAGATATAATGGAAAATGATGTAGTATCGACTCGGGATCTAATCCAGGAATATCAACATATGACCAAGCAAAGTTAATTTGTTTGTCGATGAAGAAAGTTTGAAACTCAGCTTGCTCAGATTTTTCCATAGATGTCGCAAAGTAGATTATCTTAGGACTATCTCTAGTGCCCAATTTGATTTCTTTTGATTTCTTGATTAGAATTGGTGACTTCTCTTGGTCAATGGGGAGAACATCCAACCCTCCATCCTTGGGTGCCTCAAAGAGGTTTTTTCCCTTAGATACATCCTTTCTTTTTACTTTTTCTTGGTGTAGAGGCGCCTTTCAGTTTTTACCTAAGGGCTCATCATTTTTATTTTTATTATTTTTACTTTTGCAACTAGAGGGGTGGATGGACTTCCGAAAATATTCCATGTTATCCAATTCAATGGTAAAGTAACCTTATGGTCCCTACTAGGAATTACTTCACGCAATCCCATGAACTCAGTAATTGCTTCGTCATTCTCAAAGATATCTAAGACGGGGGGGTCTCGTTGATCCCAATCGATAAGCTGGGGATAGGTTAAGGGCATGCCATCATCAGAAGTGCCAAAGTTCAAAGGGTTAAGGTAAAGGCTTAATTATTGTCTTTCCTACACCTAGGAGGAGGTATGTCAAGTTTTGATGTGTCTCGTGATGGACCAAGTTGGAAGATTTTCTGGAATATTTCATCAGAAGTAGGTTCACCATATTCTCTAAATGTTTTATAAAGTTCATAGTCACTAAATAATTTTTTAGAACCCCATTCATATTCATTTGAGTCCATAGAATAGTAGGGTTGGTCAGAGGTCTCATTGGATGTCTCGATAGCCTTGGAAGCACCCACTTCCTCTTGTAAAGGTGACACGATACTTGAAACACCAATTTTAATCAGTTTGAACCCAATACCAAGACTATTTGGTTGCTTAAAGACAATGATCAACTCAATCCTTCCATCCTAATGTAATCCAATCCCGCTATGTCTGTCATATCCTTTATCTTGCATAAGTTTAAATACGTTACCAACCTGTTGCATTCGTAGGAGGAAATTGAATAGTGACATTATTTTGCTACTTGTTCATCGTTAGTTTTCCATATGACTTAGGAGACATTATTTGACTGATGTAGTAAGATGTCTTCATATGATACTCTCCACAACCTTTTTCTTGGACCTCTACTTTGGGAGTAGAAGATGGAGGGTTTTTAATAGAGGCTTTAGAAAGTGTGAAAGGATCAATATAATAGGATGAAGTGGATGATGATGCCTCTTGGTTGATAGGCACTTGTTGTTGGGGTATTCCTTGTAGGTTATTTCAATATTGGAATGGATTGGGATCACCAACAATGGTTATCTCAATGTCATTATATGGAAATTTAAGGCATTCATGGTATGTGGATGGAACGGCTTTCATGGTGTGAATCCACAATCGTCCTAAGAGAAGGTTATATGGTAATTCAAGGTCCAATAATTTAAAAGTGGTCTCCATGATCTTGGTTCCAACTTGAACATGAAGTGTTATTATTTCTTTAGAATTTCTTTTTTCATCATCATATGTGTTGATAACAATGTCTTTGGTAGTGTCTACACATGCTTCTAAAAAGCCTAATTCCTTAACAAATTTTAAAGTGAAAATATTTAACCCTACTCCTCCGTCTACCAAGACTCATATAACTTTAGCTTTATGGACAAGGACCTCAAGATGTAAAGGGTCATTATGATTTAGCTTTTCTATGGAATAATCTTATTCAAAAAATGTAGTGTGGTTTGAATTGGTCAAGTATCCAACCATTTATTCAAAATGATTGACATCAAGATCAATAGGTATAGTCATGTTTTGCAAGGATTTTTCTAAGATGGCCCTATGGTCATGAGATATTCACAAACATTCAAGGATAGAAATTTTTGCTGGAGTCTTCCCTAATTGGTCAAGAAGGTTATATTGGGATTTTGGTATTTGTTCCTATTTTTGGTACAACGGGTATTGATAGCACATTCAAGAGTTTTCTTAATGGTGATGGTATTAACATGTTCATTCACTGCTCGAATGTGATTTATGATATTGGAATGTCCATAGCCATAATTGGCATTAGTGTATTTGGCTGAATTATTATATGTATTGGGTGCTTTTCCTTTCCCATGGTCATGCAACAGATTGGAAAAGACTTTATGGTCGTTGTATGAATTATGCTGTTGTCTTTGTCCATTAACCTCAATGGTACCATTTTCAATGAGGTCTCGTATAATGGTATTCAACTATCAAGATTGTGAATGATTATGTCCTTTAGTTTGGTGATAGTCACAAAAAGCATTGTCATCCCACCAAGAGGGTTTGAACTATCCAAGATCGTACCATTTGGGCTCAACAAGTTGTATGAAATTGTGTTGTAAGAGTTGTTTAAAACTGACTTAATTGGCTCACCAAGTGAGGTCTATTGTCATTTTGGAAACTTCCTTTATGTTCTAGGTTGTTGTGTGTTTTGGATAGCATTAGAAATTTGGTTGGTATCTCTTGATATGTTGTTTGATGTATTAGGGCCTCTAAGTGAAATAATAGGACCTGCATGTATGGTCTTAGCGTTGACAACTCCATCATTGTGGCTTTCCTATTTTGAGACCAATATTTGTTCTTGACATTTGGGATGCTTTGGTTGCTTGTGATCTTGTTTGCTATTTTGATTTCACCTTTGTCAATGAGAGTCTTTTCAATGATAATGCCTTTTTCCACTAGGTCCATAAGTAATGTACAATGTTGTACTCTTAGTATGCTTCTCAATTTTGAGTTGAGGTTTTCTAGGAAAATAGTGACCTTTTTTTTTCCAGGTATCTCAATTGGACATCGAGTAGCTAAGCTTTGTCATTGTTGAAAGAAGGTAATAAAGTTTTCTAATTCTTCTTATTTAGTGTGACATAAAGTGGATATTGAGATTTCATTGCCAATGTTAAAGGCGAAGTGTTCAATGAATTTTTCAGCTAGTTTGTCCCATATTCTTATGTTAGTTGGAAGTTTACAAAACCATTCAAGTGTTATGCAAGTAAGGCTTCATGGAAAACATCTCATGAGATATGTGGGATAAAATGTGATGCCCATGCAATTTGCGGTAAATTCCCTTATGTGCTCAATAGGTTTACACTTCCCATTATTCTTTGGAAAATTTGTTATGACATCCATGTGGGAAGGGTGGCATGTATAAATTTCTATCAAAGGGAAATGGACATAAGTCTTGCGTTGTGTATGCCTTTTTGGTTGTCATTTGTATGTTGTCCATTTTTTTTTTTGAAGGGCTATCACTTGTGTTTACAAAACACCCACTTGTGTATTGTTTGGGTCTATATGGCCGTGTTGCAATCCAACACTATGTGAGGGGTTTTGGTTTAATGTGTGGGTGTAGGACAAATTTTGGATTTGTAAATGGGATGCATATGTCATGTTTTGGGTTGGAATGTGTATGTTATGGAATGCATTGGATGAGATTCTAAAGGTGTGACCATGTAGGTTTCATTGTGTGTGTGGTATGGTTTTTGTAGTGTTAAGGACAATTTTAGGCCTATTTGTCTTGTCATGTATGTCAAATGGGTTTGACGATGAAGTCCTATGGTAAATGTTGTACCTTTTGTCGTGCTTTGGGTACCATATAAAGAGGTGTGGATTTTACTTGAATCTTATGTGGTTGATCCTATTGGCATGGATGTGTTTACTAGTGGAATTTAACTGTTCGCTTGTGGAATGGATGTGTTGTTCCCTTGAGTTTGGTTATTAGGTGTGGATGTTGATTGTATGGTACTTATGCCAAACCTAGGGCGTAATGTGGCACCTTCTGTCAAGATTTTTGCTAGGTAAAGTTGGGGGTCATGTGCCAAGTACTCATCTATAAAAGAGGAAAATTCAAGATCTTGTGAGGCAACCTCTATGTCTTCCACCATATCATGCCCCTTTTAGTCTCTGGTAACAAATTTTTCAAATAGTGATTTGTATGATTTGGGTGACCCTTATGAGGAGCTCGCAAATGGTTTGATAAATTCCTTATCTATTATGAAAGCCATCTCCTCTTCTTGTTTCCTTTGCAATGTACTTTTTACCATGTAAGAATTTCAAGAGGTAGTGTTGGTGATATGGTATGACTATGCAAAGGCTATGTCTAAGGATGACCAAGGTATGGCTAAAACCAAGGTTATGCAACTATGTTTTTGGATTTTTGGAGGTATAATATGCCTAAGGATGATAACCAAATATGGATTCAAGGTGAAAAAATGTAAAGATTTCAAATGTAAGTGACACAATGAGGTCCAAAGTGTGGTGATGCTAATGCGATTGTAATGCAAGTGTAATGGAAATGACCTAAAAATGAGACCAAAGGTATGACTATAAACTACCTTATGAGGAAACAAAAGCTAAGATTTCTCAGCTAAACCAAGAGGACCAAAGATGTTGATAGGTTTCCAAGACTTCAATGGTAATGGTGACTAAGTAACAAATTTTGAAAAAGGTGACCTTCAAACTAACCTTGGCAGTTCAAGGGAAAACTAGTTGACAAAGGACTAGAAAATGACAGAGGATGATTAAATCGAGGCAACCTTAATTTGGTCTCTATGGAATGACCTTAAGTTTTCTAAGATTCCTACCAAGGTCTATGCAAGATAAAACATAAGCTAATGCTTTGTTTGTGATGGATGCAAGGTATGTAATGGTAACTAAATGGTTGAATGTTGAATGAAAATTTTGCAAGTCTATAGGTGAATACTCTGGTTATGCTTAGGATTGATTAGAGAGAGGTTTGTTTCAGTTCTGGTCTCACATTTTTGTATCACACAATTGTGATTCAGGACAGTCAATAATGGTTTACAAAATTGGTGGTTGTAGCTTAGATTTGTCAACAGTAGTTAATAGTAGTTGTCATTGCATTTCAAGACAGTCAGTTGCGGTTCACTGTGTACTTTTTTGGATTTTGGTTGAATTTTTTTGAAAGTTTGAGGTGATAATATGAAATCTGGTTTTGGAAAACAATAGAAACACTCTAAAAACACTTTTTTCTAGTCTTTTCTAAATGTTGAAATGTGTAAAAGACACTTGCAAACACACTTTACAACCTATGGCTTCTCAAGAGGTACCACCTGCTAGATCCCCACTTGAATCTCTCCAACCACTTAAACAAGGAAAACAACTAGAGACTTGGTGGCACTGGCTCCCCCTTACATGACACTCACTTCTCAAGCTCACCAAGTCTCAATTCCCCACAAGGAGGAATTCTGACCTCTACATATTGATTAGCGAAGATGTGGGGCACCTTGAGAATGACCGTTCCTATGCTATTCAGTGAAAGGGATTTTTGCAAATACAATAAGGTTCTTACTCAATACTCGGGGACACAACTCCTTGCAAGTGTCCAACAAGTTGCTTAAGGCTTTAATAACTCTAATAGGGGCTCTTATACCTTTAAAAGAAAAGGTAGGTACCCTATTTCAAGTGACATTGTATAGAAAGGGAAAAGACTGCCATGAGGAATTGACAGTTTAGTCATATGCTTTTGTATACCGGCCTGAGCGAAAAAACGGTTGGAATCATTCCCTCTACCGAGGTAGGCCCCTCTAAAGGTAAAAAAAGCAAGACAAAGATGTTATTTTTGATAACCCAAGATAGTACAAAGTGTAAGGGGAGTGCATAGAGAACATACCTTTTCCTCACACTCGCATGGGGTTCATTTTAATTCCAAAATCCAAATGTGTGAAAAGACAATGCAAACACTTGTTCTTTATAATACCCAAAGCAATATGTGAGAAAGACACTAGATGCAAGATCCAATTTAAACCAATGAGTGAAAATCCAAGTTATTTTTAACCAAATAAGTGAAATACAGATTAGGTAAATTCATCCCAATGATGTGAGAATGCAAGATTAATTTTAATGACAATGAGTGAAAAGAATACAAGGTAGTTTTTTTTTGTAAATGAGAATGTCTCCTTGGCACCTATCCCACATGCTAGAAATTAGACATTAGTAACAAAAAACCACTAATATATGAAATGAAAATGACCTAGACTATAAATTTTAAATGAAATCTAAAAATCTAAAAGGAAAGGCAATTGTTTTGCATAAATTAGGAATGCGGCTCACGACAATGAGTAGATGTGGCCCAAAAACTACAATTGTGGTTCATGGGATGTCAATTGCAGTTCACCAGAATAGATGTGGCTTAGATTTATGGAAAATATGGTGAACCAGAATGACAATTGGGTAAAATGATAGTCAAATGTAGCACGGAAACCTAGAATCTGAAAAATAATAAAAAATTTCCAAAAAGGAATGACCTAATGATGCCTATGATATGAAACTAGGGTTAGGCTAACAAACCAGAAAGCTAAATGACCTAGATCTAACATAAAATAACTAAAAATCAAATAGAATCTAAGTGTAACCTGATGCAAATAAATTGGGTCATTCGGCCTAGCGATTGCATTGTTTAAGATTTTGCGATTACGGTGATCCGTACCTATAACTTGCAATTCTGAATTTTTTGTACAATCTGTGCAATTTCATTATTCATTTCAGGTTCATCGATGTATTTAGGGATAAAATATTAAAGGTTAGGCAATAATGCATGCAAATACAACCCTAGTAAACAATGAAGCACAAATAAGCATAAAGACCATAAAACATAAAGCAATATTACCAAATCTTCATGCCAGCATTGATTCACCTTCATTGCACTTCTTAATTTTTCCTAAATATAGTAATTACCCTAAGATTTTTGAGTGTGCAATAGGCCTATGACAATGACAAAGAAAAATATTGAAGATTCACAATATGACCATGGATGCAAATGGTCACATGAATTGATGGAAAGATAGCAAGATATAATAAGTTCTCCTAAGATCATGTAAACTCTAAATAGATTCTAGATGATGGAAATGACAATGAAAAAGTCTTTTATAGAAAAGATAATTTTCTGTGAATGGTTGTGATTGAAAGATAATTAGTCAATGGAAAAGATTAAAAGATGAGGTATGGAAAAGGGTTAGGGCTAAATTAGGGAAAATGATAAGGATTGATGGTCAAGATTAAATTACAAATAATTTAATCAAGGGTGGAGGTTAATTGCAACATGGATAGATAAAGACTTGATGTGGAAGATAATATTGGCACAGATAAATAGGTGAGACGAGATTAAGTAATAAAAAATATTTAATCTAAGTAGCCTATGAATAATTAAATAATAAAAATAATTATTTAATTATAGAAGAATGTGACAAAGGGAATATTTTGAATTAAATAATGATTTAATTTGAAATTCAGGAGAGTGGATCAAATTTAATTTATCAGAGAGAAGAGGCTAATGAATAATTAAATAACTAAAATAATTATTTAATTATAGTGGAAAGTGGATTAAATAAATAGAAATTTATTTAATTTTAGAAGGAAAGGGACTTAATTAGTAACCTAATTAAATAAATAATATTTATTTAATTAATCAAGAAGAAATAAAGATAGAAATAAAGAATTAAGTAATTAAAATTTAATTTAATTATGCAAAATGAAAGAATGAAAGGGGAAATGACCACCTGTTGGTTTTGTCAAGGGTAGTTAATTAGAAATTCACTCTGCATAATTTTTTTATTGAATTAATCCCACATCCAACGATTTCTTTAGTTCATCCTTCACTAATAGTTTAATCTGCAGATGCATTTTTTGAAGTTTTTGTTTGACAGGTTTAACATTCGGATATAATAGAAAATGATGTAGTATCAACTTAGGATCTAATCCAGGCATATCATCATATCACCAATCAAAGTTAATCTGACTGTTAGTGAAGAAATTTTGAAACTCAGCTTTCTCGGATTCTATCAAAGATGTTGCAAAGTAGATTATCTTAGGACTATGCCCAGTGCCCAGGTTGATTTTTTTTTATTTCTCGATTAGCGTTGGTGACTTCTCTTCGTTAATGGGGGGAACCTCCAACCCTCCATCTTTGGGTGCCTCGAAGAGGTTTTCACCCTTGGATACATCCTTTCTTTTTAATTTTTCTTTGTCGAGAGGTGCCTTTTGATTTTCACCTCAGGACTCATCATTTTTTTTTTTTCATTTTTCTTCTTATTTTTTTTACATTTACAACTAGAGGGGTGGATGGACTCCCCAAAATATGCCATGTTTTCCAATTCAATTGCTAAATCAGCCTTATGGTCCCCACTAGGAATTCCTTCATGCAATCCCATGAACTCAACAATTGCTTCATTATTCTCAAAGATATCTAACAAGGGGAGTCTCGTTGATCCCAATCGATAAGCTGGGGATACATTAAGGGAATGTCATCATCAGAAGTGTCAAATTTTCAAGGGGTCAAGGTAAAGGCTAAATTATTGAAATAATTCCAAAAGGATTTTATAGTGTCTTCCATACTCTTAGGAGGAGGTATGTTAGGTTTTGATGTGTCTTGTGATGGACCCATTTTGAAGATTTGCTTGAATATTTCATTAGAAGTAGGTTCATCAGGTTCTCTAAATATTTCATAAAGTTCATAGTTGCTAGATGCTTTTTCAAAACCCCATTCATATTTGTTTGAATCTGTGAATTGTAGGGTTGGTTAGAGGTTTCATTGTATGTATTGATAGTATTTGAAGCACTCACTTCCTCTTATAAAGGTGACATGGTACTTGAAACACCAATCTTAATCAGTTTGAACCCAATCCCAAGACCATTTGATCACTTAAAGACAATGATAAACTCAATCTCGCCATCCTAATGTAATCCAGACCCACTATGTCTATCATATCCTTTATCTTGCATAAGTTTAAAGCCTTTACCATATTGTTTCATAAGTATTCATGTAGGTGGACAAGGTTTTTAAATATCTTCTTTGTAAAGCCAGTATGTCACATCTTCTTCATTGATAATTTCTTTACTCAATTCTCCCCATTTTGTGAAAACATTGGTAGGAGGAAACTAAATAGTGACATTAGTTTGCTTCTTGTTCATCATTGGTTTTCCATATGACTTAGGAGACATTATCTGACGCATGTAGTAAGATGTCTTCATATGATACTCAACACAACCTTTTTCTTGGACCTCTATTTCGGGAGTGGAAGACGGGGGGTTCGAAATAGAGGCTTTAGAAAGAGTGGAAGGATCAATGTAATGGGATGAATTGGAAAATGATGCCTCTTGGTTGACATGAAATCTTTGCTGGGGAATTCCTCATAGGTTAGTGCAATATTGGAATGGATCAGGATCACTAGCTATGGTTTTTTGTATGTCATTATATGGAAATTTAAGGTATTGATGGTATGCGGATAGAACAACTTTCATGAAATGAATCAATGGTCATCCTAAGAGAAGGTTATAATGTAATTCAAGGTCCAAGACTTGGAAAGTGGTCTCCATGATCACGGGTCTGACTTGAAGAAGAAGTGTTATGATTCCTTCAGACATTCTTTCTCCATCATTGTATTTCTTGATAACAATGCCTTTGGTAGTGTCTACACATGCTTGTGAAAATACTAATGCCTTAACCAATTTTAAAGGGAAAATATTTGACCATGCTCCTCTATCTACCAAGATTTGTTTGAATTTGGCTTTATGGACAAGGACCTCAAGATGTAAAGGGTCATTATGATTCAGATTTTCTATGGAATAATCTAGTTTAGAGAAGGTATAATGGTGGGAATTGGTCAAGTATCCAACAATTTGTTCAAAATGATTAATATCAAGATCAGTAGGTACAATTGTGTTTTATAGGGATTTTTCTAAGATGGCCCTATGGTTAGGAGATATTCACAATAATTCAAGGATATAAATTTGTGTTGGAGTCTTCCCTAATTGGTCAAGAAGGTTATATTGGGCTTTTGGTGTTTGTTGTTGTTTTTGGAGGAGGACCTTGGATGGTTATTTTGATACTGTGGGTATTGGTAACATATTTAGGAGTTTTCTTAATGGTGATGGTATTAACATGTTCATTGGCTACTTGAATGTGATTTATGATAGTGGAATGTCCATAGTCGTATTTGGCGTCAGTGCAATTGGCTGAATTATTATTGGTCTTATTTCCTATATTGGTGGTTTTCCATTCCCATGGTCATGTAATGGATCAAAAATTAATTTATGATCGTTCTCTGAAGTCTGTTGTTGCATTTTTCCATTTACCTTAATGGTACAATTTTCAATGAGGTCTTATATAATGTTCTTCAACTATTGACCCTATGAAAGGTTATGTCCTTTAATTTAGTGATAGTCACAAAAAGCATTGTCATCCAACCAGGAGGGTTTGAACTATCCAGGATCATATTGTTTGGGCTCAAGAAGTTGTATGAGATTGTGTTGTAAGATTTGTTTAAAGATTGACTCAATTGGCTCACCAAGTGAGGTGTATTTCCGTTTTGGAAAATTCCTTTGTGTTCTAGGTTGTTGTGTGGTTTGGACAACATTAGTGGTTTGGTCAGCAGCTCTTGATATGTTGTTTGATGTATTAGGGCCTCTAGATGAAATAAAAAGACTTGCATGTATGGTCTTAGCATTGACAACTCCAACGTTGGTGGAATTATTATTTTGAGACCAATAATTGTTCTTGTCATTTGGGATTCTTTGGTTGCTTGTGTTACTGTTTTCCATTTTGAGTTCACCTTTTTCAATGAGAGTCTTTTCAATGATAATGCCTTTTTCCACTAGTTTCACAAGTAATGTGCAACATTGTACTCTTAGTTCACTTCTCAATTTTGAGTTGAGGTTTTCTAGGAAAATAGTGACCTTTTGTTTTTCAGGTATCTCAACTCGACATCAACTAGCTAAGCTTCACCACTATTGAAAGAACGTAATAATTTTTTCACCTTCCTCTTGTGTAGTGTGACATAAAGTGGCTATTTATATTTCATTATCGATGTGAAAGGATAAGTGTTCAATGAATTTTTTACCTAGTTCACCCCATGTTCTTATGCTAGTTGGAAGTTTAGAAAACCATTCAAGTCCTATGTCAGTAAGGCTCCGTGGAAAAAGTCTCATCAGATATGTGGGCTCAAATGCAATGTCCATGCAATGTGTGGTAAATTCTCTTATGTGCTCAATAGGGTTACGCCTCCCATTATACTTTGGAAAATTTTCTATGACATATCCATGTGGGAAGGGTGGCATGTATAAATTTATGAAAAGGGGAAATGGACATAATTTTTGCACTATATATGCCTTTTTCGATGTCATTTGCATGTTGTCCATTTTTTGTTGAAGGGCTAGCACTTGTGTTCGAAAAACATCCACTTGTATATTGTTTGGGTCTATATGGCCATGTTGCAATGCAACACTATGTGAGGGGTTTCGGTTTAATGTGTAGGTGTAGGACAGATTTTGGTTTTGTAAATGGGATGCATATTTCATGTTTTGGGTTAGAATGTTTTGGGTTGGAAAGTGTTTGTTATGAAAATTATTGGATAAGCTTGTGAAGGTTTGACCATGTAGGTTGCCTTATGTGTTTGGTATAGTTGTTGTAGTGTTAAGGAAAATTTTATGCATATTTATTGTGTCATGTATGCCAAATTGGTTTGATGATGAAGCTCCTATGGTAAATGTTGTACCTTGTGTCATGCTTTGGGTGCCATATAAAGATGTATGGATTTTAGTTGCATCTTTTGTGGTTCCTCCTATTGGAATTGATGTGTTTACTTGTAGAATGGATGTTTTGTTCCATTGAGTTTGATTATTAGGTGTGGATGTTGGTTGTATGGTACTTATGTCAAACCTAGGGGGTAATGTGGTACCTTGTGTCAAGATTTTTGCTAGGTAATGTTGGGGGTCATGTAACAAGTACTTGTCTATAAAGGAGTGAAATTCAAGATCTTGCGAGGTAGCCTTTAAGTCTTCCACCATAACATGCCCCTTTTGGTCTCTAGTGACAATTTTTTCAAATAGTGATTTGTATGATTTGGGTGACCCTTGTGAGGAGCTTGCGAATGGGTTGATAAAGTCCTTGTCTATTGGTAAAGCCATCTCGTCTTCTTATTTCCTTTGTAACCTAGTTTTTACCATGTCATAGATGAAAGAGGTAGTGTTGGTGATATGGTATGACTATGAAAAGACTATGTCTAAGGATGACCAAGGCTATGCAGCCATGTTTTTGGATGATAACCTACTATGGATTCAAGGTGAAAAAACGTCATGATTTCAAATGTAAATGTCACAATGAGGTCCAAAGTGTGGTGATGCTAATACAAGTGTAATGCAAGTGTAATGGAAATGACCTAGAAATGAGACAAAAGATGTCACGATAAAATACCTTATGAGAAAACCAAAGGTAAGATTTCTCAACTAAACCAAGAGGACCAAAGATGCTAATTGGTTTCCAAGACTTCAATGGTAATGGTGACTAATTGACAAATTTTGACAAAGGTGACCTTCAAACTAACCTGGAGAGTTGAGGGGCAACCAAGGTGACAAAGGGCTAAAAAATGATTGAGGATGATGAAATCAAGGCAACTTTAATTTGGTCTCTATGGACTGACCTTAAGTTTGCTAAGGTTTCTACTAGGGTCTATGCAAGCTAAAAGGTAAGATAATGCCTTCTCTATGATAGATGCAAGGTATGCACTGGTAAATAAATGGTTGAATGTTGGATGAAAGGTTTGCAAGTCTGTAGGTGAATACTATGGTTATCGTCAGGACTGATCAGAGAGAGATTTTGTTTCAGTTTTGGTCTCATATTTTTGTCTAAAAAAATTATGGTTCAGGAAAGTCAATTGTGGTTTATAGAGTTGGTGGTTGTGATTCGGATTTGTCAATTGTGGTATACAACAGTTGTGATTGTGATTTAAGACAGTCAGTTGCAGTTCATACTATACTTGTTTGGATTTTGGTTGAATTTTGTCAAAATTTTGAGGTGATAATATTAAATCTGGTTTTGGCAAACACTACAAACACTTTGAAAACTTTTTTTTTGAGTATTTTTCTGAATATTGAAATATGTAAAAGACACTTGAAAACACACTTTACAACCTATGGTTTCTCAAGAGATACCACTTGCTAGATCCCCACTTGGATCTCTCCAACTACATAAACAATGTAGACATCTAGAGACTTGGTGGCACTAGCTCCCCCTTACATGGCACTCACTTCTCAGGCTCACCAAGTCTCAATTTCCCACAAGGAGGAATTCCTACCTCTACACAATGCTTAGCGAAGACATGGGGCACCTTCAGAATGAATATTCCTATCCTATAAAGTGAAAGGGATTTTGACCACTACAACAAGGTTCTTAGTGAATACTCCGGGACATGGCTCACTGCAAGCATCCAACAAGCCACTTAAGGATTTAATCACTCTACTAGGGGCTCGTATACCTTTAAGAGAAAAGGTAGGTACCCTATTTAAAGTGAAACTGTATGACAATGGAAAAGACCATCATGAGGAATTGACAATTTAGTTTTATCCTTTTGTATACCAGCCAGAGCAAAAAACCGGCTGGATTCATTTCCTCTTTCAAGGCAGGCCCCTCTAAAGGTAACAAAACCAAGAAAAAGATGTTTTTTATCACCCAAGATTGAACAAAGCTCAAGGGGAGTGCATACACAAAATGCCTTTGCCTCACACTTGAATGGGATTCATTTTAATTCCAAAATCCAAATGTGTGAAAAGGTGATGCAAACACTTGTTCTTTTTAATCTCCAAAGCAATATGTGAAAAAGAAACTAGATGTAAGATAAATTTTAAACCAATGAGTGATAATGAAAATTATCTTTACCCAAATCAATGAAATGCAAATTAGGTAAATTGATCCTAATGAGGTGAGAATGCAAGTTTAGTTTTAATGCTAATGAGTGAAGAGAAGACAAGACAGTTTTGTTCCATCAATGTAAATGAGAATGTCTCCTTAGTACCTATGCCACATGCTAGAAATTAGACATTACTAACATAAAAACCCTAATCTATCAAATGCAAATGACCTAGACTAGAAATTTTGAATGAAATCTAAAAATCTAAAAGGATGGGCAATTGTGTCGCATAAATTATGAATGTGGCTCATGACAGTGAGTAGATGTTGCCTAGAAACTATGACTGTGGTTCATGGGATGTCAATTTTCGTTCACCTGAACATATGTGGCTTAGATTTATGATGACTAGAGTGAACCAAAATGACAATTGTGGTGAATGATAGTTAAATGTGATGCAAAAACCTGGAATCAGTAGAATAATAAATGTCTTCCAAAAAGGAATGACCTAATGATGCCTATAATATGAAACTAGGGTTAGACTAAAAAACCAGGAAGCTAAATGACCTAGATCTAATAGAAAATAATGAGAAATCAAATCGAATCTAAGTGTTCCCCTATACAAATAAATTGCATCATTCAGCTTGATGATTGTGTCACTCTGGCTTTTTCGATTGCGTTGATCCATACCTATAACCTATAATTTGGAATTTTTTGTATCATCTATGCAATTTCATGATTCACGTCTAGTTCAACAATGTAATCATGGCTAAAATATTAAAGGTTAGGCAATAATGCAAGAAAATAAAACCCTAACAAATAATGAAGCACAAATAAGGATAAAGACCATAAAATATAAAGCAATATCACCAAATATTCATGTCACCATTGATTCACCTTCATTGCACTTCTCCATTTTTCTTGTGTGTTGCCAAAAAGTGTAGCCTTGACACTTTTTCACTCATTTGGGCCTTTTCCCTTGGATTTTGGCCTTGTATTGCTTTGATCTAATGTTGTAATGTGGCCAACACATTCACATTAGGCCTTGAATGCTTGCAAATCAACAATAACCTAACGGTGTTTTACAATGGTGTTTGTGAAGTGTTGTAACACATCTTCCCACTTTTCTAAGACCCTTTCAACATAATTCACCTAAACAACCCCTTTTTAACCCTTTCCAAGCCTTGTGCAAGAGTGTTGTCACACATTCCTAGGCTTTTCATCACTAATTCAACCCTTTTTAATGATAAATTGGTCCCTTAATGTACTTTTAGGCCCGACTTCAATGTGTTTCAGGAGCAAGCTAGATAAACATCATTTAACACCACTTAGTTCCCGACCACTAGTTGAATTTTTCCAAGTGGAGTAGGTCGCCACCTTGGGTTGCCTAGTCCCTTTTGGATTAAAATTCAAAATTAAAAAATAATTATAATGGGAATTTTCCTCCAAAACCCTAAGGTTGGTCTATCATGTGTCATTTTTAGGAAAATTAGGGCATCGTATGTATAAATATGGGTTTTCATCCTCACTCCCCCCCCCCAACATATTTTTCATCTTAACAAGCACTCTTGTACTCAAATGTTCTCAAGAAAGCATTCAAGCACAAGGCACTTCAAGCAACCTCAATTGGAGTTGGTTCTTGCATGTTGCAGATATTTTCAACTAAAGGTTTGGTGAGTGTTTACATTTTTTTTTCATTCAATCATCTTTCCTTTCTTATTCTATTTCATTTGGGTTTGATTACCATCAATGGGGTTTGACTAAGGCAAACCCCTATTCTCTAACCCTAACATTTTCCTTCTCTTTGCATGTGTGCTTTGTAGGTGTGTATTCAGATTAGTCAAGGAGAATTTTTTTAGAAAGGTGTCATCATTCCACTCACATCAACTCAAGTCATCAAACCTTAGGAGGAGCTAAAGGACAACTTATAGGTCATTTTCTGAAGATTCAGACACAAGTATCTATCAGAGAAGGAAATGCAAGTGGGACCCTATAGATTTAGGCCTCAAAACTCTTAAAAGTACCAAGAGGACTAGACCATCATCATTGGTGACCTTGTCCCTATACTAGGCCTAAAAAAGGGTTTTTACATTTTTGGATACCCTTTTACCAGAAACCCATTTTGGCAGATTTTCTTGAGAGAAGGACTAGGTCGCTCATTCTGGCATAAGTGTCTATGTGTAGATTTCCAGTAGATTCTAGAACATTCTAGGACTCCTCTTTTGTAACATTCAATTTACAGGTGCACAATCTATGTACTTTCTTGTTTCTTTCCAGATTGCATACATTTAGGTCATTTAGTTTACTTTGCATATAGTTTACATTTTCTTTTGTTTACATTTCATAGCTAGTTTAGTTTCATTATATTTTAGCATTTATAAACACTTCAACACACATAAAACAACCCTATAAATGCCATACCCTTTGAATGAAATCATCAAAAAGGGCATATCATTAGGTGAAAGAGAGTCATTCTTCCATCCAAGCTCCTAGGTGAAAAACCCTAGGGGCCTAATTGGGGAATCCTCTTTCCCTTTTAGCATATCATATTTTTGGTGGTTCATTTTGGTGAACCTGACTATAGAACACTTGTTAATCTTTTGATTTTACAGTTACATATTAGGATTTTTTTTGCATTGCATTAGACTTTTACATTGTTTGCATCCTAGGGTTTGTAAAAAAGTGCATTAGTGAAAGGTACATGTTAGGTTGCAGTTTGCATTTCATTTTCATTGAAAAACTACAAAAAAAATTCATTTTCGTTCTTCGTTTGCATTTGAAAAGCATAACACTCATAAAAACTAGTCAAAAATTCATAAAAGTGTCAAAAATAGCACTACTCAAACTAGTTCACCATGTTGGGAAACCTAGTACTCTTGCACCATTCACTTTGTAATTTCTTGCATTTCCACACCAATTTCTGCACTTCTATTTCTTGGTTCTACATTTTTGTTTTATTTTCTAAAATTTTGATTATAAGCATTTTGGTTTCCT
This sequence comes from Sequoiadendron giganteum, assembly GCA_007115665.2. Taxonomy (NCBI): domain Eukaryota; kingdom Viridiplantae; phylum Streptophyta; class Pinopsida; order Cupressales; family Cupressaceae; genus Sequoiadendron; species Sequoiadendron giganteum. Next base: position 365,133,146 of record CM021100.1, on the reverse strand, counting down.
TTGTTTACATTGCATTTGCATCCACCCTCCCTTTAGGAAAATTTGCATGATCATTTGGTGTTCTCTTGCTGATACCATAGTGAAATGAAGCTCTAGACTCATGGCATCTCATGAAAATACTATTGTTGTAGATCTTGGGATCTGTCAGGATTTCACTCCTAGTGTCGACAATAGTGCACTAGGCCTAGAAACCACCCTAAGTAACTCTCTGCACCTAGGAGACACATGTCGATAATAAACCTAACGACCTACCCCATGATAATTTTTTCACATTCATGCAAACCTAGCTGATCTCCAACATGATGTCAACCTTGAGATCATATCCACAATTTCCATCCCTACCACATAGAACATTCACCGTATGCTTGACAATGATGATGTCCTAGTTGTTGTGAAGAAAATACTGAAGATATACTAAAAACATGCCTCTTCCACACCTATGTTTTCTCAATACACCACCCCTATTGTTAGACAAGGAGCACTTTCCACTCCTCCTCCCTCAACAATAGCTACCATTCCTACTTATGCCTCTCCTCATGTGAAAACAAGAGTACAACATATTAGTAATGTGATACCTTCCCTTGGCATCCCTACTAGTATTCCTACTTCTTATGTGGCATACCATCGCTTAGCCTCTTCCACCATACCCCCCATTAGCATTCCATTCACTTGTCCCTCTACTACATTCATGCCATCACCACTTTCCCTTCCACCCAATAACACTTATAATGATCCCCTTATCATACAACATTTTCACACTATTACATCCATGCAACCTAAGATCTCCACCATCAATCAAAACCAACATGGTTCACCCACCCACTATGTTCGTAGCAATCCCTTATCCTTAGAGATCCTACGTACCCTGATGCCATAGGGAATAAAAATACCTATATTTGAGAAGTACGGAGGGAAGGGTGATCCTTCTAATCATGTTAATGCTTATACAACTTTGTGTAGTGATTTTTCTCTCGATGAAAAATTATTAGCCAAGTTGTTTCCTGGAACTCTTAAAGATGTTGTGTTTGGATTGGTTTTCTTCCTTACCAAACAATTCCATTAGTTCATTCAATGAACTGGTGGATGCCTTTATCAACCATTTCCAAGTCCACATGACCCCTAAAAATACCTTGGCTGACCTCATGAGATGTAAGCAAGACACTAATGAAAATATAACCGACTTTATCTCCCATTATTAGGCACTTTATTCCTTAATTGATGTCAAGATACCCGATACACATCTACAAAAGATGTTTACTGGAAATTTTTTCACACCACTTCAAGATAAGCTCACACTAATGAATTTCCCTTCCTTCATACACTTGTGTCAAGCACTCTATGATTATAACAATTCAACTAGTAGTTGTGATACATGATCCACTTCTAGTCGAGTAGAGAAGTTCGACGCTACAAACCAAACTAACTCTCAACCATTTTGTAAGCCAAATAAAGGGCTTTTGCAATTTAACCCTCCTTCCCAGACCCCTCCACCCGCCAATAACCAAGTGGCCACTTTTAGATCTGTTGTGTCCTTCAATTATGGAGATCCTAAACAAACCTTCACACCTTTCCCTGATACCCTCCATAATAGCATTACTCAACTGCTCAAACAACCAATGATCTCCTTACCTCCTATCCATACACTCGATCCTAATAAGCCATTACCTCCATCCCATAACTCCAACTCTTATTTCTATTTTCATAGACGGAACAGCCATGACACTAAAAAATGTAAGTGTCTTAAAGACCTTGTGGAAGACGTCATTGATTTGGATTGTCTGTTCATTGCTGGTATCAATGATAAGGGAAATAAGTCTGTTGCACCCGCAAACCAAATATATAGATTTTTACCAATCCTATGCCTAAACATAATGTTTCATTTTTCAAAGCTGGCGAAACTTCACAAAATGATGTTATGAATGTGGATACATAAGATGCACATTTTGATCCTCTTTTGAATGCAACCCATGTCCTACCTATAAATGAAATGGTAGGCACGATTGACATCATCCCTCATAAGGGCCAAACCAAAACATCTCTTGAGATTACTTTTTCACCACAAGATATACTCAAAAATCTTCCTGACGGTCCTCTCTACATAGCTGGAAGAATTTATGATAAGCCCACTAATGGGATACTCATAGATCCCGCTTATGTTGAGAATGTGATCACAGAAGAATTTCTAGTACTAAATGATATTTCTCAAGATGTTTATAATAGACCTACTACATGGATCAAAATACATAATGGTTTTGCATGCCCTAAGATTGGATCGATCACTCTTCCATTACAGATAGGCTCTAAGACATTGGATGTTACATTCTCTATCATACCACAATTAGACCAATTTCATTTGTGACTAGGATAGTTGTGGCTTTGTTCAATGAAGGCAATCACATATGTTATTCACAAATGTTTGAAGTTTCTCATTGACAATGAAATATTAATTGTCCACCATAGTGGCTTCAATCCTTTATCCTCAAAAGGAAATTTTTCTTTAGAAGCCTTTTGTCTTGAGCGCAGGGAACCTATCACTCCTAGAAGAGATTTATTTTTTGTCACCTATCAGAAGTTTAAAGAAAAGAAAATATTTGAACTCTCTCTTCGCACCACACCCCCTTCTACCTCAGAAACACCTATCCTTGATGAAGCTATGTTGCAACCTGAATCCAACATGCCTAACCAAACAACAGATGAAACCTCCTCCACATCATCCAAATGGCCTAGGGATCATGATAACAATTCCATCTTGCCTCCTCACATCAAAAAAGTGTATAAAGACAAGGAGAAAGTGGATGATCCACCTAGGGTTCCTCCCCATAGGAACGAAAAGCAACCTATGGTGTACCAGCCACTCCTTCTTAGATACCACTTGACAAAAGAACAAAAATGAATAAAGAAGCTAGGAAGAATCGGCGTCATCGCCATTCTCTTGCTTGTCAATCACCTGCTAAGGAAAATATATAAAATCATAATCCACCTTCACCAGAAGCAGTGCCTAATGACCCTCCTCCTCCACCTCTGTAGCCTGATCCTATACCTCCACCACAACCACTATTACATGCTTCCAATGACATTTTCATTCACCCTCCCTTTGTCATTCATCTTGATGATGATGAGGAGGCGAATGCTAGAATAGATGAAGAGGTGCACAACACTTTCAATTCATTATTCTCCTCTTCCATGAGCATACATGATAATTCTCCTCGGACAAGCATTGATCTGGATGCTAGTTTTGTAATTGTCGATGTCCCTCTCGCTAGTTTCCCACCCATATTTTATATTGAGCAAGATTTGGAGGCAAATGAATTTCTTGATGATTGATGATCATTTTCCTAACTAGCCTCTTCTTTTTCTTTTGCGTGATTGTTTGTGTGTGATGTATTTCCCCCATACTATTATGTTTGATGTTCCCTCTCTTTGTGACATTCTTCTATTTGTCGTGCATTCATTTCACTTTTCATTTTTTCTTGTTGCCTTCCATTTGGGGATGATGCAAGGCATTGAGACCGCAATGTCTCCTTCATGCTGACCCAAATGGACTCTTTCCCTTTTCCTTTTGTTCTTTTTTCCTTCCTTTTGGGGATTATGCAAGGCATTGAGATTGAAATGTCCCCTTCATGTTGACCCAAAATGGAATCTTTTCTTTTTCTTTTTCTTTTCCCTTCATTTGAGGATGATGCAAAGCTTTGAGACCGCAATGTCTCCTTCATGTTGACTCAAATAGGCTCTTTTTCTTTTGTTGTCCTTTTCAGGATGATGCAAACCATCAAGACACCCTATGTCTCTTCCATGTTGACCCAAAACAACTCTTCCTTTTCATTTTTTTTCACTATTTTTGTTCCTTTCTTCTCATTCTATGTATTGGGGGAGATGATGGCAGTTTCGAGCTCTCTACACAAAATACTGCAGCAATGAACATACTGACCCCAAATCCATAGATCCCTTATGTGTTTGTGGTTTCTCATTTTGGGGGCAACCCCCTTTCTGTTTTCTCTTTTTCTTTTTCTTTTACATGACATAGCCTCTCTTGGGAACATCTCACTTGGCATAGGGCTTTCCAAGTTAGCTCTCATGTCCTTTTCTTTTGTTTTGCATTATGTCGTTCTCTACTTTAAAGTAATTGCTCACAAAACAGTGTGTAGCAATTCCTTTAAAGTGGGGGCATACATTGACATTATTTATGTTTGCATTTTCTTTCCTTTGTCCTTGGTTCCTAGTGAAGCCTTTGTTGGACTAAGTGCCAACATCTCCCTTTAGGTTCACAACATGGTTTAATCACCTCCCATGGATCTTAACTAAGGCTTGTATTGGGCATTGATAGGTCAATATTTTGGTGCAATGGCAAGGCCAACAATTGGTATCAAAGTCAGTCACGGGTTCAAACGCCTTGAGTGATGCTGAGGGGGGATTGTTGGACTAACTGCCAACATCTCCCTTCAGGTTCGCGACATGGTTTAACCGCCTCTCGTGGATCTTAACTTACACTTGTATCAGGTATTGACAGGTCGATCTTTTGGTGCAACGACAAGTCCAATAGCCTTATCACTTCATATGATACGTTTCTCACTTTGTGGATGACATTCGGTGTAATTTCCTTCATAACTGTGACTTATCTTAGCATATTACATTCTTTTTAGTGGCTTGATGTGATGCACTGCATCCCCTAAGTTGTGATTTTTATTTTCTTTGATTGGTCCTCTCTTGGAGACATTAGACACAATGTTACCTAAGTCAAATACCTCACATGAACCAAATAAGACTCCTTTGAACATCCTGTTTTTTCATTTTATTCCTTTTGCATTTTGCATATATGGCCACCTCGCATAACACAAATTGCATGCCTGTGGTGCCATCTTTCACTTTTTCATGAGTTCTAAACATTTGGGGCTTTTCTTCTCTCATGAATCGCAAACCCCTATCTTTTTTGGTGCCTTATCAAAGTTGTTAGGAGGTACAAATTTGGTATGGTTGAGTGGGAAGCCCAAGTAGTGGCATGAATTTCCTCATAGCCACCTTTGTGTGTGTGAGTGCATACCAACCAAGTGTATGTTTCTCACCTTTTGGGCCTTCTCACCTAGTGGAGAACTGAAAGTTTCATCGCCCCTGAGTGAGTACTCTTCCTTTCCAACAGATAGCTTTGATTTGATCCACAACTAGCTAGACAAAAGATCAAGGCTTAATGTGACTTTTCCCTCTCTCTTCACTCTTTCACATCACTCCTTTTGTGATGTTTTGTGCTTAGGTTTGGTTTTCCATGGGATCTTGATCCTAGGGGCTTGATCATCCCTCGTTATTATAGTCATCTCATCTTACTAGCATGAATACATTAGATCCTTCTCGGCATGCATGACTCGGCTACTTTAGTGTGATTTTGAAGAAAGTTCATCCTCTCACTAAAATGGGGGCTAAATGATTCACCAAAAAGTGTAGCCTTGACACTTTTTCACTTATTTAGGCCTTTTCCCTTGGATTTTGGCCTTGTATTGCTTTGATCTGATGTTGTAATGTGGCCAACACATTTGCATTAGGCCTTGAACGCTTACAAATCAACAATAACCTAGTGGTGTTTTACAAAGGTGTTGTGAAGTGTTGTAACACATATTCCCACTTTTCTACAACCCTTTCAACACAATTCGCCTAAACAACCCCTTTTTACCCCTTTCCAAGCCTTGTGCCAAAGTGTTGTCACACTTTCCTAGGCTTGTCATCACTAATTCAACCCTTTTAAATGATAAATTGGTCCCTTAATGTAATTTTAGGCTCGACTTCAGTGTGTTTCGAGAGGAAAGCTAGATAAACATCATTTAACACTACTCAATTCATGACCACCACCTAAATTTTTCCAACTGGACTAGGTTGCCACCTTTGGTGACCTAGTCCCTTTTGGCTTAAAAATCAAATTTAAAACATAATTCTAACAAGAATTTTCCTCCAAAACCCTAAGGTCAGCCTATCATGTGTCATTTTTGGAAAAAATAGGGCATAGTATGTATAAATACAGGTTTTCAGCCTAATCCCCCGCCCCCCCCTAACATCATTTTCATCTTCACAAGCACTCTTCCACACAAATCTTCTCAAGAAAGCATTCAAGAACAAGGCACTTCAAGCAACCTCCATTGGAGTTGGTTCTTGCATGTTGCTAATATCTTCAACTAAAGGTTTGGTGAGTGTTTACATTTATTTTTCATTCAATCATCTTTCCTTTCTTATTCTATTTCATTTGGGTTTGATTAACATCAATGGGGTTTGACTAAGGAAAACCCCTATTCTCTAACCCTAACATTTTCCTTCTCTTTGCATGTGTGCTTTGAAAATGTGTATGCAAATTATTCAAGTTGAAAATTTTTAGAAAGGTTTCATCATTCCACTCACATGAACTCAAGTCATCAAACCTTAGGAGGAGATAAAGGATAACTTGCAGGTCATTTTCTAAAGATTTAGACACATGTATCTATCTGAGAAGGAAGTGCAAGTGGGGCCCTACAGATTCAGACATTGAAACTCTCAAAAGTACCAAGAGGACTACCTTGCCATCATTGGTGACTTTGTCCCTGTACCAGGCCTAAAAAAGGGTTTTTACATTTTTGGATACCCTTTTACCAAAAACCCATTTTAGCAGATTTTCCCGAGAGAAGGACTAGGTTGCCCATTCTGGCGTAAGTGTCCATGTGCATATTTCTAGTAGATTCTAGAACATTCCAGGACTCCTCTTCAACAACATTGAATTTCCAGGTGCACAATCTCTATACTTTCGAGCTTCTTTCCAGAATGCATACATCTAGATCATTTAGTTTACTTTGTATATAGTTTAGATTTTATTTTATTTACATTTCATAGTTAGTTTAGTTTCATTACATTTCAACATTTAGAAACACTTAAACACACACAACACAACCCTATTCATCCCATACCCTTTGAATGAAATCACCAAAAAGGCATATCATTAGGCGAAACAGAGTCATTCTTCCATCCAAGCTCCTAGGTGAAAAACCCTAGGGGCCTAATTGGGGATTCCTCTTTCCCTTTTAGCATATTATATTTTTGGTGGTTCAAGTTGAATATAGTAATTTCCCTCAAATTTTTGAGTATGCAATAGGCCTATGACAATGACAAAGGGGTGCTACCACAATAGTGGTTTACACTTTTTGGGAGATCCTGATTTTTGCTGAAATCGCATATTTTTAGAAAATATAATGATTTAAACCTTGAAAATTTCCATTTAAATGATTCCAATTGAAGAGTGTTTGATCAAACCACCTTAGACCAAGCCCTCTTGGATAGAAACCCAATAGTTTTAAACCATACCTATAACGAATTCTCCTTTACACCTATCAAAATGCTGATAAAAAACCACTTTTGATTTACCTTTTGGGGGATCAAATGAGTTCATTTAAATTTTATTTTTTGTAAGTATGTTGTCCTTATTATAAGCTTCCAAAAAAGTATAATTTTAATTAAATTTAATTCTATTATTATACTTATTTTTTATTTCTTGTGAATGTAGGTTTTTCACCTAGAATCAAGCTCTTTGTTCTACACATGTGGAAAAATAGTAGATTGTCAAAATAAAAATTTGAAAAATATGTTTAGGCTGGTTATTGATATCCTTAAACCATTAAAAACAAAAAAAAATCGATACATATAGAAAAATTTATGTTGTATACAGTCCACCTATGTTTGAATTGTAATTGGTTCAAGACTTCGAAACATGATTAATAAAAAAATATTTAATAAAACACTATGAAACCAAATGAACTTGTTAGATACTGTAGTTAAAAATCTAAATTAAAAAAAAATAGAATTTTATCCTTCATATAGAAAAAATTATGTTGTATACGGTGAGCATCACTCCTTTAAAATCTTGTTTATTGATAAAAACTAGTTTTTGAAGGAGATGAAAAAAAGGTGAAATTTGATTCCAAATTTTTTGAAAAAAATATATTTAGAACCTATAGACAAAACTTCACAAATCACTAGTTTGCGTCATCTTCAAATTCCTCATGGTTTAACTACTGCAGGAGCCCAAAAGTAAAGATTTAGTTAAAAAAAAAACCAGTTCGGTGTCCAGTTTGCCCAAAAATTGTAAACCAATATTGAGGGATCACCCAAAGAAAAATATTGAAGATTCACAATATGACCATGGATGCAAATGGTCAAATGACTTGATGGAAAGATAGAAAGATAGCATAAGTTCTCCTAAGCTCATGTAAACTCTAAATGGATTCAAGATGATGGAAATGACAATGACAAGGTCTTTTATAGAAAAGACAATTTTGAGTGAATGGTTGAGATTAAAAGACAAGTATCCAATGGCCAAGATTAAAAGATTAAGCATGGAATAGGGTTAGGGCTAAATTAGGGAAAATTATAAGGATTGACTGTTAAGATTAAATTATAAATAGTTTAATCAAGGGTGGAGGTTAATTGAGACATGGATAGATAAAGACTTGATGTAGAAGTAAGATTGGCACAAATAAATAAGTGAGAGGAGATTAAATAATAAAAACTATTTAATCTAGCTGCCCAATGAATAATTAAATAATAAAAATAATTATTTAATTATAGAAGAATGAGAGAAATGGAATCTTTGGAATTAAATAATGATTTAATTCAAAATTCGATAGAGTGGACCAAATTTAATTTATGGGAGAGAAGAGGCTAATGAATAATTAAAAAAATTAAAATAATTATTTAATCATAGTCGAAAGTGGATTAAATAAATAGAAATTTATTTAATTTTAGAAAGAAAGGGACTTAATTAATTATGTAATTAAATAAATAAAATTTATTTAATTAGTCGAGAAGAAATAAATATAGAAATGAATTAATTAAATAATTAAAATTATTTAATTATGCATAATGAAAGAATGAAAGGAGAAATGACCACCTATTGATTTTGTCACTAGTACTAAATTAGAAATCCACTTCGCATTGTGAATTGATCGAATGAATCCCACATCCAACAATTTTTTTAGGTCATCCTTGACTAATAGTGCAATCTACAGATGCATTTTTTAAAATTTTTGTTTGCAGGTTTAGCATCCAGATATAATGGAAAATGATGTTGTATCAACTCAAGCTCTAATTCATGCATATCAGCATATGGCCAATTAATCTGTCTATCGATGAAGAAACTTTGAAACTTAACTTGCTCAGATTCTGTCAAAGATGTTACAAAGTAGATTATCTTAGGACTATCTCTAGTTCCCAGGTTGATTTGTTTTGATTTCTCGATTAGCATTGGTGACTTGTCTTGGTTAATAGGGAGAACATCCAACAATCCATCCTTGGGTGCCTCAGAGAGGTTTTTTCCCTTGGATACGTCCTTTATTTTTACTTTTTCTTGGTCTATAGGCACCTTTCAATTTTCACCTAAGGACTCGTCATTTTTATTTTTTTCATTTTTCTTCTTATTGTTTCTACTTTTACGACTAGAGGGGTGGACAGAATCCCCAAAATATGCCATGTTATCTAGGTTAATGGTAAAGCCATCCTTATGGTCCCCGCTAGGAATTCCTTCACGTAATCCCATGAACTCAATAATTGCTTTGTCGTTCTCAAAGATATCTAAGATGGGGGGTCTCGTTGATCCCGATCGATAAGTTGGGAATAGGTTAAGGGTATGCCATCATCAAAAGTGTCAAAGTTCAAAGGGGTCAAGGTAAAGGGTGATTTATTAAAATATTTCCAAAAGTCATTTACAATGTCTTCCCTACTCCTAGGAGGAGGTATGTCAGGTTTTGATGTGTCTCATGATGGAACAATTTTCAAGTTTTGCTTGAATATTTCATCAAAAGTAGGTTCATCGGGTTCTCTAAATGTTTCATAAAGTTCATAGTCGCGAGATGAATTTTCAGAACCACATTCATATTCGTTTGAGTTTGTGGAATAGTAGGGTTGGTCAGACATTTCATCGGATGTCTCGATAGCCTTGAAAGAACTCACTTCCTCTTGTAAAGGTGATGTGGTACTTGCAACACCAATCTTAATCAGTTTGAACCCAAGCCCAAGACCATTTGGTTGCTTAAAGATAATGACCGGTTCAATCCTGCCATCCTGATGGAATCCAAGGCCGCTATGTTTGTCATGTCCTTTATCTTGCATAATTTTAGTTCCTTTACCATATTGTTTTGCTGGTATTCTTGGTAGGAGGAAACTAAATAGTGACATTAATTTTATTCTTGTTCGTCATTGGTTTCCCATATTACTTAGGAGACATTATCTGACTGATGTACTAAGATTTATTCATATGATACTCTCCACAACCTTTGTCTTGGACCTCTACTTTGGGAGTGGAAGATGGAGGGTTCGAAATAGAGGCTTTAGAAAGAGTGGAAGGATCAATGTAATGGGATGAAGTGTACAATGATGCCTCTTGGTTGATAGGCACTTGCTATTGGGGTATTCCTCATAGGTTAGTGAAATATTGGAATTGATCAGGATCACCAGTTATGGCTATTTCAATGTCATTATATGGAAATTTAAGGCATTGATGGTATATGGATGGAATGGCTTTCCTGGAATGAATCCATGGTCGTCCTAAGAGAAGGCTATATGGTAATTTGCGGTCCAAGACTTGGAAAGTGTTCTCCATGATAGCAAGTATGACTTGAACAGGAAGTGTTATGATTCCTTTAAGGGTATGTTCAGGATCATGATGGACCAAAAATTGGTGATATGTAATTGATATGATGGCCCATGTGGCTGACGACTTTTTTTTAACCCAAAATTGATGAAACAAAAAGAGTTTTTAAAGGAGATTCTCAGCTTTCCACCAATATAAATTATGCTTTAATTTGAATTTAATAAATAATTATTATTCATTTTCTATTTGAATTACAACTAAAGTCCTGATTGATAGGCTAATTAAAAAAAATATGTAGCTTTCGAATGGTATCACATTTTTTGAATTTGAAACACGTGTTATATCTATGCTTTGCATACTATATGATTAAAAAAAAAAAAGTGAATTTCATGAAGTTTTGACCAAGTTAAGGTGGTGAGACATACAAGTTTTTATATTTATTAAAAGTTGTAATAAAAATTTCATAATTAATTACTTGGAAAAAAATTACAAAAAAATTTGCATCACATCAAGACATGAGTCCTCTACTTATATATAAAGTCTAATACAAAAATATTATCATTTTATTATGGTTAGGATGGTTAAACAGACACCTACTTCTTATTTCTTTCCTGAAATTTAAGTACTGCATTGAAATTTCAAATTTTCACCAAATAGATTTTTTATTTTTTTTAAATAAACCTAGTAGTTTAGAAACTACATTCAATTTGCTATAAATTCTACTCTTACACATTTTTGAAATAATATAGATAAATTACTCAAATTGTTACGTCAAGTTGCCTAACTCTGATTTTTTGAATTTTCATCGCCACATAAGGGCTTGTTTTTTCCATGATGATCCTGCACATACCCTTAGAATTTCTTGCTTCATCATCATATGCCTTGATAAAAATGCCTTTGGTAGTGTCTACACATGCTTCTGAAAATCCTAATGCCTCAACCAATTTTAAAGTGCAAATATTTGACCCTGATCCTCCGTCTACCAAGCCTCGTCTAACTTTGATTTTATGGAGGAGGACCTCAAGATGTAAAGGGTTATTATAATTTAGCTTTTCTATTTAATAATGTTGTTTGAAAAAGTTAGCGTGGTGGGAATTTCTCAAGTATCCAACCATTTCTTCAAAACTATTGACATCAAGATCTGTAGGTACGGTCGTGTTTTGCAAGTCTTTGTCTAAAATTGCCTTATGGTCATGGGATATTCACAATAATTCAAGGATAGAAATTTGTCTGAGAGTCTTCCCTAATTTGTCAAGAAGGTTATAATGGGCTTTGAGTGTTTTTTGTTGTTTTGGAGGAGGACCTTGGATGGTTATATTGGTATGATAGCTATTGATAGCACATTCAAGAGTTTTCTTAATAGTGATGGTATTAACATGTTCATTCGCTCCATGAATGTGATTTATGATAGTGGAATGTACATAGTCATATTTGAAATTAGTGTAATTGGCTGAATTATTATTGGTCTTATTGCCTGTATTTGGGGCTTTTTGTTTCCCATGGTCATGCAATAGATCAAAAATAACTTTATGGTCGCTATTTGAAGTTTTTTGTTGTGTTTTTCCATTAACCTCAATGGTACTATTTCTAGTGAGGTCCTATATAATGTTCTTCACACTGGGAAAGGTTATGTCCTTTAGTTTGGTGATAGTCACAAAAAGCATTGTCATCCCACGAGGAGGGTTTGAACTATCCAGGATCATACTGTTTGGTCTCAGGAAGTTGTATGACATTGTGTTGTAAGAGTTGTTTAAAGACTAACTCAATTGGCTCACCAAGTGAGGTGTATTATCATTTTGGAAACTTCCTTTTTTTTTTGGGTTGTTGTGTGTTTTTGACAGGATTAATAGTTTGGTTAGCTACTCTTGATATGTTGTTTGATGTATTAGGGCCTCCAAGTGAAATAACAGGACCTGCATGTATGGTAAATTAGTGTCGAAAACTCCATCGTTGGGGGAATTCTTATTTCGAGACCAATATTTTTTCCTATTGTTTGGGATGCTTTGGTTGCTTGTGTTATTATTTGCCATTTTGAGTTCACCTTTGTCAGTGAGATTCTTCTCAATGATAATGCCTTTTTCCACTAGGTCCACAAGTGATGTGCAAAATTGTACTCTTAGTTTATTTCTCAATTTTGAGTTTAGGTTTTCTACAAAAATAGTGACCTTTTGTATTTCAGGTATCTCAACTGGACATCAACTAGCTAAGCTTCACCGTCGTTGAAAGAAGGTAATAAATTTTTCTCCTTCCTCTTGTATAGTGTGACATAAAGTGGCTATTGATATTTCATTTTCGATGTTAAAGACGAAGTGTTCAATAATTTTTTCGGCTAGTTCACCACATGTTCTTATGCTAGTTGAAAGTTTAGAAAACCATTAAAGTGCTATGCCAGTAAGGCTTCATGGAAAAATTCTAATGAGCTATGTGGGATCAAATGTGATGTCCATGCAATGTGTGGTAAATTCCCTTATATGCTCAATAGGGTTACGCCTACCATTATACTTTGGAAAATTTTGTATGACATATCCATCTGGGAAGGGTAGCATGTATAAATTTCTGTCTAAAGGAAATAGACATAAGTCTTCCCCTATGTATTCATTTTTGGTTGTCAATTGCATGTTGTCCATTTTTTTGTTGAAGGGCTATCACTTGTGTATTTTTTGGGTCTATATGGCCATGTTCCAATCCAACACTATGTGAGCGGTTTTTGTTTAATGTGTGGGTGTAGGACAAATTTTGGTTTTCTACATGGGATGCATATGTCATTTTTTAGGTTGGAATGTGTATATTATGAAATGCGTTGGATGATTTTGTGAAGGTGTGACCATGTAGGTTGCTTTGTGTGTTTGGTATAGTTGTTGTAGTGTTAAGGATAATTTTAGGCCTATTTTTTGTGTCATGTATGCAAAATAGGGTTGATGATGAAGCTCTTATGGTAAATGTTGTACCTTGTGTCACGCTTTACATGCCATATAAAGAGGTGTGGATTTTAGCTGCATCTCGTGTGGTTCCTCCTATTGGCATGGATGTGTTGTTCCCTTGAGTTTGGTTATTAGGTGTGCATGTTAATTGTATGGTACTTATGTCAAACCTAGGGGGTAATGTGGCACCTTATGTTAAGAGTTTTTCTAGCTAACATTCGGGGTCATGTGCCAAGTACTCATCTATAAAGGAGGAAAATGTAGGATCTTGTGGGGCAACCTCTATGTTTTCCACCATAACATGCCCCTTTTGGTCTGTAGTGACAAATTTTTCAAATAATGATTTGTATGATTTGGGTGACCCTTGTGAGGAGCTTTCAAATGGGTTGATAAAGTCCTTGTCTATTGGGAAAGCCATATCATCTTCTCATTTCCTTTCCAACCTTGTTTTGACAATGTAAGACATGAAAGAGGTAGTTTTGGTGATATGGTATGACTATGCAAAGACTATGTCTAAGGATGATCAAGGTATGGCTAAAACCAAGGCTATACAACTATGTTTTTGGAGTTTTGGAGGTATAATAGGCCTAAGGATGATATCCAACTATGGATTCAAGGTTACACAATTTCAATATTTCAACTGTAAGTGTCACAATGAGGTCCAAAGTGTGGTAATGCTAATACAAGTGTAATGCAAGAGTAATGGAAATGACCTAGAAATGAGACTAAAGGTATGAATATAAACTACCTTATGAGGAAACCAAAGGTAAGATTGCTCAACTAAACCAAGAGGACCAAAGATTCCAATAGGTGTTGGGGTTACCATATGAGAATGTTTCAGATTTAAAGTCTAAAACCAATAGTGCCTTAGTGACTTTCATTTCTAAATCACTCTGGAAGCACTAACAACTATGCCATAAAGCAGAAACAAGCACAGTAGTTCTCCCCCATTGATCCTTCTGAGAAAAGACATGCAAACTTAAACCAGATTCAACACCATGAACAAAAAAAAAATGAGCACATAGATTTACGTGGGGAAAACCATTTCAGGTAAAAAAACCCCACACTCCAAAAGATAGATCCATTGTATTATTCAACAACTAAATGGTTACAATACAATAGTAGGCTCATAGCCATTACAGGAGTTACATCTTGTTGATCTGGAGAAATAAAGGCAGCAACATAGATTTTTAACCTTGCACTGTTACAATGTCTTCACAAGACATACAGTGAAGGTTCCCTTCAGCTCTTCAACCCATTTGCATAGCCAACCTTTCGGTCGGCACAGCCTAGTGGCCACCTCAGGTTCACATCTGCCCAGGTTTCAAGTGTCTCAGTGTTTGCGGTTACAATGCTTTGTGCATACCGCTCAAACACACACTCTCTGATCTCTGACCAAGGTCACCAATCCTGGATCTGCCGATCCGTAGATCATTCGATATTTTGATGATCTGATCTCTATCGACTTGCTCTGCTTTTAGCTTCAACTTTTCAGCTTTGGCTTACTATCGATCAGCACCTGGCCTTGCCTTCTAGCTCAGCATGAATCAACATTCCATTGGCCTCAGGCCGACCTCTCAGCTTCTGATCAAAATCACATACCCACCAAATGGCCATCAGGGTCTCATAATACCCCACTGACAAGCTTCACCATCTCGAGTTGCATGCACCACCCTAGCAGCTAACATCGAGCTGCCATGCAATCAATTCACACTCAAATCAAACCCTCGAGATGCACACATAAGCTTTCATTCACTAGCCATTGATTTTCAACAATGATGTAAAATCAACCAATGAGATTTTGGCATGTGTTGCACTGCCATTCGTCTACCACTTGCAGATCAATCAACTTGAGCTCCATCACTAACCATCAATCAAACCTCCAAGCCTAGGTGGTCAATAGCTCTACTGCTAGCCAAGGGAAAATCCCTCATGGTATGGCAGTTAGCCAAACAATTGCCAATAGCCAGCTAACCCTATGCAATCGCCAGCCAAACATTCTGCAGTCAGGAGGCATCTACCTTTGCAAACACAACCACTATTGTAGTTGGGCCCACTGAGACACACGTCCATCGCTCATGGAATTTTGGTGCATCAAGGAGGGAATCTCCAATATTCCCTTGATCCCACCTGAAACCAGCTTCCGATGCTGCCACACATCTATCATCCTTTTGCTCCGCTAAGAACACACTTAGGTCCCACCAAGCCAAATGTAAGCCTTTGGAGCTCCTTTGGGGAATCTCAAGCGGCATCTACTATATTCCCCAAGGAACTCCTGAGACTCTGACAAGTGTCTACGACTCGCCAACATAGCATAAATGCTCATGACCTAATATCCTTCTGCTGCACACATCACTTAACTCACCGCCACGCATCAAACACACAAGAAATTCCATTCAGCCAAAAAGTTCTTAGCGGTACTTGCATCAAGATGGCGCAAAATGCGACAAACATGGTCGGATCAAACCCTCCACAACCGTCGATCAGGTTCTTCATCGCTTCGTCGAACTTCAAATGCTCAACACATATCGGCATATTGGTGGGACATGAAATGTCACTTGCCAATATGAGTTCGCCTCGCCGCATTGGCCCTTCAGTGGAACAACACAAAGACTCCCACCGATAGCGATCGCCAGCTGATAAGAAATGCTTCCAAGACAAACCTATCGGGTTGTCACCGTAACACCACTAGGAGTATAGCTGACTAGACAAAGTCTCGATGACAAGGAAAAGGTTGAACACATGAAGTCCCGTAGACCAAAGCGGTAGAAGCCAGCAAGATTGAGGCACATATTTCCAACAATCTCCCACTTGATGAAGACTTGTTGGATTCCTCTAGAACCCAAACACAAAGAATCTCTCCATCATACTTCCACGCTCCAAACAAGACACTTGTAATAACATCCGAGATGTCCACCAACATAGGCAATAGTTCCAACCATCCTTCACAGGATAAAGGAACAAGCCAAGGCAAAATTACACCAGTCTCTGGAACACAAGCATCAAATCCTTTAGACGGCAAAGGGATTAGACTACCACCACTCCACTGTGCTCACTAGCCATACAAAAGCAACAATACAACAACTTCAAATTTCTTCAATCGTGAACACAAATGTGAAGTCATTCTCCAAAACAAGATAAACCACTAGCTAGAATAGCAACCAAAAAACTAACTTCCCCCATCCAACTGATCAAAACCCATGAGTTAAAATAACACACATAGCTTGTACTAATCCATCCGATCACCCATACCTCCAAGGTATGCACCTTTGTAAACTCATTCCCTCACATATCCACCCATCAACTGTAGAATAAAAGCACCATGTGCCAACTAGCCAAGAAGAACGAACA